>CAIGQV010007757.1:8818823-8828956 GCA_903798115.1 Danio jaintianensis | reverse complement strand
TATTATATTATATTATATTATATTATATTATATTATATTATATTATAAAGTGTGGCGACCCCTAATAAATAAGGGAGTAAGCCGAAGGAAAAGGAATGAATGAATGAATATAATATAAAGTTCCAATTAAATCAAAAGTTACAATAACATCTGTACATCTAAATAGCATCAAAAACTGAATACGCTTGCAGTCATGTAGGCCTTGAACACAAATTACTAAAACATGCCCCAACTAATAATTCTTCATTTTTCTTGTCTCTTATTCTTGTTGCACAAAAGATGTCCCTGAAACAAAGACAGGTATGGATCCCCATGTCTCTGGCTCGACCCGGGACAGATTTTGGCGAAGCAGCAGAAAAGAGTGACCTCATTTTTTTGTGCTGCTTAGATGGGCAGTCCTACAGTGACCCAGACGGCCCTCGCCGCTGCTCTCTGGAGAAGTCAGCACTTCAGACGAACAAAAGTAATTGTGGATTAACCATCAAAAAAAGCTCTTTTTTTCTGTTGTCGCGTACAGATAATTGCAAAACTTGAAATGGTTGAGCGACCAAGTCACAGCAGAACGCCTTCAAAACTGAAAATCAACACAAAATGTATTGAAACTATAACTCTGAGACTTCTCAGGGTGGTCACCATTAACTCAAAGTATTTTCCAACCAGGGTTTATGAGTAGAAGTGGATCGTGCCCAGAGAAGGCAAGATTTTTTAGATGTGGCGAGACGGACAAGCCAAACCTCTCGCTCTTTGATTCCCGATGGCAATCGCACTCAAGCTTGTGAAACAGAAGCACGTTTATAGAAATAATATACTTCATAAAATGAATATCATTGATGGCGACTGGGCAATAGCTGTGTTTGATTTGCAATAAAGCACTACTATGTCTGTGTATCCAGAGAAGGATGTGAGTTTATATTTGGGCCCTACATACAGTACAGTATAGCCTATTGTGTGCTACCAATGACATCAAAGTCAGAGTTTTGAAATAATATTCAATAGTGATTGCAAATAGACTATTACCATATGAAATCAATATCAACAAAATCCATTTTTTTATTTATACATGTAGCAATAGCTCACCCCAAATGAAAATACATTCACCATTTACTAACCCTGAAGTGATTCCAAAACAACATGGGTTTCTTTTGTGTTTTGAATACAAGAAAATTTCAAGAGTTCACACTTAGATATCGTTTGACGCTATTAGCAGGTTTGGCATGCTGTCCCAGGAGGAAACCCTGAGCTCAGAGATAATTGAGGCCAGGGCTCCCGCCTTGTCGATTAGCATATAAGGGGGTCCGAGATCAGGTAGGTCTTGAGAGCTCCCCTTGGTAAAGGAGGAAAAGGAGGAGATGGGGTGGAAGGGGGGATTCTTCCAATATTCTTGGATCAATCTGATTGGGTTATTGCTGATTACGGATGGTAGACCAGCCGTGATCAATCATATCACATGCTCTTCTCGAAATTTGTTTATAAAACTTAATAAATAAAGGTACAAAATGTCCCACTGGGGTGGTACTTTTTCAAAAGATACACCTTTGTACCATACAGGTGGACATTAGTACTTTTAGGGTACACTTTGTACTTTTAAGGTTCACTTTTGTACTTTTTAGGTATTAATATGTACCTTTAAGGACCTGTTAGGAACAAAAATGTACCTTTTATAAAAGGTACTGCTCCAGTGACAAATTCTTGTACCTTTATTTCTGAAATTTCGCAAAACTGATCAGTGGCTTTTTGGAGGTGTAATACCACTTTTTGTGAATGCAGATGCTCAAGACAAAAAATCATCTTGACATTTCCATTAAGCATATTTTTATGCGATAGTTCAGAATGAGCATAAAAATATGTGGATGGAATCATACTGACATACGTACAATAGGAAAAAAAATATATGGACGTCAATGGCTAATAGTTTCCAACATTCTTCAAACTATCTTCTTTGTGTTCAACACAAGAAAGAAACTCAAACAATTGAAGGGTGAATAAACAATGACAGAATTTTAATTTTTGGGTAAACTATCTCTTTAAATGGTACAATTAAAAAAAAATCTTTATAAGATCTGAAGAGCACATTTTTGGCAAGTCAATCCAAAAGCTGAGGGTATTTTCTCTGGATCATCTGCTAGCTTCCTCATCCTGCAGGCAGAAGGTTGAGGTTTATGTGTTTTTGTGTGAAAGCGTTTGTCCCATTCAGGGCCCCGAGAGCAATCAGTCCGTCAACGGGGGGAAGGCGCAGGCTAATTTCCCTCCTCCCTCTGCCCAGCCTGTTCATCTCCCGAGACGAATGCTTTGGGTAATAAGGATAATCAATACACTTTCTTGCTCTCTGCAGTCTCCTGCCGTTATTAGCAATTTGTCATTAGGCATCAGCTTTTCTTATCAGACATTAGCATCTTGTTTACAAGGTGTGCCAGACCTCCCCTGCGTCCCCTGTCAAGATTACCCACGGGCCCCGCGAAACGCACACACGCGCTCCCTGAGGTGATGAATAGATACATCTCCGACCTGACAGCTTACACATGCACACTCTTGACGTGATTTACCCCGAGAAAATTAATGAAGCAGTGACAAGAAGAACAACATGATGACAATAGAGAAAAAAAAAGAGTTTTCTTGCCCTTGATTTCTCAAGAGTCTTATACAAATGACACCTCTTCCTAATTAATTAATTGATGGCATGGGGAAAAACTTTTCAGAGGGGTGGCTGAAGTTTTACTGGTATCCTCAGGGCCTAAAATGAACAATCAGCAAGCGCCAAATTCAGCAAATTAACAATTCAGTTGGTGAACATATGAAACATGCTCGCCAGAGAACAGCTGGAAACCGGTAGCCATTGACTTTCGTAGTCTTTTTCCCAATTATGTATGTAAATGGTATCCAATATCTTCTTTTGTGTTCAGTTAAAAAAAAATAAACGCATAAAGGTTTGAAACCACGTGATGGAGAGTAAACGGTTAGTAAATTTTCCTTTTTGTGTGAGCTTTCCTTTTAAGCCCAAAATATACTTTGGTGTACACAAATACAGAGCTCAGCATGTATGCCCAATTCACTTAGCCTGTCCACAAGGGGGCAGAACTGAACTATTGGCCATTATTTAACTGCCGAAGGATAAACAGAAAAGATAGAACGAAAACAATAAACTAGGGATGCATTGAATTTAAACAGAAAACTATTGGCCAAAAGTTTTTTGGATAAAGGGAAAAAAGCCCAAAAATATAAGCCGAAAAAAGGTTATGCTAAAACTCATTCATTTCATTGCACCATGCAAAGGCTGGTTTGTAGCTGTGTCGACCAAAAAGCAAGAGCAGCGGAGCATGTGTGCACCACTTTCAAAGTTCAAAATAGCTCAATATTCCTCTCTGTGGATATTACAGTAAAGTCCAGTCAAATAATAGGCTGACAGGGCATTTTGTTCCTGCTGCTTGCAATATAGCACAACTGTGCTGTCATGGCAACGCTGGTCAAGTAATGTCTCTCGAATCTCGATGTCCTTAATTTTATTGGCTTGTGCTTTTTTTAAAATCAGTATAATTAATCTAGGTTTTTGAGTTACATTTAAAAAGTCCTACAAAATTATACTATTTACTAAGATAATAAATAATTATTATTACAAAGCACTTTCAGTTTCGGTTTTTGGCCAAGTGCATCCAGAATTTTCAGTTTTTCACCCCCTGCAATAATCTTTTAAATGTGCTATTTTGAATATATTTTTAAACAACATGCACAGTTTGGTGTGTTGAGGTGCATTTTTTAATTGTATTTTCTTTAGTTTGTGTTAATGTGCTGATTTACCACGTTGAAGCTCAGTTTTGATCATGTTTTTTAGTGTGCATAGACATGCACAGTTTGACTGTGAAGGCAGCCATTTTTTATTGTAATTGGGCAGTTTGGCCATGTTGAAGCAAATTTTTAAATATGCTTCTTTAGTAATGCAAATTTACAGTTTGACTTCATTGAGGTGGAATTTTTTCGGCACTTTGGGCATCCTGAGTTTGAGTTCACAAACCTTTCCCCATCCTGTTATGGGTAAAAATCAAACAAACCTTATTCAGTATTCAAATAACTAAACACAATATATGGTGCAATGAAGTATAAACACACTGTACATGTACATTATACAGTGAGGTATGTAAATAGCTTGCTTATATATGGCCAATGACCAGTACAAATGGCATCAGGAGATGTACAAAAAATATCTGAAAAATTTGCTAAAAAACATTGACAGACAGAACATTTTATTTAATATATAATAATATGTTTTTTATTAGTATTAAATGATTCACACTCTTTGCGAGTGCTGTGGTATGGTAGTTATTGGATGGCACAGGCTCAAACAGCTTGACTTCTTGACCTGCACAGTTGTGACAGATACCAACTGCATAAAGATTCCTGTCTAATCACCCTGTGCAAACTCTTTTCACACTTTATAGGGTATTAGTTGCATCTAGGATCCCAAATTAACAGTCATTAAGTAGCAAATGTGAGTAAAAATTGACTTGTTGAGTAAATAAAGGCAGTTGGTTGGTAACCTTATTAGGAGCTGCAATATAATACGTGGCTGCGCTTTGCAGGAGTATAAGTAATGTGAACAAATCAAATCACTGACATACTAAGAAAACAACTATTTGTAGCAACAACACTTATGGGATCAGTGGAAAATATATATCATTACAGTTTTTTCCCTCATATATTATGACAGTGTAGTAAGATTTAAAATCTCTGCTGCCAAACACATAAATACCAGAAACCTATTAATCACTCAGGGCAGTGAATAACATTAACCTGTAAAAATATAGAAAAATAACACTGGTTTTCATTCATTCATTCATTCATTCATGCATTTTCCTTCGGCTTAGTCCCTTATTTATCAGGGGTCGCCACAGTTGAATGAACCGCCAACTATTCCAGCATATGTTTTACATAGCGGATGCCCTTCCAGCCGCAACCCAGTACTGGGAAACACCTATACATTCTCACATTCACACACACTCATACACTACAGCCAATTTTGCTTACCCAATTCACTTATATTGCATGTCTTTGGAATGTGGGGGAAACTGGAACACCCAGAGGAAACGGACCACGCAAACACAGGGAGAACATGCAAACTCCACACAGAAATGCCAACTAGCCCAGCCGGGACTCGAACCAGTGGCCTTCTTGCTGTGAGGCGACAGTGCTAACCACTGAGCCACCGTGCCACCCACTAATTTTTAGACAAAGGCTATTTTGTTGAACATAGTTTCATTTCCAGTATGGAATTGTATAACATGTATTTGTAAATAATAATAAAAAAGTAAAACACATGTTTATACATTTACTTTCAATTTTATAAAATGATGATTATAAATAGAAATATTTTATTAATTTTTTATTAATTAAAATAATGCAAACTAATACAATAATACCAACAATAGTGTCCATTTAGTTGGATAAAATTTTAAATATTACATTTAAATTGAGTTAAATTTAAGTTTAAATTGATAGTTGGTTGATAGATATTTCAATATTATTTATATAAACCTAAAATAATGCCAAATACAACATTTTGTTCGCTGACTGAATATCTGATGAAAAATAATCTATTTCAAAATAATATTAATATTAATTAATACTTTTGAAATGAATATTTCTAAATGTGCAAAATTTAAAAACTCTAAATACTTTTATGTACATGAACCTAAACATAGGTTGTGCTGTGGCATGGCGGATCAGTGGTTAGCAATGTCTCCTCATAGCAAGAAGGTCGCTGGTTCGAGTCCCGGCTGGGCCAGTTGGCATTTTTGTGTGGAGTTTGCATGTTCTCCTCATGTTCCCATGGGTTTCCTCCGGGTGCTCTGGTTTCCCCCACAGTCCAAAGACATGCGCTATAGGTAAATAGAATAAACTAAATTGGCCATAGTGTATGTGTGTGAATGAGTGTGTATGGATGTTTTCCAGTACTGGGTTGCAGCTGGAAGGGCATCCGCTGTGTAAAACATATGCTAGATAAGTTGGCGGTTCATTCCGCTGTGGCAACCCCTGATGAATAAAGGGACTAAGCCGAAGGAAAATTAATGAATGAATGAATTAAGCATAGGTTGTTACTTTTGTATCCTGTTCAAATATCTGATCAAGATTAGTCTAATAATCCAACTGGACAAATCCAATTTAAAAGGTAGAGTTCACTCCAAAATGAAAATTTCCTCACCATGTTTTTCCTCACATGGCTGTTTTTTCCCCCCAACGTTCTTCAGAATAGCATATTTTATGTTGAAATAGCATCTTTCAACAAAAGAAAGAAACTCAAACAGGTTTGGAACAATTGAAGGATGAGAGAATATTCGTTTTTGGGTGAACTATCCCTTAAAGTGTGAGTCTAATATATGCATACAATGACAAAGTATCTATGTATTTACTCATTTATTTATTTAACCCTATGTAATGTTGTTGCTGGTAGTTAGAGAGTGGTCACCAGACTTCCTTATATTAGTCTGACCTCATGTCCTGTTTTGATGTGCTGTGTGGATCAATCACAGACTGAGGTTCATCAGTTTCAGCAGGAGCATCTGACAGATATGAAGAGGTGAACGCCTCTCTACTGTACTGATACTGTGGTCTTAACTGATGTGGTTCCTCTGAATGACAGCTGATTCATCATTTGGGCTAATAATCAGCAATGACGGATGAGCTGTTCAGAGATCAGTGACTGGAGCTCATCTGTGTTTACTGTTGGCCTTTAGACAGCCGGTGTGAGCAAACACACGTTCACACCGACAGCCATAATGATATGAAGATTTAGCTCTAAATCACATTTTTTATTCTTATAAATTAGCTTGATTTGAATTTGAATTTGAAGAAAAATGTAGAATTTTTGAACTTCTGTGCAAAACTGGAATATCGCACAAAACATTTGCGAATAAAATACCGTTTCCATCTAATGAGAACAAAATCCCTTCCTCATAAACTGGCGCCTAAAAGAAAAATGGAATTTGCTGTGGTGTGGCTTCTCCTGATGGTCTTTTTTCTTAAATAAATTACTTAAGCCTCAAAAGCTAAAATGCAATGAACTTGTGGTGGTTTTTAGTGGCATGAGATGCTTTTTTGGAGCGCAGATGCTCAAGACAGTTCTGTAGGTAATAATACTGAGCTACTTTAATGATGGACTGTGGCTGAGGGATTTAAATGACACAATTTCAGATATTTTACAATGTGGTTGGTCCACTGGTTTGTCCATTAATGCCGTTCCATCATCCCTAATTTTGTTATCACATGATCTGTTAAAACTAAATCACATGACTTTTTTAATGCGCATTCTGGAAGTTACAGTATTTTGTAAATGTGTTTCCATCATAGTTTATGCCCAGTTTTTCCTCATCAAATAAAATGTTTATCCTACTCATTTGTCATCAATAGGTAATAAGGTAGGATTTGGGTTTAGGTATTGGGTTAGGGATGTAGAATAAAATTATGCAGAATACGTACTTTGCAAACACAAATAAACAGCCAACATCTTAATAATACACAGGTAATAGTGGGAACTGGCAATTAAACTAAAGTTTTACAGAATAAAAAACGTTACCGTCCCAATAAAGATCTTTATACAAATGACAATTAAAGGAAAGGAAAGTAATCAAAAGCACATATGTGGAAACAAGCGGCCTGCCTTTGAAAGAGTCCTCGATGAAAATGTGTAATATAAATAAAGGCAGAGGCTTTGAAAAGAAAGCCCTTCCTTCCTGGTCTATCATCCGAAGGGAAAAGCACCGTCCGAGCTCCTCTTAAATTCCCAAAGACCCTCTGTCATCAGACTCCCAACTGCAGACGGCAAACATTCGGCCCCCGCAGTCTTTTATGTCACACCGGCCCCCGAAAACACTCTGATAAGAGATGAGGATCTCAGATGCTCACCGACCACAGTTGATCACTCTGAATGAGCAGCATTTAACAAACAGATGCAATTTAATTAATTGATTTATGCAATTTACATGTAGGCTTTATAACATTGCACTGTTAACAATTCCCTGTAAAATCTATAGTAACTTACTGGCAGCAGTTCACCAGTAACTTACAGTAAATCAATTACAGCAAGAATATTTACATTTACAGCACCATTTGTCTTTCTCTATATGTGTTTACAGTATTGTATATCTTTACAGTCATTTTCACAATGCAACTTTAAAATACTGTAACATAATGCATAACTGTCCTACAGTAAAATACAGTTCATATTGCAGTTAAATAATGTGAAATTGACAAAAATCGTTTGATAAAACACTATTTATTAGAATATGTTGAATATCAATTAAACAAATGCATATGGTTTGTCAAATAAACAATTTTATTAATTGATTTGATCATTCTTAGTTCAATTAATTGTAGTTAGTACTTTAAGTTGTTTTGTTATTTTAACTGTTGATTATAATTATTATTTTTAAATATTTCAAGTTAACTCTAAAATGTGCTGCAATATAATATATGTTTATTTTTTATATTTTATTGCTATTGGAAATGTATTATTATTATTATTATTATTATTATTATTATATATTGTAATTATATAAATTAGTAATCAGAAATTATGAATACATTTTATTTAAAAAATTGTAAATGGCTATTTGTAAATATATATATTATTTTACTTTCAAAATACATATTTTTTTATATATATCTAATCAATAGAAAATATTATTTTGTTTTATTATTTCACTTGTTTTAATTAATTTATTTTTATTTGTCCATGGTGAACCCATAGCTCAGCATATTTTATAAATGCTTTAAAAATGATAAACAAATCAAAAGGCCAAGAATTATGTCAGATACTAAATCTGATCTCAGTTTATCTTCAAATACTGCATGAGGCTAAAAGAAAAATACATTTAAATGCATTCATCAACTTGCTAAAAGCCAGGAAAAAATCTACTTTTTTTGTAGAATAAATTGTTAATACATAATAAGGCAAATTATGTAGGAATAAATTCCTCAGTAAAAAACCTTCAGAATACAAATATGAATAAAACTGAGTAGTTTGGTATTTTTAAGAGCTTCAGAAGTGGATATGTATGACTTCTTTTAAAAATCTGTACCGTAATTGAAATCTACAAACACAAATTGCGTTCAAATGCGACAAAACAACCCCTTAAATGTTATTTTGTATGAAATCTGCAAGCTGACAGGTGTTTTAGTGTGCAGTGTCTGGTCTTGAGCGTTTTTCTTCTGAATGGTCATTTTGTGCTGTGCCTCTTCAGCAGATCTGTATGTTGTGCGGGTCAAGGGAACGGGTCGAGCGGGTCGAGCTGCGGGTGCGACTGCGGGCTTCAGATTAATGGCCCCGTTCTGGAGGTCCTGCGCTCATTATTCTCCTCACAGCACACAGTTCAGCACTAAACACTCTTCACTGGCTCTTCTGAATAAGCAATGCGCCGCCAATGCTAATGTTTGACTGAATATGGCACACGCTTTAATGTTGACATCATAGTTTGGATGTCGAGTGTGCTTTGTTTTTCGGAGATTATTGGTTTTGTTCACTATTTACTTTCAGCATGTTTTGCATGTTAGTCAGTGTGCGAATTATACAAAATGACTATCCAATGTAATCTCATGGCAATTTGAAACTTTTTGATTTAGTGACTTATTCCTATTAATTGGTATGATCTCATCTATACATTTTAGCATGATTTGCTCATCCCTCAATGAGGGGTAGAGTTAGGGGTGGGGTTTTCATGCAAATGAAGTTGTATGTATTTGCATGAATCATCCACTTTTTCAGTAGTCTGTGTAACCTCAGTGAACCAAATGCATATTTAACTCAACTACATCTCATTTATTAACCAAACTTATTTTCTGTTTTTTTGTTAAGTTTTTTCCCCCCACAGGATTCTGAAACCTGTGATGAGCTTTTTCAATATAGGATTATCAGGACATCCTGTTTTTGATATAAAACAGTGAATTTTGCCAAATGGAAAAGTTTGCCTTTCTGGACAAATAAATGGATGATCATAAAAGATCAAACTTACTTACTGTTATACTTATACTTTCTGTATAACTTGTGGGCATATGTGTCTATTAAAATACACTCTTTAGTTTAATTTGACTTTGCTTTTAAGTTATATGTATATACAAACACCTCTTTTACAAGAAAAAGTGTCTGAAAA
>CAIGQV010007757.1:8772645-8793718 GCA_903798115.1 Danio jaintianensis | reverse complement strand
GTGTGTGTGTGTGTGTGTGTGTGTGTGTGTGTGTGTGTGTGTGTGAACCACTAGGCCTAAATAAAGCCTGGGTTTAAATGAAAAAATAGATACTTTTGGACCACACTGTATATTTATGTGTATTTTACAGTCATTTTGGTTGCACAAAATCTGATAATGATGCTAGCTGAGCCTAATAATTAGCTTTGACTTCATTACAGCAAAATGCTTAGCATCCTTCTAAAGTAAAACGTTATCAGTGCTATAGTAAAATAACAATCAGTTTTATTTTTACTGATAACGCTTTATTTGTGGTTAAAACTGTAGTAACAAAATTAGATAATGTTAATACATTTAAACACACTAAAAAAACTGTAGTAAACTAGTAAAACTGTAGTTGATTGTCATTTTTAAGTTAGTATGCTTTTACTACAAAAATCATAGTTAAACCTTGTTAACTGTAGTAAGATTACACTTATTTTGTAGTTATGGATATTATACGATTTGCCATCATGTATGTAGTAAAACCATGTCTGATTACATAGTCACTATAGTTTTTCCACAAAAACCACAGTACCGCAGTATGTTACAGTAGTAAAACTATAGTTATTCAGTAATTATAATGGTTTTAATGCAATCACCATAGTAAAATCATGGTTAATTTTGTAGTTTTTTTATATTACTTTGGGTTTTCCACAAAAAAACATTTTCATATGGCTATTTTTTAGTTACCATGTTTTTCCTACAAAAACATAGACCTTGGTTACTTACAATAACAAATCATAGTTAAAGCATGGTTAATGTAAAACCAATCCTTTTTGTATTTACTATGGTTTAGCTTAAATGTTCTAAAGGTAGTAAAATCATGGGTAAGTTTTTAAAGTTAAATTATGTTATAGTAATAATTGGTGTATATCCAATTATTTTATAGTTACCATGGTTTTACTGCAAATAATGAGGTATATCCATGGTTATTTTTGTAGTTACTTGTTTTAGTAAAAAAAAAAAAAGTAAAATTAATGGCTTTTTTTTAATTACTACAGTTTTTCAAGAAAAGAAACGTTGTTATACCAATACAGCCATTTCATTGCAGCTACTGTTAATATTGTTATGGCTATCATTTCTTCATTTCACTTTTCTAAACTACCATCCTAAATCCTCAAAGCCTCAATCCCCTGTTGTGTCTTCTTCCTTCATTTCTTTTTCCCAATCTCCACTACCACACTACCACCCTCCTCACTATTAACCCGTTAGCCTGTGGGCGTAAAATAATCAGCCACGCAATACAATCCGGCGTCCCTTTTGCTCTAAAATTACACCGTTTTCCAACCCCCTCTGACTTCATAACATAAAGGCAAGCCAACCTGGCCTCTAATTGGACATTATAATTGCAGATGTGAATTAATGGGCCAAACATTGATAGTGTAAGCACATAAAACCTCCACTTGCTAAATGGAAAACAGATCCAGGGGAAGGGAGGCTCTTTCCTATGGCAACCCCTGGCATTTTTTAATCCTGCCACTTCAGCAAGGCTCTTGTTATGGAGAAAAGCAGGATATTTTTCTATTGTGTGGACGGAGCGCTGGCCGTCGAGTGTACGGAACACACACACACACGCACATTACGACACGGTTAGCACATCATTATCCTGACGCTCTAAACACAAAACTTAATGTGATAGCTGGCTGGGAATGCCGTGTCAGACACATAACTCCCCCCAAATATGTTGAGACAATGTTTGAGAATCTCACAAGCATGCTTCTTCATTTCTCTGACATAATTACAATAAACAGCTTTCGCCCTCCCTCAAGGAGAGTAATTACCTCGCGACACGCTGAAAGCTCTTCTCATTGAGAGATGCCACAGACTCCACGCCATCTCCTTCATGTCTGGACCTGAGAGAGACAGAGAGAACAAACAGTAAATTAACTTAATGCCGACATTGTGCTTTTTTTTTTCTTTTTGTTAAGTCGCGAATGATGTCTTAATAGAGTGAGGAGATTTAAAGGGGTAGTTCATCCATAAATGAAAATTTGTTGTTCAATTTCTCACAATCAGGCCCTCATTTGTCTAGTATTATAGGTCATTTTTTGCTGAAATTGGTGATTTAGGTCAATGACTAGCACTTTGAGAGTAAAAAATAACATTGAGACAACAAAATTTATGCCAGAGGCTCATGAAGATACACTGAGGTCTTATGAAATACGGTCTGTGCAAGAACCTGAACATTATTTATCACAACTTTAAGCCTCAGCCTCGAAATCACGTGTGTTAACTTCATGTTATTCAATGAAACATTGAACTATACCAATGTTTTAACTTGTTTTATCTTCTGTTGTGGTGGCGCAGTGGCGTAGTGGGTAGTACTGTCGCCTCACAGCAAGAAGGTCGCTGGTTCGAGCTTCGGCTGGGTCAGTTGACATTTCTGTGTTTGCATGTTCTCCCCGTGTTTGCGTGGGTTTCCTCCGGGTGCTCTGGTTTCCCCCACAAGCCCAAAGACATGCGTTATAGTTGAATTAGGTAAGCTAAATTGTCCGTAGTGTATATGTGTGAATGAGTGTTTCCCAGTGATGGGTTGCAGCTGGAAGGGCATCCGCTGTGTAAAACATATGCTGGATAAGTTGGCGGTTCCCATCTTCTGTTGTTTTATCTTTTTTTTTGTCTTTTAACTTTAAAAATCTGTATTTGGTGGAAGATTTTCAGTCACATTTACTGTTTGGACCAATGTTGTTTTTCATTTTTTCCCAAAAAAAGCAATTCAGAGGAAATGTTTTTATACCTTTATAGAATAAAACAATTATTAACATTTTAGTACACCCTATATGCGCAATATCACATTAGTAAAGCATTTTTATTTTGTGAGGAACTACCTCACTAGGATTCACATCAAAAGTCGACCACAATTATTGCTTCTCAAAAATGTCACATTAGAACCAGTGTTTGAGTTATTTTGTTGCATAATGTAGAGTAATGTCTTAGAGTAATGAAAACAGAGGATCTTGCTCACAGATAACACATACAACTACATCAATCAGTTCTCCTGTATTTCGCCTGTTACCCCATACAAGTTTAAACCCCATACAAAATGTAATATTTAGGTCAAATAACAAGCAAAGATGACTACAGAGAAAATGACTATGAGCAAATATTGCCATTAGATATACCCAAAGCCAATTATATTTCACAATTATCCACTAAAGAGACATACAGTGCATCAGACTCCTGAATGGAGTACTCTGGAAGTCCCATCTCGGAAATCATCCAATCTCATTTTCAAATAGGCAGTATCCTTATAAATAAACCATATATTTGCAATCTAAACAACCACATTCTCAAGTCTCAAAATGTGGTCCAACAGCTGCAGTGTTTGTCAAACTATAGTTTAGTCCTCTGTTGAAATGTGCTTGATACAAACGGGTGAAGTGGCTAAAAATAAGCAGAATTTCACACAGCTATCAGCTGTTCTCAGATTGGAGAACCAGAAAGAACTGTTGTATAAATATACACATAATGGCCTGAAATTTATGGAACATTAACAAAGATATTTTGGGAAAAGTTTTAGCATTTGTTTATATCAATGTAAGTCAACATCTCTTATATAATTGCTCATAACATATGATGTATAATTATGAGACAAAAACAGGAGCATTTATGCAACCACTATATTTTAAGAACATGGCCTGCATCAAATTTTAAACACATAATTAATTTCTTAATTACTTAACAAATTAATGTGTTAAATCAAAAGCACTAGTTGTAAACAATTGTCAGTTTCTTGCACAGAGCAGTCATTTTGCTTAATAAGACCTCAGTATATTATCAGGAGTCATGTATTTTTTATAATTTTGTTTTGCCTGTATATGTTTTTTTGATTCTCAAAGCCATTTTTATGAATCACCAATAACTATTGTAGCCAAAAATGTTATTTAAAATACCGCTGAAGAAAAAAAGTAGTATACTGATGGCCTGAGAACTGTAAATTAAGAAGGAATTTTCAATTTGAGTGAACTACAACTCCCCTTATAAGTCTCATATCTGTATTTTCCAGAGAAGTGCAGTTTACAAAGTGAGTGCATTCTGGGTCATCTCTATTTTTCTCTCTCTTTTCTTACAAATAATTTAAGGGCGTGCAGGACGTGAAGGATTTCTCAGAACGCTGTGGAAGGAAGTTGAACGATTTCTGGACTTCCTTTAGCAAACACTCACAGTGTGTACAAATTCTGCACTTGAGGGGTCAGTGTGAGGGTAGACTGTGATTCCCGTCTTCTGGCAGAGCCGCTTTACTAAACTCTGTCATTCTGAGTTATGCGCGAACAATCAGGCAATGGGGTGACAAAAGTAAACTTCATATGAAAAGACATATTCTCTGAAAACTGGTCAAAGCATCACACAGTTTGGGTTTTGTGCAGAATACTGTTAAAATAGTAGTATTAAGATAATGTTACATATTAAAAACAAATGTAAAAAGAAATTTAAATAAATAAAAAGATACTAAAGGAATTTGACAAAATAAATAAATATGCGCAAAAATAAACTTAAGATGAGTGATGAATGATAAAATACAAATGAACAGAGAATGAATGAATACATTTTTACAAAATAAAATGAATAAAAACATAACATAAAATAAATTAATTAATGCAAATTTTTAAAATAAAAACATATGAAAGATACAAATAAAATTATGAATAACTAAAAAAGATAAAATATAAAAAAATAAGATTTTTTTTTATAAATGAATATATATATAAAGGAAACATGTAAAGATGTAAATGGATGAATAAAAAAATCTAATAAAAAATAGTAAAAAATAGAATAATTTGTAAAAAAATACAAATGATAAATCAAAATAAATATATCAAAAGATGCGAATCAGTGAATTAGTAGTTAAGATAATAGACTGAATAAATAAGAAGGTGGCAATAAAAAAAAATCATTCTGATAAAAAATTATCTAAGAAAAATAAAACAATATAAACATTTTGAACAAACCCTCTTGTGTTTTATTAAATGCCACTAGGTAGCAGTGGTAAGTTATATCTCCTCTTATCAATGCAGTTCCAGTATCATTTGTATGTTCAACTGATTCAACCAAAATTTGCATAAACAATTGCATTTCAAACTGACTGATTTCCTTATTCAAAACTACACCAAACAATTTTTCTTCTTCTCCAGGAAACTACACCTGCAAGTTGAAAGAGAACACTCCAAACCTATAAAGGATCAAGATAAAATTTCAACCTCTGAAAACCATCAAATAGTACTAATATACACTCTAATACTATTAAAAAATCATGATCGTAATGCTTATATCCACTCCTAATCTCAGATGGTCAGACAGTGATTCATCTTGAATGAAGTGATTCATCTTGAAATGATTCATCAAATGGTTCAAATATTAGTGTCTGGGATTCAGCAAAGACTGTAATTACACCATGATTTTGTAAAAGATTCACTTTAATGTGTGATTTGACTAAACAAGGGTCATAAATGGCTACTGAGAGAGTTTTCTCAGTTCAAATGAATAGAGGTATGGAAACATGCATCACAACTTAACAAGCGTATATGATAAAGCCTGATGATTGTGCTGAACTGTGCCTTGTGTGTTTCTGTGTATAAGAGATAAAGCCGAGCAGCTTCACCTCAGTGAGAAACTGTCTCTGCCTTGCGTGTCTGTGTTCACCTGCTAGGACAGATGGCAGTCAAGCTTTGATATCTGGAAGGCCAGGTACATAAAAGAGTGCTCTGACGCCCCAATGAAAAGAGAGGAACCAGAGAAACTGACAGTATGTGAAAAGTCTCTGAGGAGCTGCTGGACACAAAGAGCACCTGGAGACGCCGTGAGCTGAAAAGATGTTGGTTTGTTTGGAAATGCTGAGAGGAAGAGCAGTTCTGTTGGAGACCAATTAAGAATTATGAACTTTCCTTTGGGATTAATAAAGTCTAGCAAACAAAAGTCTAACAAAAAGAAACAAGTTTTTGAAACTTAATATATTCAAATTTATACATATATATTTTAAATATGTGCATAAAATGTAAATGTTACAAATGTTAGTTTTAATTTAGACTCAGATGATATTAATAATAATAATAACAACAACAACAACAACAATAATAATAATAATTTATTAATTAATTTTAATTATTAAATAATAAATTATTATTTTTGAATAGAAAAATATAATCAGCAATACTAAGCGGTGCTACACTTTATAAATATATATACTGTATATTTAACATTTTTTTATGCTTGGTTTTCATGACATCAAAGGTCACAAAACCAACTATATTGTAATATGATGGAAAATCTGTCTGAAAAATATTTAATAAAATTAAATGCAATAAGTTTTAGATTTTACACATATGCAAAAAATAATAAAGTTCCCAGTTTGTTTCAAGCATTGACTTTCTTCATGCATTCAATAAATAAAAAAATCCTCTTAAGAAATACAGTACAAACAGACACAAATGTTTACATACTGTATGAGATATCAGATCTATATTGTATGATTTCACATTTCTGGATCTCTAATGTTTGACAGCAGACTTTGGGATCTCAAAAATGTTTTTATACTAAAGTAGACAAATCTGAAATGTTTTTCTTAAGATAAACATCAAAGACAACTGAAGTCTCTACTGCAGTCCTCTTAACCGTTTATTGGGCAAATAACCATATGGTACAGTCATTGACATTGATTACAATATAATTTCTTCATAAAAGTTCAAAGGTCTTGTAATAACCCCCGGGAGCACTCCAGGGTTTTTCCAATGAGTATTTCAATAAGTGCCCTATAAATGGTTAATCTCATCACCGTTTCTCATAAACATTTGAGAACATGTAAATGACTTTTCACAAAATCATGTTTTTGTAATTTACACCAAGACAGTAAAAGTATGATGTCCAAAAAATAACTTTCAGGCCCCCAAAATGTCGCTGTAATGTCATTTTTTGCATAAATTTCATAAATTGTTCAGCTTAAAATGGACTACTGGCTGTTCAGACACACTGAAAAGAAATCCTAATAAAGACTAAATTATAGACGCCTACAACCCCAACACCCATTTGATGCGCTGAATTGCACAACGTTAAGTCATCCGGTTTCATTTTCCAAGCTTGCTTGTGGTAGACAACTTGATGAACATTTTTTATTTTGGAAACTTCATGTGGCTTTTTTTTGTCCTCTACAAGCTAATATATACACATGCCAGAGACCTAAACGAGGACCACCCACGAACTGCTCTTACAGTGCACAACACACTAGAAATACATTTAATTTAATAATATAAATGTCTGCATAAAACGGAGCCCATTTCTATCTTATAATTCAACATTTAAACCTCAGAAATCTCCACAGTGGCATGACTTCTCCAGACCAGCCTCCACACATACTGAGATTTTATTGTGGCACTAACCAGTTGTAACTTGTCGCCCAAGCTCTGGACCACCCAGATTAGCCGTCTAAACAAGGCTTTAGATGTTTTAATTGTCTCCATCCTCTGGGTGTGCCATCGACTTGAAAGTACGTCGACATAACAGCAGTTCATTTGCACTTGGAGATTTATACAGAGGACAAATTCACCACCAGCTATTACACAGCCAAACCTTATATTGAGAATGTGCAATAACATTTTACAAGATAAAAATCGTAATATTTAGGTAGCACAGACCTACAAAAATGTGGGAAACTGGCACAAAACTATACATAAGGCATAAAAAACACATTTCAAGGTCATGGGTTCAATTCCCAAAGAAACAAACTTGTAAACATACTAAAAAAACATGTTACTTTAGATAAAAGCATCTATGCAATGCACAAGCCTACATGCAAGCGTAAACACCTTTGAGGTAGAAAATGTTATGGGATGTAAGCAGGAGCATCCAGAGGTAAGATTTTTAAGATGAAAGGACATCATAAAATTCTGAGACGCTATAATAAAAGACTGTCTCCTAAACCAAGACGCTTCGTGGCCCCTGATAGTCTGTAATTTACAATGACAATATCAGGGACCGTCACGAAGCAGGAGGCAAAGTGCAGGGTAGCTGGAGAAACACAGCCCTGTTTTTATTCCTACTTTAATGATTCATCCTTTGTCTCAGAAGTGCTCATCTTCTTAGCATATCCAAACAAACCATTTCCCCTTGAAATCTTCAAATGATCCATTAAAACGAGCTCATTTGAGAGCAACAACTACACGGCTTGCAAAACATGGGACGCCGAAAGAAAACAGGAGCGGCTGCGAACACCTCCCCTCTTTCCCCGCTCATAATATGCAAAGTTTCACCCCGAGGTATTAATCTGTTTCCATTGTAGCTAAACGCAGATGCTATCAAGCTCCATTTGTCATTGACAGCGAGGGTAATGACCCTGAACTCGCGTGAGCAGCTCCTGGGCAGCAAAGACACAAGGTGGTAAGTAACTCAATATATTTTCCCACAGCAGCATCAACGGCTACAAATTTGCTAGGCAAATTGAGTGTGATGAGCACATTTTATACCACTTTGGCTCGTAGTTGTACCGACTTAATCTCCTTGAGACTATTTATCTCTCAAAATGCATTGCAGTCCTGTTGTAGCATTGCTTGTTTTATCAATCTTGGATTACTGTGCTGCTTGTTTGGACTGGACATATTGACAACCTCCACCTAAGCTGGGTCAAGATCCTTTTAAAAAATGCATGGCAGTTTCTTTGAGTGCAAGCGAGAGAATGGATGTACTTTTAGTTGTGGCAAGAAAGGACACATTTTTTAGGAGGTTTTCCAGGTCTTTCTGTCAACACAGTGATGTGAAGAGTCTTTAGTCCCCTCAGAAACCCTAAGCTTTCAGTCCAACCGGAGGTTCAGCACGTTGTGAAAGAAACAAGTCGGGAATGTACTGAACACCATTGTGTCCAAAACAAGCCTCCACAGAGCCAAGGATTTCAAGCGGTGCATGAACCTAGTAGGAATACTGTTCATGAATTCCATCCAGGTTTCCCTGATCGCTTCAAACACTACAGTACGGACAGCGAAGATAAAGACACAATGTGGTTCGCCAGTGGTTTTCAACCTCCGGTGATAAGTGAAAAGGCTGGCTTTGCTTATATTGGCAGGCAGGGAAGAAAGAAAGCCCAGATAATCTCTCTCTGGTCAAGTGCCCGTAGTCCTGGCATTGCTTTCGGAGGTAGTAAAGCTGTCCAGATTTCATGCCGGTAACTATCACTCAGGTGCTGTAGCTGAGTTACCCAATTAACACGGGCCTGGGAAACACGCTCATTTAGCATTCTGTAATGTAGCAGGTAGACCTACATAAATATACTCACTATTTGGACAATATTTAATTACTTTTTCCAAGAATAAATCATGAATATGAATTTTAGCCTAGTGGTTAGCACATGCACTGTGGTGTTTACAGTTATAGTGGACAAATTTTCTAAAAAGTTGTCCATTCAAGATGCATTTTGCCATTTTAATTATCCATTCAACCTGTGGTGTTAAGCATGTGTTTCAGTTAGAGTCTGGTTGGTGTTATTTTCCAAATAATTTCCTTTCTAATTAACTAACGGTATGTTTACATAAAAACTATGTGCAAAATAATTTTTTTTAAATATATAAAAAACATTTGTGTAAAATATTATTTTATACTAAGATAATTTTATACTAAGATCTTTAGTTTAGCATGTAATTGACAATGTTTAAAAAAAATCTCTGTTAACATGTATCCACAAAAATGGCTAAAAACCCTGTATTGTGCATGCCACATTCTGGCCTAACATGCACAAATAAAATAAATTAAATCATACCAGTTGGGCTAGGTCTATAAATCAAGAAGATTAGATTTTTAGCTCTTCTTGGTTCAGTATGTGTAAATGTTAATGGGACTACAATTGGCCTCAACATTTAATCCATAGTGCAGAGGTTCAATTACGCACAAACTTGCACAATGTGATGAAGATTACAATAGCCAACCTTTGAAGAGAATCAAAAAGTTTTCAAAATTGTCCTAAGACAAGAATGGTTGTTGATCAATAATGTTAGGACTTGATGAAGATTTGGATCCACTTAAAATGTTGACCCCTGTATAGCTTGCAAATACTAAGCAAATAACACATGTAATCATACTACTGTAGGCAAATATACACATAATCATGAATGTATAAATTCACAATATTCATCTGTCAGCGCTTTGCCATATTAGCCAACGTCCCTAAAATCCTTCCCGACAGGTCTAAATCCCACCAACCTTGTGCCAATTACAAAAGGACAACATTAGCATCCCTCCACAGTGTGACTTTATGAATGCTTTGAGGGACATGTCTGCTATAATACGCCATGTAATGCACCGTTAGCTTTGCAAAAGTCAGCTGGCATGCTAGCCGCTACCCTCCTGCTGGGTCTGCAAAATAAAGTAAGTGGATCTTGGGGTCTCCCAGCATGGCAAAGGAGACACGAGGGGGGAATCTTTCAAATAAGAGGTAAGATAAGATCTAAAATTGCATTCTCAATTAGTGCTTTCGATGACAGAATCCATCCCCCGCATCCCCGATTTAGAGGGAGCTTTGAGTTGGTTCACCTGCCATGCAACAGTAGTCAAAGGCCGGAGGTGCGTTGTTAACCCAGCAGGAGAGGATGAGGGTGAGGTGTGAGAGAAAAGGAATCAATCGGCCGAGTGAGTCACATCCAGGAAGACAACAGCTGGAGAGGTCGTCGCCAAAGGGGAATAAAAGTAGCCTAGGGGTCTACAAAAGGGCAGAGTTAGGAAATAAGTAAATATAGCAAGTGTCCACTGGAAAAAAAGACCCAGCCAGTGTCTTTAACTAGTCTACTGGCAAAGACCGCTGAGACTTTTACAACACACCGGAGCGAAAGAGGGTGGGTCTGATGGGGGACAGAAAAGGAAGGAGAAATTACAGCCTTCCGGCTGGCTATCCAGCTTTTACATCTGTGTTACCTATAATCCTACAGGGCCAGTCTGTCTGACCACTTGACAAACTAGAGATAATTTACTCCAGCTTTTTAGTATGGATAAAGAATGCTCTTAGTCTAAGTGGCTGAGAGTTTGTCTTGGGAATACTAACTGGCAGCACAATGTAACATTTTTTGGCCCCAGAGAAAAGCAAACACTTTAAAAGAAATGCCTGACCGGTAACAGTGATCTTTGGTGGATTTAAGGCCGTAGCTGTAAAAAAAACATGTACACAAGCAACATTTAAACTTGAAAACAACAATTCAGTTATTATTTACTCACCTTCATGTCGTTCCAGACTCGCCATGCTGCTTTTCCACAATGACAAGCTCCAAAAAGGACAAAAACACCATAAAAGAAGTGTAAAAGTAATCTTGTATGCTATTTCCTATTTGGTGCCAATACGTCCAACCAGAGTTTTAATTAATTTCTGAATATTTTTTCAGAAGATCACATCGGATTGCATTGAACACTCATAACATTCTTTTACAGTGTTTTTGTTACTGTTGGAATTCTACATAAATTATTCTTATGTGTTTTGGAAAAAAAAATGCAGGTTTGGAACGACACAAAGGTCAATAAATGATGACAGAAAAGTCATTTTTGGCTTAACTGTTTCTTACCGCAATTACAAATCATTGCTCTTTCAAACTAACTAAAAACCTTTCTATCCACTGTTTGCGACAGCTGTGGAATAGCTATATATCAAAATGTAATTCTTGCACTGCTTCTCTTAACCCTAAAGATGACATATTGTTCCAGACTCTCTCATAATAGCAGTGATAGCGCCTTGTGGTGAGATAATTGCAGTGAGTAAAATATAGGGAGTCTCAGATGTCGGTTTAACATGACGAGGTTAGATGAAGGCACAGATAATCAGTCAAGGAACTGACGCCTGAGCGTGCAGGATGAGCCAGAGACGAAACGACATGTTCTGCACCTGGATCACATGGCAAAATGCCCAACACGCATACACACATGTATGCACGTTCACAGACTCTACTGAGTGAGGAGCCATTTGAGGACACAGAACATACATTTCGAACACACCACAAACCCTCAGAGGTAAATTTGTTACCTTTATAGGTCGTCTTCGGCCCATAGCGGTCTGACCTCCGTGGTTGAGCTTTGCCAAGTCGCCAGAAGAACCAAGCTTTAAAAGACTCCCTGCATTGCATCTTTTAACAGCCTCCCTCGCTCTGGCGCTGTTTCTGGTGCCTTGATAACCTATGAAATACAGAAGAGGGGGGGGGGGGGGGAGAACGATAAGGAAATCGTTTCACCAGATGGAACTGTCTAAAGTCAGGCAAAAGCAGAAGGCGGTGCATTTCATTTAAAAAACTCAATTTGACAAGATGAGACGAGGTCGCGGATTCCAATCATCACATTAAAATACTTTCCGTTATCTTTCCCCCAACACCCGCAGATGCACAAAGGGTATTACGAAGAAAAGTCACGGCAGTACAACACCTCTAAGTCATCAGGGTCGTGGCTATGCAACTACCAGCTGTGTTTTTTGCCCTGAAAGGATGAGCAAGGCTTGACAAATCAAACATTTGCCCTGATCTGGCCCTACCCTGCTCTATATTACACTGTGTGGAGAGGTGACTTCAGCACAAGAGGATGACTCTGTATTGGTAATAGACACTCATCAAATCGCCAGCAGCTGTGAGGCTATTCAACGCATTCTCCTTTTTTTTAGGCCACAGCTGCACAGATAAAGGGTTAGGCAAATATTGCACAATGAACGGCAAACATAGAGCTTCTACAGTCTCCGTTTCGAGGCTCAATATATGTGTGAACACTCTGTCCTCCTCTATGCTCAGTTTCAATGCCCGCACGTCCATATTTAATTGCCATTCTCGCCACCCCCCACCCGGCTCTCCGTTCACTCTGCACAACCCAGAACCCCTGAAAAGCGGTGACAGTGCTCCTTTGTTCAGCCCAGACCACTCCTCTCCCCTTGGCGCCCCCATACACCCTCCGTTCGGTTGACAGGCATGCCTGTACAAGCTCTGCAAAAAGCGAGAGAGGGAAAGACAGTGTGAAAACTGAGATAGAGAGTGGCGGGGAGGGTCTCTCGTTTTCAAGCTCCTACCATTCCTGCAGTTCTGTCAACTCAGCAATACCAGAGGGGGGCTTCAAAAAGGGGGCAGGAGACGAGGCGACAGACAGTTTACAAGCCCTCCGAAAATCAGAGAAAGACACTGAGAGTCACCTTGAAACATCCAAGACTATGTTATGCTGACAACTTTAACCTTAATGTTTATCTTCAGTTTTCAAGGTAGAAATACAAGCAAGATGGTTAGCCTGTCTAGATGTCTTTATTTTGCCTGTGGCACAGTTTCCTTACATTGTTAGATCATAACCATTTCCCTGGTTTTAATTTAAGCAGTCATTTTACAGTCTGTTTTATTTTAATGGCCATGTTTATGGTAGCCATTTACTGTGGGAAAGATTTCGAACGTTTAGACTAATTAAAAACCATTCAAAAACAAGCGCATAGAGCATTTTAGACTTGTTCTTGATAGTTTAATGCCTAAATATGACTGAATTCTCGTTCATCAGCCAAACTGCAAACAAATTTGTATCAATGCTCCATGAAATTATGTGTTTGCGTTCCTAAATAGGGAAAAACTCTTATTCCATCAACATGCTGCTAATTTGTGATGTCAAATCTGCATAATTAACGTAGTGGCCCACTGGCAAAGTGGAAAAGTTATATCCTTTACAGAAAATATACTACAAATATACTAATATATATCCATATATACTACAACCAAGTTCTTTTTTGTTCTTCACTTAGGGTTAGAAGTTTGAAACACCATTGCAGTGGTATACTGTTAGCAAACACATCGACACCACACACGTTTCTAAGAGTAGCATTTCAATATAAAAAAAATACTGAGAGTTTATATAATGGAAATATTATGGCACGCTAATTAAACAACAGTAAAAATGTTCACAGATAAATGTTTTATAAAAATATATATTTATTTATTCAGTATTTCTATATGGAGTATTCTGTAAAAACAACATTTTCTCATTTTGATTTCATGGTGACAATTCATGGCTTTAAACCATCTTCGTTATCACTCAGGTTCTTCAGCTAGCTAGTTGTAAATGAATTGACACCTGAAGAGTATGTCGTATTTAATGCTAATGACCTTTTTAGTGCCACTTGTAGCAATGCTACGAATTAATTTTATGGTTTGTTTTATTTTAATGGCAATGTTTATGGTAGCCCTTTGGGAAACATGTGTGCAGAGCTTTAAAACACACGTTGGGGAAGTCTTCTGTCTTTATGTAACACAAAGTACACAAATTATATGTACAATTCAAAAATATATAAAGTTGAAGTCTTAACAGCTCAAGTAAGCATAGGCATGTGTGTTAGACAGACATATAATGTGTAAACATATAATATTATTTATGCTCTTGCTCACTAAATCCCCCTTTGCGTAGATATAAAAATTGGTGTTCATGTATTTGTGCTGAGAACATTAGCTTGTACATTTTGTAGGTATTTAAATCACAAGCATTTTTCCACAACTGGAGATATAGCTCAGATCCACTCATACCCATGAGTAGAGAAGAGAGAGAAATGTTTGGACTAAAGATGAGCACTCCTGAAGTGATTATGCTGACTCCACAATCCTCAGGCAATCCCCGGATAAACCTCGAGTGGAATAATTCAAGATTGTACTTAACACTTCTAGTATAGGATTTGAAAAACATTTTTAAATGTTTTGACTTTTTCTATTACAATTAGATTTTTTTTCTTATAAAGGTTTATGCCTGAGGAACTCTAGAAAAAAAAGTCAATTTCCCTGACTATAAATATACATTGAACTGCTGAAATGTTTCACTGACAAGTCAACTTTGATAACTGGAACCCTAAGGCGGGCAGGCTTCAGGTGCAAGCAAACACTATGCTAATGGGAATGCTAACAAAGGCAATGCCACAAGTCAATGGGGGCAGCTTGACAATGGTCACACGCCAAATTTACTCCAGCTCAAATGTTTTTTTTAAAGGACTGTTTAACTCAAATTAGGAGGTGACCTGGGCAGGACCATTGGGAGTTTGGATGCATTCGTAAACAGACCATGAAAACCTCTTGAGAGTACTAGTCCCAGTTCTCACATTGACAAAACAGGGAGGCTAAACTAATTGAGTAGTCCCTTGGGGGCTTCAAGTTCATTGTCCACCGTGTCTCAATTAAACATCAATCAAACTGGCAACTAGTAGCCAAAGAACAACTTGCAATGGCTCAGTCAGGTCAGACAGAGATTTGCACCACATCAATACCAAAACTACAACCCTAGTTGTGTACTATGAAATTCCCCCATTAATGAGACGTCACCAGGGTCACTGTGAGAGTCCTAAGATTTAGGGTGAAGGGTCTCAGCAAGGCTTGGCCTGTGCCATCACCCTGATAACACAAAACAACCCTGTGGTGCTTTATTCATTGTGGAAGAGTTGCACGACATAGCACAAAGTGTTGACGCCAATGGCTTGCCAATTTAAGCTTCCTTTCTGCTAGCTGTGGATAAATGCTTTGGATATGAGAGCCACTAATGCTTGGATGCACTTCTTGTAATAAGTTCAATATGGAAGTGCTTTGAAGTTTACCCCTCGCAGGTCTTTAGCTCTCTTCGCAAACACATGAATAGGGTTCAAAGACATTAAATGAATCAACTGCAACTTGAAAGTTGGACCGATCCCTAGAATTTGACTGAATGGATCTGGAGTTGAAATGGGGAGCAGCCTAACAATGAATTGATACTATATCTTGTATGAATTGCAGCACAACTGACTGCAAATAAAGGATCCCTGGTGCTGCTCTGCTTTGATAGAGCCACACAACTGGACAAATGCTGAATTTGTAAATTCGACGGCTTTCATCTTGGATTGAGCTTCTGACAATGAGAGTTAATTCCCATCTTGCTTTTCCACGATCTACTAACTGGAACAAACACACTCGCTGACTCTAACACAATGTTGTTTTTTGAGCAGGATCGTTTTTTAATCGCTAGGATTGAGGGAAGCTTGAAGAATCTGTATTTGTGCACAGAGAGGCGACAGCGAATTAATTCTATTCTTCCTCATGGGCTGTTGAAAAATGCAGTCAGGTTTCACTGGCGAGTCCTCGATGCTGGGTGCTTAAACCCCTGTCAGTCTACCTTGCCTGAAACGGAGCCAGCAGGAATCCACCAACTCCACAGTTTTGCCTTCCCCTTTCACGGTCCATCTCTGCAATTTTACGGAGAGCCCAGTAACAGTTATTTGCTTTCAGCTGTCAGAGGGGATCCTGGTTGTGTCTACCTACTTCCAATCCAAACCACAAATCTTTAACAGCCCTCGGTCGTTCTCTCGCTTGGTTATCGATTGCAGAGTGGCTGTTTTTTGTCCAGTCCTTGGAGGAAGTGGTGTGAAATTATCTGTATATGGGGGGCCCGTAGAACGAGAGACCCTGTCTTTCTTGCTGTTGTTAAGGAAAGATAGGGCCTGCAATTGGTTTAAAGCTGTTTGCTGAAAAGGCTGGCTGACCTACTATATAAAGACAGAATCTTTTCAAAGGCTTTTGCTACCGTGTGTAGCATTTCTGAAACTGTTGTTCATTGAAGACTGTGTTAGACTCCAAATGTTACTCTATTTGATTGGCTGCTCTAGAAAAATGCACTTAAATAAATAAATAAATACAAAATAATGATGGACTTGTGGTTATATATGTATTTCTTAACTCTTTTCCCACCATCATTTTTTAAAAAGAAAATTTGCCTAAATTTTTCCAAACATTTTATGTCCCCCAGGAGATTTATTACATTAATGCCAAAGCATACAATATAAATCTAAAATAAGGACAGATAAAATGAAAAATAAATCTTGAATGTGGGTAATTTCCTTACAAAAAAAGCCAAAAATCTTACAAAAATGGCATATTCTGCCATTTTGGGCCAATTGGTAAAAAAATTAATTGAGTAGATCCATTAGCTTGGTCTAAAGCTTATACGTCCGTCTTTGCAGATTCAACATTTAATTTGCTAACATTATGCAGTTATATTGTTAAATGTCTGTTAGCTTCCATGCGTGTAAGCAATCTTTTACACTTCAATTTTCTTTTACATTTCAATCGTTACTAATTACTGTATAATAACGCCCCTATTGCATAACATTGAAAACATGCAGGGAAAATTACATCAATGCCGGAGAAGCGTTGTATTATAATTGACCAAAAATTGTCAATAGCTGGTAGCTTAGCATTTTAGCTTAGCATTGACTTTTCAAGAAAATAAATACAAAAAATCCATCTGGTGGCTTTACCGATCAGTGAGAGAATTTCTTAATTAAAGGTATAAATGACTTATCATTTGTACACAATTTATAACATGGTTAGCATATGGGGGTCTGTAATTATTAAGTCTTTCAGCTAACAAATTAGAACCACTAAATGAAACAGCTTCTGAAGAAAAAAACACACAAGGTGAAATTTTAAACTAGTGACCTAGATCACTTGTTTATGGTATGTCATATCTATAATATGTTCTTTTCCAGTTCCAGACTTAATAACACTTTGTGTTGTTCACTTTCATTATATTAATCAGTGATTGATGACTTATAAAGCCATTAAACACTTAACTAAGCATGTAGAAGCCACATACAATGAGCTCAGACTTGTACATCTAATTATAATCAGTAACCTTATAAACAACAGATACCACATGCTAAAGCAAAAAAAATTGCATGCACTACTAAAAAAAAGCTAATTAAAAACCAATCAGCTCCTCTTTTATTTATTTATTTGTTGTGAAAATCAGCTACTGTGTGAAGGATTACAACCGAAAACTGCAACTGAGAAGCAAAACTGCTCATTAGCATATGTCGAATCTCTCCCAGAACTCATCCGTGTTGACGGGACAAAAGTCAAAAGTGTTCAACAAGCTCTCTGCATGTATCGGAATGACATTTCAGCAGGTTAGCTCCCAAAACACAGTATGAAATAAGAGCAAGCAGCTGTCTCTTACTGCGTCCAGATGGTGGCAGAACGTATGTAAATTGCCTCATTAACCTTACAGCACTTAACTACCGGGCTGCGCTGATGGTTCGGCCCACACGGGCATTTTATTAAAGAACATTAATAGCATCAGGCAGCAATCACCACTGCCTGAGGTGATTTGCTCTGGCATTATCAAACACTGTAATAATTATACATGACAAACTCCTGATTAATGCATTCATGAATATTACAACAGTGCATTATCTTCAGTTGAACTTCAAGGCTGCTTTAACAAATACTACAGGATAAGTAGGTTATTCCGCCTACCCGCAACCCTCAGCCACACCTCGTATAAATAAAACATTGAAAATGAGGGGGAAAAAAGGCACCGTGGAGAACCAACCTGCACCTGGAGCACAGAGGGGCATGACACAGGTCAAAGGTCAAGCCCCCAAAGGTGCTGCCTAAACAAGCCTCTCGCTCTGAAAGATCCAGACAACCCCTGTGGTTGAAGCTCACAACATGGGTCTTTTAGTCCTTTCTTTTCGCTCCTTCCATCGCTGTCTTTTTTTCTTTTGGAGAGCCGCATTAATCCATAATCACTCGAACGACCAGCAGCTCAAATATGCACCAGTTTCTCCATTTTCTCTTGACACATAAAGATCTAAAAACAATTAACCTCTACACGGTGACGCATTTTCACACTGAGCGCAAGAGGAATAAGTCAAGAACCCTCCATTCAAATTCCACCCCGTGATTCAGCTGTCATAAATATTGTTACATATTTTCTTATAATATTGGGCTGTGTGGTTTGAGCTTAGCTGACAGCTAAGCAGTTTTTCTGTACATGTTTTAAGGCCCAGTTTGGTATACATAGACCACATATTGAAAATTGAAATAACTTTGAAAACATTTCAAAATGTGGGTGAAATGAGGTTCATTGTCATTCAGCATGATAGGTACAGCTATGGAAAAACAATTATGAGACCACTTGGAAATTCTCAGGATTTATTAAATTTAATACGATTACGACTACGATGTTTGAGTAAAATGTAATTTTGGCTTTTATCTGTAAACTACTGGTGACATTTCTTCCCAATTTAAATGAAAAATCCTGCCATTTACAGTATTTTTCACATAAAATAACAAAAATCTGCCATGTTTTCAGACTTGTTCTGTTTTAGACAACTCAATACCAATGTTTTAACTTCAGAAGAGTTATGAAAGCAATATATTGTGGTATTATATTACCCTGATCAAGTAAATTCAGTGAAATAGAATTATCAAGTGGTCTCTTCATTGTAAGCATAGCAGTGTATGTGTACACTTTAGTGTTTTCTGTAAATCATGGTTAAAAACACATAATAGTTATTAATTTTTACTTATTTTAAAATAATCAAACAGGACTCATTCAAATGAACAGTAAAACATTTTTACTGATTGAAAACGCTTTTTCATCTTTGATTCACATACTAAATTGAAAGCTTCCATAATGACTGGTTTATGTGCTACATAAGACAATGCTCCTTAGAAATGTGACATTTTTAGGAGGAACATATGCCAGGGTGGCTTTTTAAAGCCATTTTAAACCCATACTGGTGTGATACTGACGCCATTTGATTTGTCAAGTAAGCCTTAAAGGGATAATGCACCTATTTTTTTTTTTTCATCACCTTGGTTCTATTATACGTTCTATAAGTTTTGTGCTTTCTATAAGTTAAATGTACATATGTACATTTGGGGGGCTTGTTATTTAGAAAACTTGACCCTCATCTCATTTTTGCTATATGGTCGCAAAAAAACATTAATGCTTAACATCTCAAAATCACCTAAAATTAAAATAGAACCTTGAAAGGTTTTGAACATTTAATTTTACATTTTGCATGTATTACAATTTAAACACCTTTGACATTGAGATTTCAATGTTTTTTATTTTGGTCTTTTAACATGAATGTATAATTGATGACATCTACAGTATATTCTTAAAAATTAATGCCTCAAAAGGGGGTTTTCACAGCAATGTCACAGAAGAACCATTTCAGTGAAAAGATCCTATTTTAATAATGTTATACTCTAAAGAACCATTTTGTTTGGAATGCTTTTTAGAAGCTTCGTCATGGAACCATAATTCCAAAAAAGAACATTTCTTTTCAAATCTCTGCGGTGAGCTAAAATACATCTTTTAAAAACATTCCTGATATCTATATCCACAATGCACACTGCAATACGATTTCCCCCTCAGCAGCCCAAAAGCGTTCGTTGAAAAACGGAGTCAATGGGTGTGACACTAGGGAGAACACACGCCCATGGCCTCTCGCCCAAACTGCGCGGTTCTCTACGTGAGGCTGTCTGATTGTATTGAGCCCTTTGGCCCTCAATAAACACTCTTCCTCTGTCAGAGAGCCTCAGTGGCCTCCTATTCATGCGCAGGTAGAATGCCTAAAGAACGCGTGAGAGGAGAGAAAAAAACAGCTTGTTGCTTCTATTGAACCTTTTATTACGCCCCTTCAAAGGCTTATGGCAGAGGAGGAGAGCGAGAAAGAAAGGATCTGCCGACTACTTAGTGCCATTGTACTCCCAACATGTCGGCTCTGAGCTCTGTGTGAAAAACACAAGAAGAGTACATCCAAAATATTACACGCCGAGCAAATAAAAAAAGTGCACTCGAAACCAAAATATAAACAGACCCTCGTGCAATCCAATTGTACGAGGAATATTTCGAGATTTGGGTGTGGTATACCACATTTAAACCATGATTTAAAAAAATAATAATAATAATAATAATAATAGAGAGTAAACTTAATTCCTTTTTAATGAAACTACGAAATTTATGTAAATTGCTATAATAAACACATAATTTTGTACTCAGAACTGACATTAATATTAATTATTCAGAGTTTGTTAGTGAAAAGTGAGATCATTTTGAGGCATCTTATCACTAACAGTCCTCAACTATAATAATTACAAAACTTAAACTGTGCAGAAATGCTGTTTATCAACCCCCAATTCCTTTCCTCAGCCTTCCAAATCTCAGCATTCGTTCCTGCATTATTACACCTTAGTGTATGTCATTTAGCATGCGGTGAACCAAATCATACACAGACAAAGCACTTAAACAAGCTGAGAATCCAACACTCAATCTAAGAGCGACAAAA
>CAIGQV010007757.1:8743219-8772245 GCA_903798115.1 Danio jaintianensis | reverse complement strand
ACACACACACACACACACACACACACACACACACACACACACACACACACACACACACACACACACACACACACACACACACACACACACACACACACACACACACACACACACACACACACACACACACACACAAGGAGACATTGTTGTACATGCTTCTCCTTGCATGTGTGCCAGACTTCTTTCTCTCTGGTCCATACATTGCAGAAGAGTTGGCCCCTCGTATACTGCACACTGGCCCCCAACATTGCATGCCGGCCCCTTGATTGTGCAGCACAAGAGATGCAAAGGAAAAAGAAAAAGAAAGAAAAAAACACAGAAGAGACAAAGTAGTGAAAAAAACGAGCGAAAACAACTGGCAGGCATCCAGACTCATGGGGACTGCGTTGATCATTATGTCTAGCCTTCAGGTGTCTGAGCCGGCTGCGTTTTGGGGGGAGGTGTGGTTACCAAAGAAGCAGACAAAGAGAAACTCGTTCACCGGGATCAAGAAAGCGAGGGAGGGAGGGAGGGAGAGTAGAGAGAGAGGGAAAAAATGAGAAAATGCTATAAAAATTTGATTAGATGATCCTCCACTGAAGTGACTTTCTGTGTTATCCTTCTCTTTTTTTTTTTCAAAGCATCGCCCCAGAGAACAGGACAGACTGATTTTTTTTTTTACAGGTCCTAATTAAAAACATCTGAGGACCTTCAGACATCAAACAGCTTCGCAAGGTCTCATTGCATAGCATTGCGATCTTTTTTTTTTTGCAGGTTAGGTCTCATGGTGTTAAATTAATATTAATACAAGTGCTATTTATATTTATGAGCTGCATTTAAACAAGTCTGTATATGATTAATGATGAAAAACAATCAAAATTGGTTGACACAGGGCACTTGCTGTCACAACTTTACAGCATGTGTCAAATTGAGCAAAAACAAATATATATTAGAATGACTGATTATAGCATAATATAAATAGCATAATATAGATGTGTTTCGACTCTAATAGATCCAATTCTAAAATACACAAAATGTGATAGTATTATTAAAAAATAAAATATAATTGTAAATTAATTAAACAACTTACATAAAAATATTAAACTTAACATTACAAAAACTTCCTTGTTGGCATCTGGTTCCATTAAAACTTTTAACATCCATGGAACCTTTCATAAATGGTACAAATAGTTCAAATGTTCTTCACTAACTACTAAAAACAACCAAAAACTAAAATGTTCTTTAAAGAGCACAAAGCGGTTGTTCTTCTATTCTAATCCTATTTCTATGTTAGGAGTGTGCCATTTAAAAAGAAAAAAAATGTCTTCACACCAAGAACAAACTCGTTCTTTCAAAAACTGTTTACTGAAAGCTTCTCTGAGGAACCAAAACTGTTTCCTCTAGGCTTAAACTCTTTTTTTGAAAGCTTTAATAATTTACGAGCGTCAAGGTTTATTATTACAGAACGTCAAAATCTCACTAAAAACTCAGTTCGTCAAGCGACCACGATAAACATCTAACGCGTCCTGCAAAAGTGTTTTTCGTAGAATGTAAAGTAATATCGATACTAACCATTCATTCTGCTCGAGACGCCGGGTTCCTCTTGAATTCGCGGGGAAACTCCGAGCGGTTACAGTAAAAACTGCTGCTGCTGGTGTGTTGCGCGCGCCGCGTTACCTTTGCGTTCAACTTCTGATTCCTTTGCGCGTCTCGCTTCCTGCGCAGTGGGAAGAGACCAGAGGCGCTGCGTCGCGTCATCAGCAGGACGCGCCCCTATTGGCTGGACGCGCGCACATTGATAACGCCGGTCTTTGTTCCATTGGGCGCGAGCGCAGGGACTGACGCTCCTCCTAGCTGATCTCAGAGTGCTGAAAAATGGGGAATGTCTTTCTGCTGGCTTGAGGTTAAAGCTGCTGCACTGATCCTGGGGCAGAAATTAGGAACCAGTAAGAATTTTCAGGTAGTTTCGTTTATAGATAATACTGTTTTCAGGATTTTTTTTCCCTTAGATGTTTGGACTGCATTTGAGAAGTGAACTCCATTTCATTTTTGTTTTTCCTTTAAAATGTCATGCTTAATTCAGTTTCACAAGTACATTTATAAAGCTGAATAGCGATTTCTGAGTGAGATTTTGTATTGTAAAAAAAGTGTTCAAATATATTAAGCAATAATTAAATAGTAACATATGTGAAATTATTGAAACAAAATAATTAAACTAATTATTCAACATTGAAACACTTAGTAAATATTTTTAAAAGGATAAAAAATTCACAGGAGTGCAAATCATTTTTGATTAATGAATTCAATACAAATATAATCAATACATAGATTTGAAGATTTCATACACAATTTAATAATGATATATAAATATTGTTTATATATATATAATCAATAAAATTAGCTGCATATTCTAAAATTGAAAACAAATATAATTATTTCTTTATTATTATTATTATTATTACATGATCATTATAATCAAATCAATGATATTATCTATTTTTATACATTTAACAGTCAGGATATATATAAAAAGCATATAACAAAATAATCAAAAGTATCAAGAGTATCAATGCACAGTGTTTATATTAACATCACATTCTGAAAAGTTCCACAAGTAAATGAACACCATGTTTCACCGTGTTTATACCTTTAAATCAACATCTCACCACACATTTGTGTATATCTATACATTAAATGACCCATTTAATATGCACATATAGCCTTTAATCACCAAATTATATTAAAGGGATCAAATGCCATCAAAAAACATCAACCAAGACTAAACTGGGATCCTTCTTGATGCAAATTATTGTTATTATTTTTTTTAATCTCAAAAAATAATTACAAACATCCCACCAAAGGATCCTCTTTCCCTGGATTTTGATCATTTTGATGCACGGTTTGGTTCTAGGACATCGAATTGTGCTTAAATGCTCATGCGAGAGGGAATATTCTGGCCTCTTTCTCTCCGAGTGGCTTTGAAAACCAAAGGCCCAAGGTATGTTGGGAATATTAGAGCGTGTGTAATGCGGGTGAACATCCTCCCTGCATGAATGCAGCATTAAATCAATATTCTGCAACGCTTCCCCTTCTTGACTTATTCACTTGACTGCTGTCATGCCCCGCCACGTGGCCTGTGCAGTTGTTTTCAGATTTTTGTGACGCCCCACCTCATCTGAATGCAAGAGAAGAGAGAAAAAACTGATAAGAGAAGAGAAGAACACGTATGATGACATATTCTCATCTTTCATTATGTATGACAGGCAAAAAAAGCAAAACGAACAGCTGATTAGCGTACTTTAGCTTTGACAGGCATTTGAATTGCAACGCACCTGCTACTGGCAGAGCGATCAGCAGCATTTTTTTGTTTTTTTCACTCTCAGAATTACGTGTTTTTGCTTATGGTTGGTTTGCTATAGGCAACCGTTGTAGCTTCTTTGGAGATGTTTACCAGAAGTTAGCTTTGCGTTTCCTTTTTACCATTTAGACTCTCTAATGCTGCAGCAGTGTGAAAACAGTTAAACAAATCAAATACACTCGAAAAATTACTTTTGCTGCTTGTTCAAACTACTTATTTAAAATGAGCTAAAACAACAAAATTGTTAATTTTTTTTGGAGAGACAACTTAAATGTTTTATGTTTAATCAACCTAAATTAAATACTTAATCGATTTGTGTTGGGACAACATGAAGGATTTCTATGGAACCCAGCATTTTTTACTGTAAAATTGATCAAGCCAAGAACATTTATGCCATATACTTATGTTATTCTATTTTTTAAAAATGAGGTCAATTTATAAGAAACTACATTACCCATGATTCTGCAAAAATCTCCACCAATCTGAGAAAAACTAAACATGAATAAAAAAACTATTTTGCTTTATTCACTCTTATAAAATATACACATCAAATATATGCTTTAAGGGGAGTCAACGGATTAAAACTTTTTTCAAATAATTGTTGTGATGTAACTTGCTTTTATGATGCAATATCGCATGCTTCAGTAGTTGACTTGAGTTATTTGTTTATCAGCATAAATTGTGGTAAGAAACTACATTACCCATGATTCTGCGTAAAACATATGCTGGATACATTGGCGGCATTTATGTGATATATTTATATCACATAAATGCACTAGCCACCAAAAACTTTGCTTGTCATATTTTTTTTTGTGTCTTAAGATTATTCCAGCTCTGGTGGAAAAAAGACACTTAGATCTTAGACAGTTATTATTCTGAACATTTTTGCTTTAGGTTTACAGCTACCAGTTTTATATTATATATACTTTTTTTTCTCTATATTATTAATATAATATTTTTATACTAGCAAAGCTGAATTTTGATCCCTGTAATAATTCATCAAAGTTAGCTTGAAAACCTTCCTATAGAGATACTAAAAGATGGTATTTTATAAAAGAAAATGTCTCATAACAACAGTACAGTCTTGGCCAAACGTTTTGAGAATTACATAAATATTGGAAATTGGAAAAGTTGCTGCTTAAGTTTTTATAATTTCAATTTGCATATACTCCAGAATGTTATTAAGAGTGATCAGATGAATTGCATAGTCCTTCTTTGCCATGAAAATTAACTTAATAAACTTTCCTAAAAAACTTTACACTGCATTTCATTGCTGTCATTAAAGGACCTGCTGAGATCATTTCAGTAATCCTCTTGTTAACTCAGGTGAGAATGTTGATGAGCACAAGGCTGGAGATCATTATGTCAGGCTGATTGGGTTAGAATGGCAGACTTGACATGTTAAAACGAGGGTGATGCTTGAAATCATTGTTCTTCCATTGTTAACCATGGTGACCTGCAAAGAAACGCGTGCAGCCATCATTGCGTTGCATAAAATGGCTTCACAGGCAAGGATATTGTGGCTACTAAGATTGCACCTAAATCAACAATTTATAGGATCATCAAGAACAAGGAAAGAGGTTCAATTCTTGTTAAGAAGGCTTCAGGGCGTCCAAGAAAGTCCAGCAAGCGCCAGGATCATCTCCTAAAGAGGCCACCAGTGCAGACCTTGCTCAGGAATGGCAGCAGGCAGGTGTGAGCGCATCTGCATGCACAGTGAGGCGAAGACTTTTGGAAGATGGGCTGGTGTCAAGAAGGGCAGCAAAGAAGCCACTTCTCCCCAAAAAAAACATCAGGGACAGATTGATCTTCTGCAAAAAGTATGGCGAATGGACTGCTGAGGACTGGGGCAAAGTCATATTCTCAGATGAAGCCCCTTTCCGATTGTTTGGGGCATCTGGGAAAAGGCTTGTCCGGAGAAGAAAAGGTAAGCGCTACCATCAGTCCTGTGTCATGCCAACAGTAAAGCATCCTGAGACCAATCATGTGTGGGGTTGCTTCTCATCCAAGGGAGTGGGCTCACTCACAATTTTGCCCAAAAACACAGCCATGAATAAAGAATGGTACCAAAACACCCTCCAACAGCAACTTCTTTCAACAATCCAACAACAGTTTGGGGAAGAACAATGCATTTCCCAGCACGATGGAGCACCGTGCCATAAGGCAAAAGTGATATCTAAGTGACTCGGGGAACAAAACGTTGAAATTTTGGGTCCATGGCCTGGAAACTCCCCAGATGTTAATCCCATTGAGAACTTGTGGTCAATCCTCAAGAGGTGGGTGAACAAACAAAAACCCACTAATTCTGACAAACTCCAAGAAGTGATTATGAAAGAATGGGTTGCTATCAGTCAGGATTTGGCCGAGAAGTTGATTGAAAGCATGCCCAGTCGAATTGCAGAGGTCCTGAAAAAGAAGGGCCAACACTGCAAATACTGACTCTTTGCATAAATATTATGTAATTGTCGATAAAAGCCTTTGAAACGTATGAAGTGCTTGCAATTATATTTCAGTACATCACAGAAACAACTGAAACAAAAATCTAAAAGCAGTTTAGCAGCAAACTTGAAAACTAATATTTGTGTCATTCTCAAAACTTTTGGCCACGACTGTAGATGGATTTGTTAAACGATTGAACCAGAAAATATAATTCTGACTTACATTAAATACACAAACTAGAAAAAAGCTGTTGATTTCTGTACTAATGCAACATTCAAGTTCAATTTAAAATGGCTGCCCGAGGACAGTTTGCATCATTTTCAGTAGACAGTCGTGCATCAAGTCAAGAAAGAAGCTTGTGCAAGTTTATTATGGAGAAACTTTACTATTAATATGATAAACAGATCAGAGGCAGTCATTCTTAGAATGGCCGCTTGCTTTCGGTTTTATTCACACCAAAATGGCTTGTCAGTTATGTGTCATAATATCCTGCTCCTGTGTGTGTGTGTGTGCGTGCGTGCGTGTGTGTGTGTGTGTGTGTGTGTGTGCGCGTGTGTGTGTGTGTGTGTGTGTGTGTGTGTGTGTGTGTGTGTGTGTGTGTGTGTGTGTGTGTGTGTGTGTACGTGTGCGTGTGCGTGTGTGTGTTTGAAGAGGGCACCAAACCAACAAACAGAATTCAAAATAAAGAAGATCAGTGGCGCAGCATTGGGCTCATCGCAAATGAGCAAAATCTTATCTTTGTTCCACTCCTAAATTTAGACTGACATTTTGCAATGCTTAGCATAAATTGTAGAGAGCAAAGAGGATTCAGAGAACCGTTAATGCATGATGATTTAGGTCTAATTTTAGCCTTAGCTCTGATGCAAGGACGTAAAACAGCCTTGCCCGCATAGGCTTCAAAAAACAGTTTTATGCTTCGCTTTTAGACCCTTTTTTGAAGCACAATAATAATTTTCCACTTTCTACATGATTACCACCTTTAAAATTATTGCTCCTGCTTATGAATATTAATGCTTAATCATAGTGTGTTTGAATTTGATTATCTTGAAATGCAGCAAAACGTCATGTCATATATATATATCTTCCCTTTGAGAAATATTTAGATATCCATCTATAGCTATAAATAACATGGTCATATTTAAATAAACCCCAGTTCTTTCCATTGAAATAGTGTGATGGAGAATTATTACCAAAAAAAACATATGGAGGAGGGGCTTGTTTGTTTATTTGTTAAAGTATTTTATACATATGCACATTTTTGTACATGCAAATACGCATGCGTACAATATAAACAAACAACTTTAGAGATTAAAAGTCTCTGAAGATGAACAGAAATGCAATTTGTATTTAAATGCAATGATGGAGAAACTTACAAATAAAATGTAGTGGAGTAATTTGAACTCTTACATGCATATAAAGAATATTAATTAATTAATTAATTAATTAGATACAGCGTAAAACTCTTAATGTTTACTCTATGTAAACAGATAATCAATTTATTATAGGCCAATTATATAGGCCAAATCTCATGATCCCTAAATAGGTGCTATTAATGACAACAAATAAAAAAGAAAATTATTCTTGACAAGATTTTATCATTCTTGATTTATTTTTTAATTGGTATCTAAATTTGTAGCACTGAATATTCTTTAGTAACATATAATTGTTTAACCAAACGTCGGAAAAAATTGCATGTGGTAGAACCGCATTTTCCACACCAACACCTACGAATGCGATGTTGTATATTAAAACAACACCACACCATGACTCCTATGACTCAAAATCAGAACTTCCCAAGCAAACCTCAAGATCTGAGTATATGTTGCACAAAAAAACCTTGCAAAATTGCTAAAGTGCCACATTGGCAGTTTCACTCAAAATCGGAAATTAAAAAAAAAGAAAAACTGCTCAAAATCTATCAGCTTTAATAACGTCCAGCATGTTCCCTACAGGAGCTCCACAGTGGTTTGCTACACTGTCCATCTGTTTTGAAGACCTTGCTATTGGCGCCATGATGCCATTGATGGGCTATTTAACGCTTGTCTCTTCTGCCTTATGACACTGCAGCCACAGGTTTCATCCAAAACATACATCCACACATACGCGCACAAAACCCCCAGGGACGAGTGTGGCATCTGCCCCGGACTCTGTGCCAAAAACAAGGGGAAAGAAAAACCCTACTGCTCTGAGCGACAGTCTGCCAGTCGAGCGCACTGAAGACCCTGGCAGGCATCACGGTTCAGCTGAGAGATGCTGATAAAATCCACCCGGGTTTGCCTGTGGACACCTTCAAAGAATGCTATTTCTCTAGAAAAACGACCTGGGCCCTAAAAAGCAGCCTGGCGTATGAGTGCAATATGCCTTGAGACCCAGCATTATCTGTTGCGAAGGAGACCTAACCTCATTACGCTGTACTTGCCGTACGAGATATCTGTGGATTTAATGGAGGTTATTAGATTCGACCTCTCGATTTGGGTCTCCGGCAGCCACTGTAATTATTTCGGTTGGGACTGATGGATGACGAATTGGAGCTCAAGGTTTCAGTTGCCATTTTGGTCAGCCAGGTTTCATAAAGAGGCTCAATGGTGATTTATATGTGGGAACCGAAAAATCATCATTCTCAGAGAGTCCAGGCTCGAGCTGTTCCCGATTTCAGATCACATGAGAAAATTCATGACATTATGAACATTTTTCAGTTCATGCAGTAACGTCAATACAAATGTTAAAGGGACTGCTTGATGCCGTGTGAAGCCAGGTTAGGTTGTTTGGCAGAAATGAAAGTGGAAAGTCTCCTGATGCCTCACATCAAGTGACAGATTTACTCGAATTAGCCTGAAATTGTGATTCCATTAAACACCAATTGGAGTGTATAGTCTTAAGGGTGATTCTGATAATAGTCTACAAATAAAAGAACAGATGCAGCCAGATCATTTCCAATAATGACCTGCAAAATCTAACAAAAGCAGTGTGAAGTTAAAATAATGTGGCCTGGTATTTAATCTGTTGGCATAATGTCTTTTTTAGCTATGAACTTCTCAGTTTACCACGAACACTCATTCACAATTCAAATTTTCTACAGAAATGATAGCAGCATGTCAGGTGCAAAAAGGCTCTTCTAGTAAATGTTGAGCAAATAGGTTGTTTGTGTGGGCAGCTTAATACAAGCTATGGTTTAACGTTAAGCACCCTCTACAGCTGGCATAAAAGTAATGACAGAAACATGTCTAGCATATCGTCATTAAATTAATGTATGACCGGCATTACAAATCAAAAAAAGTTTGCTAAAATGCAATGTGGTAACTTTTCAATCTTAATTCACAAAATCTATATTTTACGCATTTGTCTGAGGTTTTGAACTTCATTTACAGTCTATTCAAGGTACAGATTTTACCAATACGTGTACTCTCAGGAATTGAAAGCAGGATTATTGTGCTACTACAATTCGATTCTCTCAGTCAAGTTTCACAAATCACAAAGTGTAATTGCACAATGAGTTATGTCTTACTCATGTTAGGGGCATTATTTTAGTAAATGTTTCTATGGATCATATCATATGCCAGGTAAGTTATAAATGACCTATGCGGTTGTGTAGATTGAAGTCCAGGTAATGTCATATTAAAATGTAATATTTGGTTAAATTTTAATAAAAAATTAAAATAACATTTGTTATTAACCACCCAGCCATTTTTGAAAGATAAAAGAGTAACTAAATTAAGTTTTGATGGTTCATTCCGCTGTGGTGACAGTGGTAATAAATCAGGAAAATGAATGAATGAATAAAATTAGTTACGAAAAAAAGGCAGGGCTCGCTGCTTGTCAAACGGTGGGGAAACCACGCCCATTTGTGGGAAAGCATTAATCTCTCAATTGTTAAATACTTCTGCAACCAGAATGGATGCTACTGATGCTACGTTTAGTAACGTTAGCAGTGACGTTAGCTTAATTGGCTTTATACAGCCATACACGTTTGAGTGTCAAATGACAAAAATGCGCTTCAGAACTGCAGTGAGTTGAAACCTTCTTGTATTCAAGGTGAGCATGCCTCGTGGTTGCTTAGCAATGGCAAACACCATGAGAACGCAAGATCTCTGTGTGCTTTGAAAAAAGCAAAAGTGGCTTGCTTTTACATGCGTTTTTAGGTGCGAACACTTAATATTTTTAAATCATAAGCAAAATATAGATTGTAACGAACGGTGACAGTAACTCAAGATTGAGAGGGAGAACCAATGACGCTTATAAGCAATAGTTATTATAGTGTTAGGCTATGCTCTGTGGCTCCATCTGCTTGTTAAGACGTGGCGTATGTTTCCGGGTTCAAGCCACTACTCATTTAAATTGTGAAAATATTCATTTATGACTTTTTTTTGTCATATCACACATTAAAGTGAATTTCATCACAGACACCAATATTTTCAAAATGTACAAAAAATTTATAACATTCTGGCCATCTAATATTAGGCATTGATATATATTGATATATACATTGATATAACTGTTGATATATTGATATTAATATAGACATTGATATAACTGACCACACTTTTCCATCTATATTAAATTGTCTAGGGCGGCGCGGTGGCGCCTCACAGCAAGAAGGTCGCTGGTTCGAGCCTCGGCTGGGTCAGTTGGCATTTCTGTGTGGAGTTTGCATGTTCTCCCCGTGTTCGCGTGGGTTTCCTCCGGGTGCTCCGGTTTCCCCCATAAGTCAAAAGACATGCGCTATAGGTGAATTGGTTAAGCTAATTTGTTGATAGTGTATGTGAGTGTATGGGTGTTTCCCAGTGATCGGTTGTGGCTGGAAGGGTATCCGTTATGTAAAACATATGCTGGATAAGCTGGCGGTTCATTCCGCTGTGGCTACCACTGATTAATAAAGGGACTAAGCCGAAAAGAAAATTAATAAATGAATGAATTAAATTGTCTAAAAATTGATAGTGGGATTTGTAGTTTTTGCAACCTGTTTGTAAGTTTGGCCCCTAGGTCAAGAAAAAACAGCTTGAAAAATCTGAGATTATTTGCCCTCCCCTCTGAATTATGTCCCTATGAATATGTGGCATATCCCACTTTTCACAATGCAAAATGATTTCAGATCTTGGAATATTACCACTCATAAATTGTAAATTGCCAATATACAAAGTGTGTGTATAATCTCAGAAAGTCACTTCCAAAATTGCATACTGTCTGAATAGATGTTTATTTTGAATAAGTCTACTTCTTGACAACTAAAAAGTATGAATGTTGTCATAATCATTTGACCTATCAACATCAGTTGTAGCACTTTACTGTAATTCAAAAATCCCCTCCAGTTGCCTCACAGGATTGTAAAGTGTCCATCGTATGCAAACCTCAAAATCTGGGTCCTTATTTCGTCTGTTTTATGAATAACATGTTTGTTTTTCACCTACTAAACAGCTAAAAAATAAAGAAGGTGATTTTGGATGCAGCTTGGTTTCAACAGACACTTTAAAACCTGCAAAACCAGTCATATGTTTGGGCTGCTTCACAGAAAACTTTTTCGTGATCTTCTTTGATCTCTGGCAGAGAAGATCTGCAAGAATGCTAGGCACAATGCAAAATGATGTTGAAACTTGCCACATTACTTTCTAATCTCATTGAGTTTAGGTGACATTTGCAAGAACCCCATAAAATGGCAATTTACGGCGACTCCAAACATGCAATCATCTTCTTAAAAACAGTATTTAAGAAATCCTTGCAAAACCGGTCTTAAGGTTGGTTTCTTTTAGTGAAGCTCTTTTTTTTGTTTTTTCAATGCCTTGCAAAGAATCCCAGAAGATTTCCTAGAAGGTTAGGCCGGTACAAAGCAATGTTGACATTACTATAAAATTTTATTGAAGCATGGCTACTGGTGTGAACATAATTGCAAATTCAACCAATTCCAATGGGCTTCTGCAATCAGATTTTTGAGCTTATTCAAGGTTGGCTTGCTCTGCATAACTTAAGGCTTGCTGAGAAGTTGAAGATTTCCAAAAAGGTTAAACCTGTAACACTCAGAGGACAGGCACGGTTGAATGGGATAAACCCTCAAAAGTACTTACATCGATGGTAGAAAGGTATTCAAGGGCTCATTTATGTGACACTCGAGAGAAATAAATGCAAGAAGGTGTCACTTTCCAGTTCTCAGCCTTTAAAATCGACCTACTTGATGCAAAGCTTCAGGCAGACTTTTTTTTTTAAGTCATAGTTTTATGAACGATTGCATCACCCTAAATCTAAGCTTGGGGTTTGACCGTGCACGCTTCGATTTGCCATCACTCTTTAAGCATAAGCTGCACATACTGTTGCCTCAAAGGGGCTGTAGTAATCCTGAGAACACAGCATGTGCTCTGTAAAGAGGATCCAGAGTAGATCCAGGTCAGCTGTGGGGTCTCAGCTGTAGTAATAGGCTTCACCTGTCATTGGCATGAGGCCCTCCTGCTTGGCACACAAACGCCCCTCACCCACCAACCCCAGTAGATATCAACTTAACCAGCCCACTCATGCGTATCCTGCTTCGAAAAACACTCAGTCTGTCAGCTTCTGTTACACCCCTCTATTTTGCTCTCTCTCCCCACTCTTTCCTACTATGGTTTGAGTCGCATCACCCAATCAGCTGTATATCACACATCTGAAGCCCTAGAGGTGTAAATTAAAGAGACTGATGCATCCTGGGTGGCTGCGCTCCAAAATCTGTCTTCAGTTGACTTTGGGTGAATGTTGTAAAGGAATAGTTGGTCCAAAACGTTATATTCTGTCATCATTTACTTACTTGTCACAAACCTGGTTTGAGTTTCTTTCTTCTGTTGAAGATATTTTGACAAAAGCTGGAAACCTGTAACCACTGACTTTCATAGTATTTGTTTTTCCTACTATGAGTGTCAGTGGTTGCAGGTTTACAGCTTTCTTCAAGATATCTTCTTTATCGTTCAACAGAAGAAAGAAGTTTATAAAGCTTTGGAAGCACTTGAGGGTTAGTAAGTAGTGCAGGGGTGTTAAACTCATTTTCACGGCCACATCAGCATTATGGCTGACCTCTAAGGGCCAGTTATAACTGAAAGACATATAAATGTTACTACTCCTTAACATATTGTCTCTTCATTTCATTATAACATATGAAAGTAACAAATAAATACATGTCATTTACATGTAAACATGACATTTACAGATAAATGTAAATTACATGTTACTTCTGCGGGTTATTTTAACATGAATCCTTTTATCAGGTTGAGAACCCACATTACTCCATCAAAGTAAGTAACAAAGAGACAAGCCATTACCTATCTCCAAAACTTTGTCACATTTGAGAGAAGCAGAACTATAGAACAACAACTCATTTTGAACTGGAATGCAAAACAAACATGCATTATGGAAGATATAGTTTATAATCAACGTGAAATAAAGCAACATGGACTTTTATTATAATGCTGGGTTCACACTAATCATGAAGAACTCTCTCTAGATTACTTGCGGATAACAAATGTTTTTTGCCTCCCACAAATTTTCCACTTAATTTGAATATCTCGAATTTGCACAAAAGTTGTGATTGAAGTAAATTCTGTATGTTCACAGCAAATGCATGATGCATTTCAAGTAATTCACAACACTCAATTTGCATTGAATTTCCATGTAGTCTATTCGCATGAATACTTAAATTCACATTTAGTGTGAATCATATGCTCTTGCATGTGATATAGTGAGTAAATTAAAATTTTTGGGTAAACTATCCCCTTAAAAGTATAATTTTCTTAACGGACGATGTCTTTGATGGATAAAATGTATGCAGACTTTTAAAATTGGAATGTTATCTTTAAAATTTTCAAAAACTCCAATTGTAAATGTATGTAGTTTGTGCTCCATTCATTCATTCATTCATTTTCTTTTCGGCTTAGTCCCTTTATTAATCTGGGGTCGCCACAGCGGGATGAACCGCCAACTATTCCAGCATATGTTTTACACAGCGGATGCCCTTCCAGCTGCAACCCATCACTGGGAAACATTCATACACACTCATTCACACACATACACTATGGACAATTTTTTAGCTTACCCAATTCACCTATACCACATGTCTTTGGACTTGTGGGGGAAACCGGAGCACCCAGAGGAAACCCACGCGAACACGGGGAGAACATGCAAACTCCACACAGAAATGCCAACTGACCCAGCCGAGGCTCGAACCAGCGACCTTCTTGCTGCGAGGCGAACGTGCTACCCACTGCGCCACCGCGTCGCCCAGTTTGTGCTCCAGTATCACGTAATTTGCCAAAGGAATCACAGAAACAATAATTGCTTCAAACAGGTCTCCTAAGGCCATGTCCACACTAATACGTTTTTGTTTAAAAATGTTATATTTTTCTCTCCGTTCTGGCCTTCTGTCCACACTGAGACGGCGTTTTCAGGAAACAAAAATGTTTCTTTTTGAAAACGCATTCCAAAGTGGATAAGTTTGCAGTGTTGACTGTGAAAATAGAGACTTTTGAAAATGATGATGCATATTAGTCATGTGAGACAGTCATGCGACCAATTTAACATGGTGGATCTAACATGGTGGATGACATTGTAAAGCAGATGTTTTGGATGCTGTCTGTTTTGACAGCTTTATTAAAGATTAATGTCAGTTTGTAAATGCTCCATATTGCCTCTCTTCAAAGAACATGGAATGTTTACTGGGAGCTATTGTTCAGCGATGAAAGCAAAACACATTTTGCCACAATGTTTAAAAGAGATGGAAAGTAAATAAATGGCAGGCGGATATGATGCAGGTAAAAGGATCTTACGTTTGTGCACATGCGCAGTAACGAACAAAATTGTTTTCGGTCATTTTAGTGTGGATGATGGAAAGAATTAAAAACGATAGTGTGGACATAGAGCATTTTTAGACAAAAACGTTGTTTTCAAATTTATCCAGATTAGCAGATGTAGCCTAAATCACAAACAAAAAGCCACACCCCAAATCTCATCCCATTGGTTCAGCTGTTGCTACACCAAGCTGGTTGGGATGTTAAAAACAAACAGAGCAATGTTTTTATAACACTTTTTAGGGGAATCAACATAAAAGAGGCTTACTTAAAGTTGTCTCTGTGTATTAAGAGTATTACACGTACAAATTTACACACTTCAGCTTTAAATGTTATATTTACATTCCATATTCTGCATGAGGTTTGTACTGTATATAATACAGGGTATTTAATTGTGTTTAGATTCAGCTCTACACTCAATAATACCGTGTGAATGAAATAAATCTCATTGCACTAACGTCAGTGACACATTTAGCCACTTCCAGCTGTACCCTCGTAATTGATCTGTCAAAATGCTTTGTCTTACATTTTCGAAGTCTCAGCTTCAGTGCTTTGAAAATTCATGGATATTCGAGCAACTAAAATGCTAACGACAAAAATCCACGTGAGGCTGTCTGACCAAGTTTAATCGCACCCCTCCAAAGCCGAATGCGATAGAAAAGCGGCTCAGTTGACTCAAAGAGCTGAGAGCAACTCTGGGAGTGTAAGGATAAAGGGATACATCACCCTGCAGTCTTTCCCGTTTTTGCACAGAAACAGCTACGCTTCTGCATTTCCAGCTTGTCTGCTGCTCAATAATTTAACTGTTTGTACCTGTGAAGTGACGGGGTCTCATTCCGAGGCCCTAAACTAATGTATAATTAAATGGCAAGCCACATGAAAGTGCATATGAAATCAAGTCAGGATCTTCTTATATCAGCCTGCCAGATCCATAATGGCTCCACCTTATACTGTAGTGTTTAGAGTGTTTGATTTATTTTAGTTGCCAGATGTTACTTTGTTTGATGATGCTCACCAGATCCTTTGATTCATTTATTCTTAAACTTGAGAGCGGTTTGTTTACGGTGTTATGGTATATTTTATACTGTGGGTAATTATGCAAAATCATGGGTTATGTAGTTTCTAATCAGGATTTTTCGCTGGTAATGTTGTCATAGAAGTGCATAATTCTGAGTCCAAGCATTACAGCAATTATATATATAGTTAAAGACAAAATTATTAGCCCTCTTGTGAAATTTAAATTCTTATTCAAATATTTTTGATAAGTGATGTTTAATGTTTTTTATCTTTGCCATGATGACAATACATAATACAAAGTTATTTTAAGATACTATTCAGCTTAAAGTGCTTAAAGCCTTAACTGGGTTAATTAGGTTAACTAGCCAAGTTTGGTTAATTGGGCAGGTCATTGGACAATAGTGGTTTGTTCTGTAGCCAAAAAACGTAATAGGGAATGCTGTGAAACATTTCCTTGCTCTGTTGAACATCACATGAAAATTAATTTAAATTTCACAGGAGGGCTAATAATTTTGTCTTCAACTGTATAGCATGAACTAATCTTTAAACTTAGTTCGTTACTAAAGACTCATTAAAAAATCTGTTAAAGTAATGCAGACTGATGACTTCAACTAAAGCGTTCACTCTCTTTCTACCTAAAACACATGCAGAGAAAATCATTATTTGAAAAAATATATATACAGAAATACATACAGAGATATCTTTTTTCATAGAAATATCCCACACCCCTAGGTGGCATTAAAAAAAAGTTTACTTTCAATTGTTTCTGAAAGTAAAAATGGAGATTTAGGGGGGACTCCATTAGGGGGAGGGGCCTTTTGATTTGATTTGAGAGCAATTGATTGGACAAAAGATTGATGTATGACCCTAAATGTAGGTTGGATCATTAAAACCCATTATAACCCGTTATATTTCTCCACAAACAAAAGACTGTGCATGTATTAAACATTAATTTTGTCCATATTTATGAGTATGCACATAAGTTCAGGTATTGGGCTAAATCTTTAACAAGACATCGAATTAAGCGACCTTATGTCTCCAATATTTGCAAAATATGTCTTTTTTTTTGTTTCTAAATTTTGTGTGCAAAACTTTTTTTACTTCCAGAAACAACTGTTGCACTCCATTATGGGGAGGAAGATTTTTGATTTGAGACCATTTGATTGGGTTTGATTAGATTTGTGTACACCTCCAAGTGCAGGCTGAGTCATCAACGATTTTATTATGTTTTGACATTATTCATTCATTTTTCTTCGGCTTATTCTCTGATTTATCGGAGGTCGCCACAGTGGATTGAACCACCAAATATTCCAGCATATGTTTTACACAGCGGATGCCCTTTTAGCCGCAACTGTGAGGGAAACCGGAGCACCCGGAGGAAACCCACACAAACACGGAGAGAACATGCAAACTTCACACAGAAATGCCAACTGGCCCAGCCGGGACTCGAACCAGTGACCTTCTTGCTGTGAGGTGACAGTTCTAACCACTGAGCCACCATGCATACCACTGACAACATTATAAATGCTCCAAAAATATTTTTGTTCTTTTAAATATTAGGTTTGTTCTATCTCGGTCAGAACTTCAGAATGAAGCCAAATCCTCATGTCACCAGCATTGACAAAATACATCTCACTTTGGTTTGGAATCAAGTCTAGGACGTTCCCTATGTTTTAAAAGTGTGAAAATGAGCAGGACAGAGACAGATCTTTGCATCTGTCCAACACCGAGCTGTAATATCTCCACCTTGCAGGCAGCTACAGGGGCGGCTTAGAGCTGACTGTGAAGTTAAGACTGTAGTGTCAGTCCTTCTTTTCTGTCTTTTTCTCCTTCTAAGAACGAGTGTGTGGAGTTGGTAAGTGAACGCATTACGCCGGGAGCTGCGAGCTCCAGATAAGAGCCTCAAAGCAGATCTATACGTCCGAGAGTGAGCAGGCAATCCGGAGAATGGAAATACAAACGAATCCTATGGATTTCGCAGCACGGATTTTTTTCACAAGGAGTGTGTAACAAGCTACTGAGTCGAGCTATTAGCATAATGTTGATGGTGAACGTGTAGGAGTAGATAAATGGCAGAGCATTACTCTGGTTAAATCTCTTTTCTCAAGGAGCCAGATGCCTCTTTCGCATCAGATGGCTGTAAAAGTAATGCCTCATTTCACATATTCATTCCCCAAAAATTGAATTCTGCGAGCAAAAAGCACTTAATTTCAGTCAATTGGTAATAAACAGCGTGAGTTTTAATTGATTTCACCACAAGCTGGGAGCTGTTCGAAACAGTGTTCACACAGATCTCCTTCTCAACAATTGTTTTGCAGTTACTTTACATGTACAGGGCTCGATGTGACTTCTGTTCATGGTGTCATTTCCTTTCGTCATTTCTCTTGCCTCCCTCTGTGCAGACAACAAAAAAAAAAGTTCTGGTGTGAAACGAGGAGACTGTCGAATATATACGAGGAGAAAGTGATAGACGTGACTGCTGCTCGTGGTAGGAAGTCACAACTATCATGACCGTGTCCTATTTCTTAGATAAGTCTCATTGTTTTTCACCAGACACACACACGCACACATACATATTTGTTTTTGTGAATTGTGGGGACATTACATAGGTTTCCATTGTTTTTACACTGTACAAACTGTATTTTGTATTGCCCTAACCCCACCCTAACCCTAAACCCAACCCTCACAGGAAATCAGCATGTCCTCATATTTCACCATGCACCTTCATGTACACGCATACACGCATACACACACACACGCACACACACACACACACACACGCACACACACACATGCGCACACACACACACACACACAAATGTAGTAATTGGCGGTTCAGTTTATCAGTCAGACAATAAAAATGCAAAAGAGCAATATTTAAAAAGTAACACCTGCAACCAAAGTGGTTTGCTGAAATGTTATTTAAGCTGGTTGTGTTTAACCCGATTCATAAAAATGATTAAAGACTTTGATTTGGAAAGAATACAAGTTCATGCACTTTTAATGACCTGACCATCAAAGGCCGCTTTTCATGAATTTTCATTGCGCATTAGGTGCCATTAGGTGAATAAATTAAGTGGCTGATCAAAAATACAAACAAAAAGACTCCAGCTCCCTCATACTGTATAATTAATCATGCACACACACACTACAGGTCATTCAGTGAGTGCGTTTGCATGCATGTTCTTCACTCAATTAGGATTAATAAGCCCTCCAATGCACATGGTCATATTAATGCATTAACCCGTTTTCCTTTTTCTTAAAGCACAACCTGCATTAACGGATCATCACAGATAGATTTTTTGCCAATTACACAAATTTTCCATTGCATGTAACTGCATTAACCTGGTTTCTGTCAATTTAAAGGGATAGTTCAACAAAAATTGGAAATTCTATCATCATTTACTCATCCTCCACTTGTTTCAAACCTGTTTGAGTTTCCATAGTATTTTTTGTTCCTACTATTGATATAAATGGCTGTTTTTGTCCAGCATTCTTCAGAATATCAGTGTTCAGAAAAAAGAAATGCATAAAAGTTTAGATCCACTTGAGTGTGAGAAAATTATGAGAAAATGTTAATTTATGGGTGAACTATCCCTTTATAAATGTGCGTGTGGGATATGTGACAGAAACACATCCTTACTGCAGATTTGAGCAGATTTAAGATTTTCTTGACTAAAATAATGCAATAAAAATAAATCTTTTCATCTAATTTTCATCATTTACATAATTTTAGTGCAGCAGAAGCAGATGTACAATCAGGTGCTGCATCTTGAATGGATAATATATGAGCTGGAATCTCAATTGTATCATTATTATTAATGTTTAACATGACAACTGGCATAAATACTGTAAAATACTCAGAGCTAGATATGCATATTATTATGCTTTGACTTCACAACATAGGAAACAAACTGATATATAAATTAAATGATTAGTTCATCCTAAATGGACAATTCTGTTATTAATTACTCACCCTCATGCAGTTCCTTTGTTTGTATTCAGAACACAAATGAAGATATTTTAGATGAAATCCGAGAGTTCTCTCATCCTCCATAGACAGCAACCATCCCGAGAGAAGTCCAAAAAAGGAACCAAAAACATTGTCAAAACATTTCATTTGATTTCAGTGGCTCAACTTTAATTATACACAGCTCCAAGAGCACTTGTGTGTGAAAAAAAACGGTAAATTTTTGAAATAGTACATTTTGACAGTTTTTCTATATATTCTCTACCGCGTCAGGTCAGGGTGCACGTTTTTCTACAGGCAGTACTACAAAGAAAATAAATAAATGCACACCCTAATCTCATGTGGAAGACATTGGCGAACAAAGTGGATTTAACTGGATTTTTTTTTGGTGCACAAAAGTGTTCTTGGAGCTTCGTATGATTACAGTTGATCCACTGAAGTCACATGGAATGTTTTGACAATATTTTTGGTTTCTTTTCTGGACTTTGAACATCTTGGGATTGTTGCTGTCTATTAGTGATGATGAAGTGTGTATAAGTAAATGATGATAGAATTTCTCATTTTTGTTGAACTATCCCTTTAAATAGACAGAAACCAGGTTAATGCAGATACATGCAATAAAAAAAATCGGTGTAATTGGCAAAAAAATCTAACTGGGATGATCAGTTAATGCGCGGGTCGGGTTTTTTCCAACTCGTGGGTCCTACTTTTATGAAATTATTTGACCCGCCCCAGCCCGCCCTGCACCAATGTATCAATTTTTACAACCTGCCCCCCTGCTGAGAACATTAAATAGACATATAGGCAGGGCAATCCAAATGAAAAATGTCTTTATTTAAACCTGAAAGTGCTGGGAAACATCGCCTTGTAAACTGGCAACAACAAGGAAGTGTCTGTTTTGTGGCTCACGTATTTGTATATTTTTCCACATGAGTTGCACTTCATGCAGCCGATACTGCTGTTGTCTCCTGCTGCAACTATTTCTGAAAACAAGCCATGTTCCAAACATTAGATTAACAGCCTGAAAATGTTTTTCTTTTAATGATGTAAATTCCTGACCTCAATTTCCTCAATTTTACGTGTTACGTGATGCCAAAGGTTTGGGGATGTCACAAAAGTTACTTTGCTATGTACCAGTCCTTCGTACTGTAACCTTATCAAAGAACTTAATAAAATGTTAAAATAGATATTCCCAAATATTAATATAGGCTATAGAGAATTGCACACAATTTACATGGACTTTTTAAATTTTGTTTTTAATGACCCATCTCAACCTGGCCCGCAAATAAAGGGACAATTTCTTTACCCGTCCCAACCCGCAGGTTACCCACGGGTTCCACGGGTTATGAGGCAACCCGCGCATCACTACTGTCTAAGGAGGATGAGAGAGCTCTCAGATTTCAACTAAAATATCTTCATCAGATGTCCAACAACATGAGGGTGGGTAATTACAGCAATAACAGAACTTTAATTTTTGGGTGAACTAATCTATTATGTTTTGTAAACTCTGTTTACTTGCATCATAACAAGCTTTTTCAAATATATATATATATTTTTTTTGTAACAGATTTTTTTATTATTGTATTAGTGTGAATGTAAATATCCTCAATGACGGAGCTCATTTTCCTCAGATCCACTTCAGTATTGAACAAGCATCCCTTATCCCAACCCAAACCAAAGGAGCATCAAGAAATGACAGCGTAGACCCTGGATTCAGTCAGAGCTGGTTTTGGGGTTTGGGTTTTAGGAGGGGTCCTGCACTCACACACATGCAGTTCCCCTGAAGAATGGAAGCACTGTGTCTCTGCTAGCCTCCGCTGTGCTAAAGCAGCGCTGGGTCTTCGACAGGGAGGGACTCTACATTTAAAATATATGAAAGTAAACAGGAGGGCAAAAATAGAAGCTGTGGTCTTAAGGAAACACCACAGAAAGAAAGTAGAGAAAGAGAGGAGCCAATAAAAGGAAGTTGAGATATTCAGAGCGATGCTGCACCCCGAAGAAATTAAAATCATATGTGCTGCAGAAAGAATTTAAATGACGCATACATGTAAATTTATCTGACAGTATGTCTAATTCTAAAATACATTTGTGGGTGCGTTTACACTACAACAATGTTCAGTTTTTCCTTAGCGTTTTAAAAAAGTTTTGAGAACAAACAATGAGTATGTTTGCATGGACACCAATACTCTGTTTTAATATGATTAAGACAATACTCCTTGTAAACAGAGATTTTTGATTACCCTAATCCAACTAAAGTCATAATCAAATTAAACAGAAATCGAATTAAGACATGTGGAGTGTTTCTATTTTAGTTGCATTATTGAAGTGCAGTACAGACATGTAAACACCTTAATCAAACTATTAACGTTTTGTAGTACTTTTAACTACATTTTGCAACAGGACGCACACATGGCAGTTGACAGGCAACAAACAAATGACAATGCATTCAAGCAAGAGAGCGCATTTTGGAGCAAGTGGAAAACGATGACTATGCTGAGAATTCTGGAAGAAATGGACATTATGAAGTACCTCCGAGTTTGTCACGGGGCATAAATGGAAATTTGTGAATGAAATGGCAGGGGTGGTCTGTTGCTTGAGAATTTGTATCCGCCGTCATCTGTTTGCACGCATAGTGTACAATTAACTGTAGTTGAACTTGTCACAAAATTAAAAACTAAACACCCAAAGTCACATATGGTGCCATGACGAACACGAACTGTTGTTGCGTGAAAGGAATCGAGCATTGAATGGTGACGTAATGACGTTCATTGTACTATAATATGTAAAATGGGAACATTCAAAAAGCAACTCATGTAAACATCTTAATGATTTTATTGTCTTATTCAGATTAAGGCAAATAATTAGATTACCGATGTCCATGTAAACGTAGTCAATGTTGGCTAAATCTTGCTATTCTGAATGCCAGGCCAGTAGGTGGCGATGTTACTTGCGCACATACAGTCTGTCTTTGTTGTTTTGGTTGTCATTCACGCTTATAGACTAAACATGTAAACACTAATTTACATTTTTGTAATTAAAATGGATACGATAATGGTATAATTTTTAAAAACTTAACTTTTTAACCCATTTTAAATTGTTTGCATTTTTTAGGTCAACTAATGCTGTGTCAATGAACGGGCAACATACACATTTGTTTTCCGGGTTAGTTGAAATTGGAGTAGTCCAATTGCTGCCTATAAGTCATGATATCCATTATTGGGTGCCATTTCAGTATTGGCTGATTTAATTATTATTTTTAATGTAATCAGTAGTCTATAAATGATGGATTATTTTTAATAGTTGAAGCACTTCAATGCCATTTGTATGATGTGACATGTTGCATAGCATTCGATAATACAATTGTATAAAATGTTATGTTTTAATATGCAAGCTAGGCATTATTTAATTAAATATATGCTAATTTACATTCATTTCTTGCACAAAAATCTTCTTCTTTCCACTTTTTGAAATTAGAGTATGTTTTTACAGAGGTGATTTCAGATTTCAGACTCCATATTTCAGATTTTTTAATGCAGAATAAAATTATCTACGTAAACAGGCATAATATGTATGAACAAATCCCTCAGTACAAACCTTCAGAATACAGATATGAATAAAACTTAGTCTGGTGTTTGTAAGTGATGCTGAAGTGGACATTTATGGTTCAATAGAGGAGAGAAAAACCCCAACTCATTTAAAAAATAATGGCCTTTAGAAATCTAGACACAAATTGATAAAGTGCAAAATAGGAAATACTTAAATGAATCTCTGATGTTTTCTTACATTAGACTGACAAAAAAATGCTTAAACCAAAAATACCAAAATTGTTAGGTGCATGAAAAAAGTCTGTTTTTTTCTGCACTGTCTTGCTTTGAAATGGAAATAGGAAATATAAAAATTACACTACAATAGTATCTTGATACCACAATAACTAAAAATATAATCCCCAAAAACCTACAATTGGTCAGAAAATGTAAATAATACACAAATTAATATTTTTTATAAAACAATAAGCTTACATTTCTCTTAAATAATCCTTAGATTGTAGGACAACACTGTAACCTCAACTCATTTCTGATCATCTGCACTATGCCATAAACTACTGAGTTAATCCATATAACACTTACTCTAAAATCAGAAGTAATCCAGAAAAAAAAAAAAATCAGTTTCGTTTTACAAACACCCTTAGACCAAACAACATGGTGACTAATTCATTTCAGTAAAGTGGATCTTAGTCATCTTTGCAAAACATGCTTACTCAGAAAAGAAACGCACACTTTGCATGACAACGAAGGTATTGGTTTGCATCCATAAATCACTGAGATAACAGATTTGCAAGTTTTCATTGCTCTGTTCACATGAAAATAAAAAAAGTTAGCCATTTCAGCAAGGACTTCTTTTTCACTCAGTAAACATAAGCTACAAAAATGTACACAGATATCTTTAAAGTCTGTGTGAAATCAAAATTTTTACGATGTTTATTTTGCTAGCTCACATTGTTATTCTTAAGGTGAATAATGAATCTGTGCAAGTTATTCCACTGTTTTACTAACCATTAGTTTGCTGTCAGGAAATGGTGCGCAAAAGAAAGCTCCGCCCCCTACTCAATATTCTGTTTTAGTTGCAAGTATATCAACATACTTAAATAAAATTCCCAGCAACTTCCATTTCACACAAACTTTAACATTAGCGCTAACGTCTACCGGTTTTTCAGTCGACATGATGGTTTGCTGTTGTTTTGCTAGCTCATTTTAGATAAGAGCATTGCTTAGATTTTGTTGTTAGCCATAGCTGACAGGACTCCTGAGCTTCTTTTTTACTTAAAATGTAAACTACAATATTTTTATTATTAGCGCTAACTAAATGACGGTTTGCTTCTGATTTGCTAGCTCATATTAAAATGAAAACATTATTTAGAGTTTTGTCGTTATCCACTTCTGCTAGTACTTCTTGGCATCTCTTGGCATACATTCTGTAAACATAAACGATGAAATGCACACAAATATCTTTAACATTAGCACCAATTTCCACTGGTTTTCAATTTGCCATCTTGGTTTACTGATGTTGATTTTCTAGCAAAACATTGATTACATATTGTTAGCCATTTTTGTGAGAACTTCTGGGCTTCTTTTTAACGCTACAAACATAAATCATGAAGTCTACACAAATACGCTATTTTTTTCAGGTACTCTTGATTTACTTGGTTTTCTAGCTCATTACAGATAAAAACATTGTTTAGATGTTGTTAGCCATTTATGTGAGGACTTCTTTTTCATTTTGTAAACATAAACTATGAAATGTACACAAATATCTTTAAAGTTAGCGCTAACTTTCTCTTTCAAATCTTCATCATAGTTTACTACTGTTCCTTTGCTAGCTCATTTCAGATAAAAAACATTGTTTAGATGTTGTTAGCCATTTCTGTGAGGACTTCTTTTTCATTTTGTAAACATAAACTATGAAATGTACACAAATATCTTTAACATTAGTGCTAACTTCCTCTGGTTCAGATAAAACATTGATGTTGTTAGCCACTTTTGCTAGTAGTCTACTCTACTTTCACTTTTTTTTGCCGCCAGGCTATTATTATCTATACTCGGCAAGCAGCCAAACACGTTCCAGCACGTGAAGCGTAAGCTCACCTAGCATAAACGCTAAAAGCAAATTTTAACCCAGCACGATGCTATCAGTGCTGGCAGCTGCATTGTGCTAGCAGGCGCCATCCAGAAGACGAAGGCTGGGGGAAGGTTTAGCGCATGCAGAGAGAGGATGTGGAAGTGGTTAAAACCGTTGAGGCCGTGGTTGAGAAGGTAGTGTCATGCGGCCACTGCTGGGAAACAGACGTTAACTTGGTGTAAAAGTCAGTAGTTCGTTCATAACAAAACAGAGATGAAACAGAGAAGAGCAGGCTAGTCTTTTTTACAGCCGGTGGTGAGAATGAAAGGAAGTTCGGTTCTGAAAAGTGTGCATGTTTGCTTAATAGTTTACCGGCTGTAATGACGCATCACGCTCACAATGACACATGCATTCTTGATTCTAAAAGGTGATCATTTCTACACACAGGGTTCAAAATGTCAAAAAACAGGCATCCCGTTTTATTGTCTGTGAATTAAAGTGGTTGAAAATAATCACATTTATGATGTTGAATGGCAGTTGACAGGTTAAACTTTCATAAACACTAGACTAATATAGTATATCTTCATATATTTTATTAATTTTCATATATATGCTTCACAGCAAAAACATGGTGTTTTTTTCTCTTTGATATTCAGTATTCAGACGCCAATATTTATGTAACGAGCTAAAAGAATGAATCACACTAACAATGACCTGATCCCTAAATCACACCAAAGATTAGCATCAAGTAAAAGTACAGTATAGGCGCAAGCTCTTGCACTTTTATTTAAAGATAATTTCACACCTCCACCGTTGCCTCAGGGTAAGTCACATGAAGGAAGAAGAGAAGGTGCTCGCTTGTCTGAGGCGTTGGATAAGCTCATTTGAAGACCATCACGGGCTGACGAATAAAGGCAGGATGAGTGCGTAAAGGAGACGATTAAAACCAGAAGCGTAAGAGCCTACTTCTCTAAACCTCGATCTCGACAGGAGGCTATCAGAAAACTCTTAATCCAAAGCTCGGATTGATTCACGACTCCCTCACAGGTTTTGATTTTTCAGGAAAAAGAGGGATCATACTGTATAATTATCAAGCCCACCTCAGGCCTCTCGTCTTAAGCTTAAGATATTGAGGGTAATTGGCCTTTCTGATGTATGTTAATCCAGCGTTGAAGAAACAGTCCGTAACGTTGTGACGTATGATTGATGGATAAGAATCTGCCTCACACATGCGGTTTTGTTTGCGTTGTAGTGTGACCTTCGGATTTTAAAGGTCAAATACATAATGCAGGAAATAACTGATGACATGCTGTTGAGGTATTAGAAAAGAATGCACACCTTATTATGCTTAAACTACAGTCACCACACTTCAATATATAATTCAAACATTTATTTCAAAACATTCAATTGTTGTTGTTTTTTGTGCTGAAAATTTTGCATTTAAGACAAATTTTATACGCATTTCTAATTTGTCATTTTCTAGTTAGTGGCGAAGGTGTGAGTACAGTTTAACCAGTAAAAGGACAATGAATGAAAACTAACTGCAAAGTAGGGATGGGTGATATGGTCAAAAATCACATTTCTGTATTTTTTTTTTGCCTGAGTTACAGTAGATCATTATTGCATTGCTTGGTGAAAGTCTGGATTCTGATTGGCTGTAAGGTTTGGCATAACATTGTCTAATGCACTGGTAGTTCCAGTCAGTTTTGATTGCACTTTGAAATTAATATGCTACCCTCAAACATGAGTAGTAAAAATAGAAACTCAGTGACAGTTCAAAACCGGAGCCTTTGTTCATTTGTGTGATCCTGAGAATAAGGATGTGTGCTTCACCAGGGAGCCGAATATATTAAAAATATGCTCAAACATATTTGCATATTTGAGGTAGCTAACACATGTTACTATGAGCTATTAGATGTGCCCATGTCATTTACATGCACACATATGATCTCTATAGCTATGTTTCCATCCAAAAATGCGAAATAACTTTATGCGCTAAACTGGAATATCGCATAAAAGATGTGCGAATAAAGCAGCGTTTCCATCCAACGAGTCAAAGAGAACAAAATCGTCACTTCCTGATTAAATGGCGCCAAATATCAACAGTAAAAACGGAATTTAATGAGGTAGGAGAAGCTGCGTGAATCTTTTCTTCATTTAATAAATGACTTGCGCCTCAGAAGGCAATGCTGACGCGCAGTGAACGCGTGGCGGCGTTTGAAGGCGTGAGACGCGGAGCACAGATGCTCTTAACAATTCTGGAGGTCATTAATAATATGATAACACTAATACTGAAATGCTTAAGGCATTTTAGAATGACCAAAACAACATTTCAGATGTTTTACAGTGTGCTCAGCCTGCTGGTTTGTCCATTTACACACATTTTTATCATCACATGATCTCTTATAACCAAATCACATGACCTTTTTTTAATGCGTATACTGGAATTTGTTCGGTAAAAGTGTTTCCATCGCAGTTTATGCGCATCTTTTCTTATCGAATAAAAAGTTGATCCTACTCAGTTATGCGCATACATTTTTTATGCGCATTTCCTAAATTTATGCGCATCTTAGCGTTTCCATCAACCGATTTTTTATGCGCATATCCAAAATGCGCATAAAAATAGGTGGATGGAAACGTACCTTATGACTGATACAATGATAGTGATGAAGTGATGAAAATTTTGTCAAATATTGCGATGCAAAAGCTTTAGCTTACAACAAATAACTTACAGCAAATCGTTGATTATATCTTACATATTTTCCGTTTTTTCTTTTTTTACAACCTGTCCATTGTTGTTCAGTAAAATGATGATCACCACAAGTATAGTGAATGTAGCCATATGCAGAAAAGGCTTAAAAATCACATTGTATTCCAACAATGTGTAACATGAACATATCAAAAGAAAAATAATAAATGCTTTAAAAGCTCTTCGGGAGGTATTAGCTTAAACACCACATGCATACAAAATGTAGTTCAGCACACAGCATTTTTTTTGGATGTTTGGTAATTGCAGTTGCAAAACATTTGTTAAAAGTGTTTTTTCATATAGGCTCAGATTTAACATGACAGTGTGAATGCTATGCAAATCAGGATCAAAAATCTTTTTCATTTTTGGTCCAGGCCACAAGAACCAAGAACCGAACTAGAGTACAGATGTGAACACACCCTTAGTAATTGTAAAGGGAGTGAACTTTTTAGACTATAAATAATCCTTGTCCAATGGGACAAAAATATCATATGTCAAAATACATCCAGGTCCAAGCTTCTAGTCCTTAATCTCAATATCCATTTATAAGCACTGTTTAGTCATATCACACATTAAACCAAATCTCTTACTGAAAACCTGCTACATCATAGACACAAATGTTTAAATGATTTATAAAAGATGAATCACTGTTTGACCATGTGAGATCAAGAATGGATATAAACATTATTATAATGTTTTTCAATAATATTACAGCACACTGTACGCATATATTAGTATCATTTGTTGACCCAAAAACTGTGGCCCATGATGTCAACTGAACAAGTGGATCGCATACCTTAAATCATTTATCAACCAATGACTATCAAGGATGCAACAGAATCCTCATAGTACTAAAGGTAAGGAATAAGTAATGACAGACGAATTTAATTATTAAAAAATATTTTACACCTGAGATGGTGATGCATTATATTACCACTTGAGTGTTCATTATTTTCTAATAATTCACCAGAGCAGAGTCAATTATACCAACACATTGTCATTCCCAACTCATCACATATTGACACTTGGTCAGAGTGTCATTTTGCTATAAACGGGTAGCATTTGATGCTTTCAGTCACAAGACACAGAGGGAGCCAATAGCA
>CAIGQV010007757.1:8727865-8743209 GCA_903798115.1 Danio jaintianensis | reverse complement strand
CATTTGATGCTTTCAGTCACAAGACACAGAGGGAGCCAATAGCATTTCGCGCTTTCAGTCATGAGACAGAGGGACCCAATAGCATTTGATTTGATCGGTACTTCTGAGCTGTACTGCGAATGGAGATGCCAATCGTGTCAATTCCTCCAAGAAATAACTCGTTTTACTTCATAAGAATTAGAATATTCATATCATTTAAATAAATTGTAACTGTATCTGATTGCTATATCTCGAGTTTTATATTGACAAATGGTTAGGTTTAGTGCTAGAGCTGGGTTACTAACACTGTAAATGGGTTTGTAGTGTAATGTAAATGAAATTGTTTTGACTGTTTACTTTGGAAAAACTCACACCTCCAATATCAGCAAAAAAAAATTCTGAAAAATAAGTCTTTTAATCATAACAATAAAACTGCCAATTTCTTTTGCGTCAGCATATTGATGCCAAAGATCATTTAAAGCAATGGAGGCCCCAGCGTAAAATGACCTGGAGGTTTACTGCAAATGTCAAAGAGTGACAAGGAGGAGTCCTGATTGAGGATCAACACCTATGGACTACGGACTTTTCAGATGTTGTATTTCAAGCCATTGTCAGATTTTTTGTCCTCAAACTGATCGTGTGTGCAAGGACTAATTTCTTACACATTTCGTCCATTGTTTTGTTTTGATTCAATTTTTGACTGTTATAACAAATGAAATAATTTGGCGTAGTGATATGGAACTGTAATGAGGTTAAAACCTGCCTGGAACTACTTTAGCTGTGTGGTTTTCTGAAAATAACCGCACACATTAGATGTTCATCAGCCAATCAGAATCAAGCATTATATTAGTGCTAGTACTGATTCTGTAACAGTGAACATTAGAGAAAAAAAATAAAATAATAATAGGTTACCTTAAAATCCACTGGCAATCAGTCAATACACAAATCACCACCTTATATAACTCGTTCCTTTTCACGCACGACAAAATGAGGCAGGCTGAAAATGATTTGGGAAATAATGAAGCATTAATGCAACAAAACCGAAGCTGTCTTCTTGAATCTGCCTTTATTTACAGTGGAAGCAGCATTATTTTCTCTGGGGCGGAGGATGTCACATGAATGCAGGAGGTTTGTTTGACTCGTGTGTACAGCGGGGCATCAGTGGCCTACATGCTCACTCAAGCACACTGCAACCTTGCCTCTCTGCAACTGTCCTCTTGTGTACGCGTTTCTCTTGGTTTGTGCAAAACCTACGGATTTATTGCCTTTTCTGTAGCGACACGCTTTGAACAGTTTCACGCTGTTTTGAAGTATTAGTGTTCAGAGACAAAATGGGTGTTAATGAATTAGCCACACTTTTAGTTTAGTCAGTGTTAGTTTTATTTGTTATTTTTTGCTATAAATGCTTTTGGCTTTCATGAACTGTTTTTAAAATGATGGTATTTTTATGGTAATTAAATTGTGGTATTTTTTTATAATTTTTTCTTGAAATTAATTACATTAATATTATTATTATTATTATTAAAAATTACGGAAAATATATCAATGTAATAAATGCAATCAAATAAAAAATAAATAGGCTTTATAATATAATATATAATAGTAATTATTATTATTATTAAACAATTAAGATACATTTGAAAATGCATTAAATAAAATAAAATGGGGTATGTTATATAATTAATAAATAAATGTGCTTGAATGCTGTTAAAAGTAGGCTATATACACCATTATATGCACTTTGGGCTTTTTTAGCGATCGATCGATAGATAGATAGATAGATAGATAGATAGATAGATAGATAGATAGATAGATAGATAGATAGATAGATAGATAGATAGATAGATAGATAGATAGATAGATAGATATAGAGACTGCATATAGTGACAATAATTGCTATTATTGTTGGTATAATCAATTTAGTTACCACTATAAATACTTTTAAGGGGCAGAACTGGTTGGTATCAACATAGACTCATGTACAGTATGCATAACAATTGTTGGACCTCTCAGAACGAAACATATTTGCTCCTTTGATAAGACTGGTGTAATTCTGCATCTGGGAGGCATGACAAAAACTGAATCCTCCCGCTGTTGTCCTTGCCTTGGTTACAAGATCGCTCTATTTTAACCTCAGGCTGAGTGACAGCTTAGCCTATGGCAAAGCTTCATTTCTACCTGACTCAAGAACACTGGAAAACAACCAGCTTCAGTCACAGGATCATGTAGTTTCATACTTTATCTGTTCTAACTGTGGACATAATTACAGTTTTCATAAAATGGAAAATTAAAAAAAAAAGAGTTTGCTAAGGTTTGCCAAGATGTTAGAAATGTGTTAATTCATGTTTGCAACATTCAAATCCATGATAAAAGCATGGTAAAGACATGCTAGTATGTGCTAGTAATGATTAAGTTCATGTTAGAAACATACTAACTTCATGCTTTTTCTTGTTAACATACATAATGTTAATATGCAAATTCATGGTAAACATGTATATTTATGGTAGAAACATGCTAGCAATATAATTTGTGTTAGAATAATGATAACAAGTTAATTCATGTTAGAAACATACTAATATCGTGCTATTTGGGACATTCTACCAGAACCATACATTTTCACTTATAAAAAATGTGACAGGGCCTGACCTTTAAGCTTGTGATCCTCAAAAAATCATACAAAACAAGCATAAAATCATACAATTCAATGATAGAACGCATCCTTGACCACTGTCAGCTTCTCCATCAAATGATGTCACTTCCTTTGAGTCATAGCCTTAAGGGTGTATTGCACGCATTTTATGTTAGATTTAATGCAAATGTGACAGGACTGACAGAAACATGGGGACAATTGTAAATTTATTTGTATTATATATTTGTAGTATTTATTTGTAGAATTTATTTATAAATTCATGTTTTTAATCAATTGATGTGAACGATAACAACTTAAACTTGCTATTTCTGAAGATCTTTTTTCTAAATAACAGTTTTTAGCATAACAAAACTATTAAAGTTGTAGGTTCAATTGGGCTGAGGACAAGGACAATGACAGGGTTTGTACATTTGTAAAGTGTTTTTCATAAAGAACAAAAATCTGAGAACCAAATGAATGACATATTGAACTGAGAACCAAATGAATTACAGAACAACTCACAGAAATCAACCATCAGTCCATTTTAGAAATGTTTGGGATGAAATACTTTTTATTCACTCTATTTATGTTTTTATTTCAGGGACAGATAATGTATGTTTCTGGTAGAATGTGCCATTTCATGTTTTAACAAATTTTAACATGCTAATTCCTAATAAACCTGCAGATTTATAGTTGCTAGCAACTTGTACATTTGTGCTAACAACATGCTAACTCATTTTAGTAACTTCATGCTTTTTCTTGTTAACATATTAATATGTTGACATGCTAACTGGTAAACATGCATACTTATGGTAGAAACATGCTAGTAACATAATTTGTGTTAGGAAAATGCTAACAACATGTTAATTCATGTTAGAAATATACCAATATCATGTTATTTCATGTTAACAAATGTGTAACATGCTAATATTTTAACATGCAGATTTATGGTTGAAAAATGTTAGCAAATGTAAGTTCATGCTAGCAACATGACAATTTGAGAAACATGTTAGAAACATGTTAACTACATACTAATTCATTTTAGAAACACTGTTATTTTATGTTAATAAATGTTAACTTACTAATTTTAACATACTAATATGTTAATATGCTAATGCTTTGTAAGCATGCAGATTCATAGTTGAAACATGCTAGCAACTTGTAAATTTGTGCTAACAACATGACAATATTCTTGATATTAATATGTTAACATGCTAACTGGTAAATATGCATATTTATGGTAGAAACATGCTAGCAAAATATTAATTCATGTTAACAATATGATAATTCGAGTTAGAAACATGCTAACAACATGCTAATTCATTTTAGAAATTTACTAATATCATGCTAATTCATGTTAATAAATATGTTAACATACTAATTTTAACATACTAATATGTTAATATGCTAATTCTTGGTAAGCATGCAGATTTATGGACAAAACATACTAGCAACGTGAAAATTCATGCTAGCAACATGATAATTTGAGTTAGAAACATGCTAACAACATGCTAATTCATTTTAGAAACACACTAACGTAACGCTAGTTCATGTTAACAAATTGGTTAACATAGAAATATGCTTTCAATGTTATGTTAATGCTAGCATCTTGCTAATTTATGTGACCTTGTCAAGGCAACATCAAAATGTGTCAACAATTTTTTTTAAATCTTGTTGTTAACATGCCTCTGCAGATTATTTATAACTGAAGACTTCCTCACAACTTAACAAGCATTTTAGCGCTAATCCGAAGATTAGTGATTGTCACTTTAAAACTGGCATTAATATGCAAAAAGTAATGTGATATATTTGCTGCCACAGACACACATTTTTAATATTCATATTAATATGAGTGTGCCAAACTGTGTATCTAAAGTTGTATATATGTATACCACATTTTACTCATGTTTTCTTTGAATCGTTTAGTGGAAAAAAAACGTATGCTTACTAAAACTGAAAGTCTACACCACAAAATAAACAGCACCACAAGACATTTTGTGCAATAACAAGAAGGGCTCATTAAATAAAGACAGGTCTGCGCTTTAATGGTATTTAGACATTAATTTCAGCTAACTAATGGTTTATGAATCAGAATTACTAATGATTTACAAATGCTGTTTTATTTCTTCATTATAAATTGAATTAAACACAATTGTAGTGTAATAATTGTGAATTCATGCCTGAGCCTGAGTAGATCGCTTATTAAAAACATTATTAATGATAGTGGATCGGATGTCATAATTTCATTCATTTACAAACATAAAATGAGAATAGATTTATTCTACATCCCATTGAAAACATAAATAGGGTTAGTAATTATAAATATAACTAAACCATATAAAATTCATTCATTTTTTCTTCGGCTTAGTCCCTTTATTCATCAGGGCTTGCCACAGCGGAAGAACATGCAAACTCCACACAGAAATGCCAACTGACCCAGCCAGGACTCAAACCAGTGACTTTCTTGCTGTGAGGCGACAGTGCTAACCACTGAGCCAATGTGTAGCCCACCATATAAAATAATTACTTAAATGAAAAGTACAAATAAAAAACGAATTTAAAAATAAATATATTTAATCTAGTTTCCAAGGCAATACTTTTCATTTTTTGTGGAACACATGACAAAAAAAAAGCAAATAAATAAAAAGAAAAATCCAAAACAATTATGAGAACATAACAAATAAAATCCAATGTAAAACAAAAACAAAACTATCAGCCAGCAGAGTATTCTCAGTAGAGTGTCTGTCAAGCATCTGCACTGTAAACAATGCAGGGTTTCACACAATCAATTTGTGTTAAGACAACATTAAGGAATTAAGTTAACTTATTCGTTTTTATGAATTTAAGTAGATAGAACATAAAACAATTAAGTTGTTGAGAATCAAGAATTGTGTTGTTTCAGCTCATTTTAAATAAGTAGTTTGAACAAACAACAAAAGTCATTTTTTGAGTGTGAGAAGGAAACTTCAGTACCATCTCCCACTTTCCTCCAACTGTTTAGGCAACAGTGTACAAGGGCCTATAGACAGTCAATGGCAGACTTATAATGGGGCGATGTGATGATCCAGCTATGGTTATATTCTGCCAGCTGCCAGAACAGGAACAGAAATCTCTCTGTGCTCAAGCTCAATATTTGGCTTCACCAGCGAAGCACATTGTTGCCCCGAGACAGAACTGAGTGTGTTGAGGATTTGCTAAATGTGCCAGTATACATTGCACATCTTTATAAATGCTGTTTTTTGACAAGTCTACAAAACTACAGGAAAAAAAACACATTTATATAACTAACAAAAATATTACAACTAAAGTACTTCAACAAAAATTAAAAATAAAACAAGCACATGATGCATGTTCTTAAAAAAATATTTTTAAAAACATTTTAAAAATTTTGTACATGTAAAAAATAAAGATGACAAAAACAAAAAAATATCTCTTAAATTAACTGAACATATAGAGTTAAAAACATTAACTTTTCATTTCAGCTATTGCCAACAAATATTTCTAAATTTTATTTAATTTAACAGAACCAAGAAAAATATTTAAAAAACTATACAAAAAAAATTATAATATTAAGTAAATAAAGTATAGGTATTATTACATATTTAACATTGAAAGTCACTTATTGTGATCATTTCTTTATCCTTTTAACCTTTTTCTTAAATAAACTGTTTCCAATTGGGACCTTTTTCACTAAAAACGGATATATACGTCCTTTATTGGAACCCATTTTTTTTAAGAAACCGATTTTAAAAACTTTAATTTAATGACATTCTGTATTAATAATCCATTGACATGTCTACAGTTAGAAGTGTCAAAATTGTAATATAAAATAAAAAATAATAATAAATATTGTAAAGATAATCCAAGTAAAGTCTTTGGAATTGAGGCTTTTCTGACCTTTCTATGGTGTATTCTAAAAAGAGGAAGCGCTCAGATGCTCAACACAGGTCTCTCTCTGGGTCGCTGCGTCTGTTTTCATGCTCTGCTCATAGGCTCCGGGGCCCACAGAACCACTCGTCCTGAAAGACACTTACTGATCTGTGGCCCTCAGGCCTCTGGATGTCCTGTCTCACTCCACCCGTGAACTGAACAACTGAAGAAATGAAGAAATTAAGACTAGAACATTTTAATACGTGGTACAGGATGAGATGTACGAGCTATATATAATTTTTTTTAACTGACTAGCTTTATGGCAAGCCACAATGTTGAAGGTAGCACTGCTCCATGAAGCTTCAAAACCTTAACAAATCTTTTGTTTTGAATAAGTGAATCAGAGCGTGTATCAAATGGAAAAGGTCAGCTGGTTTAAATGAACGTAAATTCATTTTGTCATTGATGTTTCAAAATGTTTTCAAAATTCTGTGTTTTCTCTTTTGGTGGCAATTTGAGTAATACAATAAAAGCCACACAAATTGTGTGGATACACTCAGATTGCCCCCTAATGTTGAATCACTGAACAGGTTTCATAGTTTTTACCTGAACTCAGATCAGTTTGTAAGTTTGTACAGTCGTGGCCAAAAGTTTTGAGAATGACATTCATTCATTTTCTTTTCGGCTTAGTCCCTTTATTAATCCGGGGTCGCCACAGCGGAATGAACCGCCAACTTATCCAGCATATGTTTTACGCAGCGGATGCCCTTCCAGCTGCAACCCATCACTGGGAAATGAGAATGACATAAATATTGGAAATTGGAAAAGTTGCTGCTTAAGTTTTTATAATAGCAATTTGCATATACTCCAGAATGTTATGGAGAGTGATCAGATGAATTGCATAGTCCTTCTTTGCCATGAAAAATAACTTAATCCTGAAAAAAACTTTCCACTGCATTTCATTGCTGTCATTAAAGGACCTGCTGAGATCATTTCAGTAATCGTCTTGTTAACTCAGCTGAGAATGTTGACGAGCACAAGGCTGGAGATCATTATGTCAGGCTGATTGGGTTAGAATGGCAGACTTGACATGTTAAAAGGAGGGTGATGCTTGAAATCATTGTTCTTCCATTGTTAACCATGGTGACCTGCAAAGAAACACGTGCAGCCATCATTGCGTTGCATAAAAATGACTTCACAGGCAAGGATATTGTGGCTACTAAGATTGCACCTAAATCAACAATTTATAGGATCATCAAGAACTTCAAGGAAAGAGGTTCAATTCTTGTTAAGAAGGTTTCAGGGTGTCCAAGAAAGTCCAGCAAGCGCCAGGATCGTCTCCTAAAGAGGATTCAGCTGCTGGATCGGAGTGCCACCAGTGCGAAGACTTTTGGAAGATGGCCTAGTGTCAAGAAGAGCAGCAAAGAAGCCACTTCTCTCCAAAAAAAACATCAGGGACAGATTGATCTTCTGCAAAAAGTATGGCGAATGGACTGCTGAGGACTGGGGCAAAGTCATATTCTCCGATGAAGCCCCTTTCCGATTGTTTGGGGCACGTGGAAAAAGGCTTGTCCGGAGAAGAAAAGGTGAGCGCTACCATCAGTCCTGTGTCATGCCAACAGTAAAGCATCCTGAGACCATTCATGTATGGGGTTGCTTCTCATCCAAGGGAGTGGGCTCACTCACAATTTTGCCCAAAAACACAGCAATGAATAAAGAATAGTACCAAAACACCCTCCAACAGCAACTTCTTCCAACAATCCAACAACAGTTTGGTGAAGAACAATGCATTTTCCAGCACGATGGAGCACCGTGCCATAAGGCAAAAGTGATATCTAAGTGGCTCTGGGACCAAAACGTTGAAATTTTGGGTCCATGGCCTGGAAACTCCCCAGATCGTAATCCCATTGAGAACTTGTGGTCAATACTCAAAAGGCGGGTGGACAAACAAAAACCCACTAATTCTGACAAACTCCAAGAAGTGATTATGAAAGAATGGGTTGCTATCAGTCAGGATTTGGCCCAGAAGTTGATTGAGAGCATGCCCAGTCGAATTGCAGAGTCCTGAAAAAGAAGGGCCAACACTGCAAATACTGACTCTTTGCATGAATGTTATGTAATTATAGATAAAAGCTTTTGAAACGTATGAAGTGCTTGTTATTATATTTCAGTACATTACAGAAACAACTGAAACAAAGATCTAAAAGCAATGCAGGAGGCATTCAGCGATTCAATTGTTAGAGGAGGCAACTGCTAGCTATTAGCTATTAGATGATAAGCTAAATGTAACTGATTTAATGTTTAATTTAATGTTTGTGATGGGTTTTAAAAAAAGCCTATTTTAAAGCATGTTTTGTTTTAGTTTTTGTTCCATTTACACAGTTTTGAATAGCAGGTGTCCTAGCTTGTGGCGTTTCGAATGCTTCAGTAAATCATTTTGTGAAGCAACTGGTTCAAATGTTTCAAAGTTTGGAAAACTTTGTTTTTCCCATCAGTGGTTAAAAGCGAATGTATTCAGCATTATCTGATGATTAAAAACATTAGCACAAAAATGTCATTTATTGGTCATTGAATGTTTTAGCTTAATGTTCATCAAACTTTCATTAAAAATGACTAGCTACTAACATTTAGAGAACATTCAAATGTTACATCTGAGTGAAAAACAAAAACTTTTAAAGAATTTAACCTTAAATAAAAATAACATTAAAATAAAATAAAAATATTTTAAATAAAATACATTACTGTTAATAACCTTAATGGGAAAGTAAAATATATTAACATCATTGGAACAATGATTCAAATAGATCTGATCTTTGAAAATGTACAAATTATTCATACATTGTTCTTGGAACATTTATTTTCTTCTAAAATGTTTGTTAATCTAATGTTCATCTAATGTTCTTTGAACATAACTAAGTTGCCAGATTTCGCTTATCATTAGTCATATTTCCGTAGTGTTTGCAAAACATTCATTCCTCATTTTCCTTCGGCTTAGTCTCTGATTTATCAGAGGTTGCCACAGCGGAATGAACCGTCAACAATTCCAGCATATGTTTTATGCAGCGGATGCCCTTCCAGCCACAACCCAGTACTGGGAAAGAATTAGACATTTAAAAATATATATATATATGGAGAGAGAGATTTTTTGTTAGCTGTGAGGTTGTCACCAAAATCTTGAGAAATAATAATAAATAAATAACCTCACAGATTCCTCACTCTATGTCACTATCCAATGCTCCAGCTGTTTCCTTTCATTTCATGAGGCTGATTATATAATCCACAGTAAATCAATGCACAAAATTTATATTTATTATTAAATGTACTCCTGGGCTGTGAATGCAGTACACAAGGGTCTCCTATAAGACTTCAGTAGGTGGTCTTCCTGTCTCTTGCGCTATATGGTTTTCTATGTATACCAAGTCAAATTACACATATGCATTTTACATGTTTACCACAGAAAATGTATGGAATGTATTTATAGCCTTTATGGAAAAGCTTTTGGATTGGAGCCCAGTTCCCCCACATGCTCATAATTTTTTAATGCGAGAATAAAACCGTTTCACCCAGCAGGACTTAAAAAATATGCTTGCTCAAATGATCTTTGCCGACAATAAAAGGGTCTCCAAAGGGTCTTTGGGGGAACAGAAACGTCAGAAACATATTTTCTCTCATCCCACAGAACAAGAGTGGCAGAGTCTGTTTCAGTTTGTTGTTTCGCTTTTAAGGCTTCTTTGGTTTCTTCATGTGGTCTGAAGAGATGGTCACAGACGGTCATAATAAGGAAAAGCATTTGAGAAAGAGCTGCATGCAGACTTAAAGGGATATTTCTTCTGTAATCATTTACTCATTTACCCTTATGTTGTTTGTCCATACAGCTAAATTCAATGGGATCCAAAACCGCACTGGATGCCACTACTTTCATTTCATAAAGTTCTTAAAAATATTAAATATTTATGTTCCACAGAAGAAAGTCGGACAAGTGTGGAGAAACATAAAGGCATTTTTTGATTTTAAATGTGCAACAACAGTAAAGGTGTTGAACACAATGAAATAGTGGTATTTCACAGCTAAAATGGTAAAAGCAACGGCAAAGATGCTGCTGCAAATCCCTGTGGCCACCATTACAAAATCTTTGATCAGAAAGTCTATATCCTACATCCCAATCACATATTGGGTTGGCTTTTTCCATCAAACTGAATAGGAAACTGCAGGTCGATGATAAAATGCAAAGTCCATGACAAATTCATGTTACTAACATGACAAAAACACTGTCAAGAAAATATTCACTCTCACATTAAATTTCCAGTCATGTTAAAAATTCACATTAAAAACAAAAAAGGATTTTGCCACTAAAAATTGCTGAATGACAATAAAGGTTTCCAAATTTTGCACATGAATTCCAAAATTCAGCGGATGCACTTCCAGCCACAACCCAGTATTGGGAACACCCATACACTTATTTATATAGCACATTTCATACACAATGGTAATTCAAAGTGCTTTACATTCATTCATCTATTCCTTTTCCTTCAGCTTAGTCCCTTTATTCATCAGGGGTCGCCACAACGGAGTGAACCGCCAACTTATCCAGCATATGTTTTACACTGCGGATGCCCTTCCAGCTGCAGCCCAGTGCTGAAAAACATCCATACACACTCATTTACACACATACACTACGACCAATTTAGTTTGTTCAATTCACCTATACTGCATGTCTTTGGACTGTGGGGGAAACCGGAGCACCTGGAGGAAACCCACGCGAACACAGGGAGAACATGCAAACTCCACACAGAAATGCCAACTGACATGCCAACTTCCCATCTCTTAAAGACAGGATGGAAAATGGTTGGGCACGATTAATATTTTAATCCTCAAGTTTTATATGAGAATTGTGTCCTTAATCAGGTGGAAAGGATTCTGAATGATCCAACTTATTTTTTGTTTCCACATTATGAACTGCTTCCCTCTGGTAGGAGATATAGAGTCCCAATGTGTAGGTTGAACGGTTATAAGAAATCCTTTGTACCCGTTTCAGTGGGTTTATTTAACAAGAGTTTATCTTAATTAGTGTTATAATTATTGTAACTACTGTATTTTGTATTGTTTTTATTGTTTGTTTTTTATGGAATGTCTGCAGCAATATGGTGATGCCCATAACAAATTTCCTGTCAAGGACAATAAAGTTTTACTACTACTACTACTACAGCCGGGACTTGAACCAGCAACCTTCTTGCTGTGAGGCGACAGTGCTAACCAATGAGCCACCGTGTCGCCCCAAGTACTTTACATAAACAAGAATTAAAAGAAACAAGAAAATAAAAACATAAAAAAAATTATTAAAAACAGATTAAAATGTGTTAAAATAGGTTTTAAAGGAATGAAAAAAAAAAGAAAGACATAACAGTGCGATCTGTCGGACGTAGCACAGTGCTCATTCAGTAAAAGCACAGATAAACAGATGTTTTTTAAGTCTTAATTTGAATGTGCCTAATGCTGGAGCACATCTGATCATTTCTGGAAGCTGATTCTAGCAGCAGGGGGAGCAGTAGCTGAAGACAGATTCACCCTGCTTTGACTGAACTCTTGGAATTTCTAATTTATTTGATCCTAATGATCTGAGTGACCTGTTAGGTTTGTATTCAGTGAGCATATCTGTAATGTATTGAGGTCCTAGGCCATTTAGTGATTATTTAAACAAGTAATAATACTTTAAAATCTATTCTGAATGTAACTAGGAGCCAGTGTAAAGACCTGAGGACAGGCGTGATGTGCTCTGATTTTCTGGTTCTGGTCAGAATCCTGGCAGCAGCATTTTGGATGAGCTGCAACTGTCTGACTTTTTGGGAAGGCCAGTGAGGAGTCCATTACAGTAATCCACCCTGCTGGTGATTCACACACACATTCATACACTACAGACAATTTAGTTTATTCAATTCACTTATACCGCATGTCTTTGGCCTGTGGGCGAAACCGGAGCACACGGAGGAAACCTACGAGAACACGCAAACCCCACACAGAAACGCCAACTGGCCCAGCTGGGATTCAAACCAGCGACCTTCTTGCTGTTTAACTTGTTTAATCTTGCTGTTTTGCCTTCTTTGCTTCATGTAATTCCAATAATCCAATTAACACGAAAACACCTTAAACCCAGACCTCAAATCTCAACAACAATCTGTGAGATTCCTTTGTCAAATTTAAACTCCTCATACTATTTTTGACAATGACAATTTTATTTATATAGCACAACTTTCGTTGGTCAAAGTGCTTTCCAACTAATCAACAGAATGCAGACAGACAACCACAAATCATGGTAATTGACACTGTTTTGGCCCATTTTTTTCATCCAGCGGAATAAATAAAAAATGAAACCTATCACCCACTCAACAACTCACATAATTTGACCAATTACTCACATCTACACCACAAATGGACACCAGTTACACCCCTAACGTTTATGGTTTGTCCCAACCTCTAGCCATACTTGACACGCTAAATCGCTAATACTTCACGTCATACAAATATAGATCTCTAAAAAGGGGGTTTCAGTTTCTCTTTCCGCGAGTAACCGAGCACCACGCCAACTTCCTGTCCCAGGCTGGGCTCATCCCAGCATTGATTAAAGGTTTGCGCTGCTGCCCGAGGGCCTCTTTGAATAGACGACTTCCTGTAGTTTAAGGCCAGTGATTAACCAGCCAAACCCCCTTATTCCCACCAGGCCCTGTGCCTTTGTGAGCAGCATGTCTCGCCTCCCTTTACTTAGACAGAGAGGCTTCGACAGCCAACTCAAACATACAAGTGCAATAATGGACCGGCTATTGTTAGCGGCTTCATTGTTGCACACAAGGGCTAATAGCACTACGGCTAGCTCGCTAAAAAACTCTAGCGCAACAAGGCCTTTGCTACAGCGAGTTGTTCTGTCATTATGAAGCCTCGAGGCCCCTCACCCATAATTAGATGCTATTTTCATATACGAAGAGCTCTTTAGCATGACAATCGCTAGGCTATCGCGGGGTTAGAAAGATGAATCGCGAATAGATTGATGGTTAATTTTGGTTCTTTATTTCTGTTGTTATGCGGACTATAAATATGTGAGAACATCCTATATATTCAGTGAGGGCGGGGGGTTAATGTTGGGATTCATTGAAATTTTTTGTAAATGATGATGATGAATATGATTAATGGAAGAATTTATGCAAAAAAACAACAACTTGTCAGGCATATTTATAACAAGAATCATTAAAATAATCTATTTAAAGGTTGCAACGGAGATCCGAAATATTACTTAATTGTTATTATTTGTCAGCAAGATGTTTTTAATACCTGGAAAACATAATTACATTTAGTATGAATACTTGTATATCTAAACAGGTTTTGAAATTACACTAAAATGGGATATCTAATATTTTTACATTTTATTTTATTTATTTATGATAGAATTCAGGGTGAAATAATTGACTCTAATACAGTTTGGAGGAATGTGGTGAAATTTTTTAACTCATTAATATTTTATTTGTAGCATCTATGTGAGTTTGTAATCTTATTCACATCTCAGTGTGTGAGTGTGTGTAGGTGTTTCAAAAACACCTTTCCGCTGCTCACTTTTTCATCTCACCTGCAAAAACGAGAACGATTTTTTTTCAGCAAACAAGCAGCAAATATTACATGTGTACTTACAATTAAAAGAATCTAACCAACAAATAAATACAATGAAAAAAGATGCTATACATTATATGCAATTGTATTTGAGCATAGATGTTTTACATAGTAAATAAATCAATAAATAGAGCTTACCAGTGGAGCTCAGTAAAGAATGTAAAGCAGAATTCCTGAAGTCAAAAAGGTGTGAAACACTGAGCTATTTTTTCAGATGTTTTTTCACACTCCTCAAAAAATGTATGTTAATGAATACAGTGGAAACAAAATGATAATTAATAAACAATTATCGTAGCAAACTCATTTTCACTCATTATTTGCTACAAAAAAGAAAACCAACAAACAAATGCAATGGGGGAAATCATAAATGATACACAATTATTGCCACAAATATTTGAGGGGAAAATACAATTCTTAAAATCAGAAAAGTGTGAGACATTGAACAGAATTTTTATTTTTATGTTTTTCACACTCCTTCACGCAGTTCATCAGTTCATAGTCTTGTTGTCATCAGAAAAATAAATACAATGAAAACAAAATCATAAATCATATTTAATTATGGTACAAATTTTGGGCAAAAAAAACTTGCCAGTTGTGTTTCATTGAAAAATACAAAGTAGAAATCTTGACGTCAGAAAGCTGTGAGACACTGAGCTGTTTCTCTGCGTTAGATCATGTTTGGGGGTCTGCAGTGTGCGGCCCCTCGGCTTGAGCAGTATTGAACCAGCTCTGGCCCCTGTGGTGAATGAGGTCCTCCACCTGCCCAACACCTCCCTTTGTCTGAGTGGCTCATGTCTTCTGGCCCTGGGAACCGTGGGGCCCGTTTTGTTTGACCTCTGCTTTTGACTGAGCTCCTCTTTCTGTTGTCGGGCCAGAGAGCGACAATAACACCGCAAAATGTGCATCGGTAGACCTCTGGCCTCCAAACAGGTACACTAAGACACATGTAAATGTCACTGAATAGAAAAGAAATTTAGGAAATATGTAGAATCTTTTTGTGATGTAAAAGTTTATGCCAATTATAAAGCGTATAATGTGTAAACCCAAAATAATTGGCAAAATGAATATAATAATACAATGTTAATGCATATATATACACACACACATACATACATATATATATACATACATACATATATATATACATATATATATACATATATATATATATATATACATATATATATACATATATATACATATATATATATAT
>CAIGQV010007757.1:8693665-8715141 GCA_903798115.1 Danio jaintianensis | reverse complement strand
AATAAATAGGTAGCTAGCTCACCCTCCTGGTGTCACAGATACTTGTGATTTACTTTTTTCTAGTAAACACACACGCAAACAACAACAAAATAAACGCAAATATGTACCGCTTTATTTGTCACACATATTTACCGCCACTACATGATGAAAGCAAACAGAGACTAAAGCTGTCAGTTTCCAAAAGTGGCATATATATATACATAAATAATAAAACATGCATACACAACAATATAAAGTATATTTTATGATTGTGTTTTTTGCTGGTCCAGATCTATCATAGATAAATAAGTGAGACCAAAACGACAAGTCAAAAAAATGATTAGGTGATTCAATCACTCAGATGACTCGTTCAAAATAGCTGATTCATTTAAAAGCAAAGCAAGCGATTGTCTTAAAAAAAATTTATTGGCTCAAATGATTTGTTAAAAAAAATATTTTAATCAGCTCAGAAACACAAATGTTTCATTTCAGCTCTGTTTGGAGGCAATTTTATTGGCAAAAGAGAAAAATAAAAAACAGATGATACTGACTAAAATTTGTTGAACTGTTGCATAAAAATCACATTTGCGATTGCACTCACATGCTGATATTTAGGAAAACAGCACTCTTGTTTCGCATGATATTACAGTACTTAACTATATCATATTTTATAAAACACAAAAACCTACAGAGGGAAATATGTTCAATTTCATACCTTAAAATACATACTGCATTAAAAATCAATAAAATTTATCGTTAAAAAACGGTAGCTGTGGTTTCCAAAAATGTAATTTTCTAAAAAGAAAATTTGATAAATTCTACAGTAAACTACCGTATATTTTATCAATTTATACCAGTGTTTTGAAGTACTAACACTACACATCATACCTTTGTTAGACAGACAAAAACACAACCATAAGCATGTGTGGATGAGAAAGTCATATGATGAACCAAAGCTCATCACAAACAACTTAAAATAAAACACATAAAATTTAAATAAAGCAATAATCATTATTTATCAACATTAGATGTTCATAACTGATGAGAAAAAACTAAAAAGGACAATAATAATGTCAACAAAACGGCATAAAAGGTGTCATACAGGGAATTTTGAGAAAGTCAATTTAGTTATTAACTGTATATATTAAAGAAATGTACTGTTAACGAGGATACAGATTTTTACTGTAGCATTTTTCACTGTTTTGTACAGTTATGGTAATTTTTGGTAATTTTATAGTCATTTTTTACAGTGCAGGGTCATTTTGTTTGTTTTGTTTTGATTTCTTATATTAAACAAAATGGGTGACATGCTCATTATTGTGAACTCGCACATTATTGAAACAACAATTATGATATTGTAGACAATAAATATCACACTCCTCATTCACTTTCACTATACAGCAAAGAAGAACCAGAACATTCAGCAAAATAGCTCCTTTTGTGCTTAGTATACAAAATACAGCTGAACCAGTATGGAAAAACCATGAGAGTGAGAGAGAAGATCATTCGAGACTTTCGAAAGGAATATGACTACAAAAAAATGCGCCTTTTCCACTTAATATGAAGAAGACATCACTTTTGGCTTGGCATTTTCTCATTCACTGCTCAAGCGCAGCCAGAATAAATTAAAGTAAACTCACAGCTCTTTGCTTTCAGGAGCTCCATTAACTATTTAAACACATAAATAGCTGATATAGCTGGTTAAGTTTTTGAGAGCCACTCGAATCTCGTCCACATTAATACACTCCAGGAGAAAGCACTTCACAGCCATCACGACAGACACTGGTTCAAACGTTGCTTTGCATTCGTCTTTGCCTGTGAATAATTATTTGTCCAAAAGACGAACTTAAACGTGACTTTGACTGCCAGATGTGGAAAACGGATCTGAAGGCTCTGACAAGCCTGACAGCGACTTTGACGTTAATCTGACTGTCTGTGTAACGGCAGCGTCGTGTTTGTATTCACGTATAATTGCCTAATTAGTTTTACTGTAATATAGCTATGATTACTTGTCACTCGATTCGTCCCCGTACCACTAATTTCGCGTTTTTAAAAAGATAGTACTTATCCACGTATTTTCAGGTGAACGAGCCCGTGACCTCACACAAAGCTGGGATTTATCACGGGTGCACGCGCGGAGGGTGTTAAACAGCTGTGTTTACCTTAACCAGTGCTGGGAGTATTGGGTAGCACGATGGAGGCTCACTAAATCTATTGACCAGTCGCTAATCATGTGCACCTGGGATTTTATGCGCCACTTGAGTCCATTAATCAAAGGGTCATTCTGTGAAATTAGTGCCTTTTTAAAAAATAAATAAATATAATAAGTTTACATATATTTCTTAATGAAAACGGCGTTTTATTGGCTAATAGTTTGGATTAGAACTAGCATATTTAATATTTTCGCATACCCGTGCACATATTTAAACAATCTGTCATTCGGATGACTGATAACAGCCTAATTTTGGAGGGTGATCACATGTCAGTTAAGAAAAATATGTAATTTTTTTTTTTTTTACAAGAGCACCCTATTAAAAGAAGGGCTCTGTTCTCAAATGCAATACAGTTACAAGTTACAATGGCTGTAGCCATGTGAGGTGGGTGTTATTAACAAATTCTACTTAATGGCTTCGTAGGCCTGAAAAGTTTTGTTTCAGTAAAAGTTTTGTGCAGCAATATGATAAAAAAAAAAACTGTAACAATTTTTATTAACAAGATTTGGTATCTATATATGAGTGATGTATGACAACTTATGCTCTATGTGATTTATATAAATGTTTAACGGATGCTTAAGCATTTTAGCTGACTACCACTGCAAATGGTTAGCTAACTACTAAACTTAAAGAGATATTTCACCCAAATTCACCATTTACTTAAACACAAAACAAGGTATTCTGAAGAATATTGGGGGGGGGAAAGCAGCTATCCACAGTGGGAACAAAAATACTATTGCAGTAAATGGCTGCTGAAGAGTAAATGATGGCAGAATTGTTATTTTGGGTGAACTATCCCTTTAATGAAATATCATATATAGCCTGTACATCCTGGCCAGTTGTTTCTTTTCTGTTGTTTTAATACCTGTTGTACAAGAGTTATCAAGCTACAGATAATAAGATGGTGATCATTGTGTTTTGTTTACCAAATGTGGTCTCAGTAATAAACTATCAGTTCTTTTTTGATTGCGTGAGACAGTTTAAGTGCTGGCAATGTAAAGATTCCAGATATTGCTACAAAAACAAACAAAAGCAATCCTCTCCAAAAATATTAACAAGTTAAATTTGTAATTTGCTAATATATATAATCTCTAACTCCAAACTTCCTGACTTAATGCTAAAATTAACCTACACTTTTAATTCTGTCATTACTAGTAATAAAAACATGTTCAAAAACGCACCACTTATAATGAGTAAATCTCGCAACATGGCGGAGCAGAGACTTCATCGCATCTTACGAGCTCTTTCACTTAGTCTGCATCTGATGGCTGCTGAGAGCCAGGGACGTGAATTTAGTCTGCAACACGATTTTAAAGAAGTTTTCATTCATAGAACTTTAAATTGTATTTTTGAAAATTGTACAGAATCATACATTTATTTGTTATAAATGTTTAAAATGTTCAATTTGGTATATTCCCAGGACTGGGTTGCGGCTGGAAGGGCATCCGCTGCTTAAAAAATATGCTGGAATATATGGCATTTCGTTCCACTGTGGCGACCAATAAATAAGGGACTAAGCTGAAGGAAAATTAATGAATTTGGTATAAATGTTGTTTCTTAGGGGCAAAAAAGGCACAGATTTTGTGAATGACCCCAATCCATGAACCTCTTTTTCTTCAGGATGTACTTAATTTGCTTTTGAAAGTCAAATCTGATCAAGTGCAAAATACTAACCCCTTCCGGATGACTCCATTTGAGTGAACATGCACACATTTTCTTTGATAAATACTTCTAGGACGTTCGTGGGCTGTTCGGACTTGTTTAAAAACACTTAGAAGTCCTGAAAATCACATATTTAAGAAAAGAAAACATCTGCTAGCCTATTTCTGTTTACAAAAGGTGTAGCTGTATCTTCAGTTCGGTTGAAGGGTCACGACTTTGATGAATGAGCATGCTGTTTCATTTGTGAATTGCAATAATATTAATGATGGTAATTATGATAGCAATCACATCAGTGCATGTGTGCCGATCTGCATAACATGCTTTTGGAAATCGGTTTCCCAGTCTATAAACCATTCTAATGCAACAGGCTTTTTCATTATGTTAAAAATGTACTTCATTTGGTTGAATTGCAGCCGCTGAGTGCAAGAGTCATTTTGTGTAATTTCTTGGATGTTTCCCAGCACACACATTATTGGCTTTTTATTCAAAATACTCCGACGCAAGCAGGTAAATGGAACAAAACTCTTATTATGAGCCATCAGCGGACAGCATAAATCCAACCATTAGTATTTTCATTCATTCTCTACTGTATATATACTGTGAGAAGATGTTTATGCAATTTTTACACAATCCAAATTTAATCTGCTCATGGTATATGCGAGTCGATGCGAACGCTAATGGATTTTAATGTCCCTCATGATGTGATGTTACAAATTTGTGAGCTACAAATTCGTGGAGCGTGTCTAAAAGAAACATATGGTGAAGAATGTCAGCTGGACGATCCAGTTCATGTGCTCTTGTTACAGGTCACTGCTCGCTAAGTATGTAGATAGCGTGTTATTTCAAATGTGCAGGTACATGCAGCATATGGAGGCATTTTTGTGTGAAATCTGGGTCACTTCCTTTAGATCTACATAGTAATGAAGTACTGAAATGTATGCATTTTTTTGTCCTCTTTTAGGTTCCAGTTCAAACTAAATATTATGATTAGTTTGAAAATATAACCACAATAAAAAAAAATTATTAATTGGATTTAGTAATTTTTTTAAGGTAAGTGGTTGCAAACAATTTATATGGGATGAGTTTAAACAAATTAAATTTAGTAATGTTCAACTTAATTAGTTTAAATTCAGCCCATATAAATTGTTTGCAACCACTTACCTTAAAAAAATTACTAAATCCAATGAATCATTTTTTCAGTGCATTTAAAGCATGCAAAACATATAAACTGCACATAATTTCAAATGTCCAGTCTGATAAATGGGCTATATAGTCAGTTTAATTTCTAAAGACTAGATTGAAAAAAGGCTATGACAAAATGTATGTTCTCTTGTTCAGACTACACACCAGCTACAAAGTAAGTATTATTTACCCTGAGTTTACAGTTATAAGTGAATTTGGCTGTGAATTCAGGCTGTGTACTGTACAATAAAGTGAGAAACATGTCTTTCTGCTGAGGCTTCCGCTTGTGCTGCATGCAATAATAAAGCGCTTGATTACTGTAGTTCACAAACAAATGGCTTGATTCTTTTAGTGGATCAAAAATATTTGAATGCAACTAGTGTAGTCTTATTTACCAACAAACGACTGCTATAAACACAAATAATGTTTTATAACTCTTTGAAACCGCCCCTTTTAAGCTTTGATCCTAATTGAGCCATTTTGGTGACTGCCACTTTACGCTATTTTCATAAGAGGGAGGAACTACAAATGCCTATGTGTCAGCATAGTGGCAAATTCACAAACAAGACTAACTTAATATGCTAATAAAGGAGAGATTGTTACTAATGGGTGGGACTTTCCCCCACTGATGACACGTACAAAGGAAGAATGTCAATCAAAGTGTTTCTGCAGACTGTTTTATGAAGTGTGATTATAAAAAATAGAATTAATAAGGTTTTAGCATCAAAAGCTGGTTATATTCACAGACTGTTGCCACACAACTATGTTTAAACCCCTTATAAAAAAGATTTTTGCATAATAGGTCTCCTTTAAGAACATATTTTCTCTCTGTTTTGGCCTTCTGTCCACACTGCGACAGTGTTTTTAGGCAACAAAAATGTATCTTTTCAAAACGCTCTGAAAAGTGGATACATTTAAAAATACAGTTTTCGCATCGCTTTGTGGACTGTGAAAATTGAGGCATTCAAATATGATTACACGGTTTTAGTCATGTGACCGATTCAGCACAGCAGTTGTTATGGATGCTCTCTGTTTGGACAGCATCGTTAAAGATTAATGTCAGCTTGTACATGCTCCAGTTTGCTTTTCTTCAAAGGACATAATCAGAGTTGTGGATTTGGTATGTCTCTGAGTATATATTATCGCTCACTTTAAAAACGTTATACGCCACCTTTACTTCACGTCACTTTTGGTCCATTTTAAAAACTAAAATACATACTGTATTGCCATGACTTTAAGATGAGCTGAAAAATAAACACATGGCAGATGGAAATGGTGGAGGTCAAAGCTTCTTATGTCTTAACACATACGCATTACAGGTCGGAAAGCATTTTTAGTCGTAGATGACCAACTTGTGAGAAAATATTGTAAATGATAGTGTGATCTGGCCTTTTGAAGAATAAATATTTAAAAACAACAACTACAAACTAATTAGTAAATGGAATAAGTTTGACAAATCTCTAATAACTGCGGATGTTACTGAAAGAACATCAAGTTATCAGTAGGTGGCGATAAATAAGTCTGATTTATTTAGTAACAAAATTAGACTGGTCTGTGTTGTGTGGATGAAGAGTATTTCTGTTTTTTTCCTGGAGAGCATTTATTCAATTCAATTCATCTTTATCTCTATAGTGCTTTTACAATGTAGATTGTGTCAAAGCAGCTTAACATAGAAGTTCTAGTAAATTGAAACTGCGTCAGTCCAGTTTTCAGAGTTGAAGTTCAGTTCAGTTTAGTTCATTTCATTGTGGTTTCATTTTTACTGCTGAAAGTCCAAACACTGAAGAGCAAATCCATTGATGTGCAGCTCCACAAGTCCCAAACCAAGCAAGCCAGTGGCAACAGTGGCGAGGAACAAAACTTCACCAAATGACAAAAGTGAAGGAAAAAAAACCTAGAGAGAAACCAGGCTCAGTTGGGCACGACCATTTCTCCTCTGGCCAAACTTCCTGTGCAGAGCTGCAGTGTAGGCGCTGGAGGCTGGAAAAAATGCATAAATTCTGCATCTCTTTATGCAGCAAAAAAATGTATGGATTTCATTATTCGATTAATACAACAATTATAGTATTGTCTTTGTATAAACTCCTTTATTTTGTGAAAACACTACATTTTATGTATGTTTATTATTTGTTCAGTCTATAAGGGTGCACAAGAATTTCACAACGCAAACAGCAATGGTGAACTACAGTACACACCCGTACTGTATGTGTGCACAAGTGCATACTGTATCTTTACAAAATGACATCGCCATCTACAGGCCTGGCAGGCAGAATACACCATTTTAATTGATTTTGCTGATCTGTCTGAAGCTGTATAGCTTCTTTCTTATGTGAATCAAATGACATTATAATTGTGATTAATTAAAACTAAATTAAGAGGTTGTTAATTAGTATTTAAACAAGAATAAGCCATATTTATGATGTTTATTACAGATTTGCACATCCCAGTTAATACAAATGTTCTCAGTTTTGCAAGAGTTCCAATAAAGTAATAAAAATGTATATTTCTTAATGTCCAGTTTTGTAAATATTTTGCTTAATTAAACAAACTTAACAGACGTAAAGGGACAGTTCACCACAAAATAAATATTTACTCACCATTTATTCAATCTGGTCCAAACCTTCTCGAATTTCTCTTTTCTGCTGAACACAAAAGAAGATATTTTGAAGAATGTCAGTAACTGGTAGCCACTGACTTTCAGATTAGGGATAAACGGCTACTTGTGATCGGACTGCTAAATATATAAAGTTGAAACAGATGTTTATCATCATAATCATAAATAAATATGATCAGCTTTCATTCATGTTGACTGAAAGCATTCCATAAAAACATTCTAGCTGCTCTCAAATGGCAGTGGAATTCTTCATATCTTTCTCTCTCTCTCTCTCTCTCTCTCTCCCTCTCTCCCTCTCCCTCTCCCTCTCATGTCTTAGCGTGTGAGGGAATGATCTTATGTGACGTTATGAGAACGTCTGCTCCAATATATCAAACATCTCTCACACCACAGCAGCGATCACAGAATATCTGCTCACTCACATAATCCTTATAACATACATGTCACCCTTTGACTTCAAATCAGATCTGACACTACATTCACAATCTTTATGAAACAGGCCTGTTTACGCATCTTGTATTTTTTTCTGGCTAAATTATACAAAAAATATAGGCTAAATACAATTTGCAAGTAAAAAAATTACCTTGACGTAATGTTTAAAATATTTAGAAGAATTGCACTTTAAAATAGTTATATTAAATATCTATTACACTGTAAATTAATGTATTAATTATGTACAGCTATTAAACATACACTATATTGCCAAAAACATTTGGGGCATCTGCCTTTACATGCACAATAATTTTTATCACAGCCCAATCTAATTGCATAGAGTTTAATATGGAGTTGCTCACTCTTTGCAGCTACAACAGCTTCAATTCTTTTGGGAAGTATTCCCACAAGCATTAGGAGGGCCATTCTTCTAGATGTGCATTTGTCAGACACTGATGTTGGAGGAGAAGGCCTGGTTCACAGTCTCCACTTTAATCTTAAAGGTGTCCAGTCAGGTTAAGGTCAGGACTCTGGGCAGGCCAGTCCAGTTCCTCCACACTAAACTGACTCCCCCATGTATTCATGGACCTTGTTTTGTTAAGTGGTGCACAATCATGTTGGAACAGGAATCCCCCCAAACAGTTTATACAACATTGCGAGAATGAGTTTGTTTGAGTTAAACAGTTGAGTTTTACCATTTTTTAAACCCATTTAGCCAATCTCCAGGTCTGACGGAAGCACTTTTAGCTTAGCTTCACACAAATCATTGAATTAGACCACTAGGATCTTGCTCAAAAAATATTTTTAAAAGAGTTTTGATAATTTTCTTATTTTAAGCTTGACTCTATACTTACATTGTCTAATAAGACTGACAGAAAATGAACGTTGCTATTTTCTATAAGATGATATGGCTAGGGACTATACTCTCATTCTGGAGTAATGATCAAGCAACTTTTCTGTTGTGCCATGGCTGCAGCAGGTACAATGGTATTACCCAGCCCTGTTACCTAGTTACCTAGCTGGGGAGTATTTTCAGGTGCTGCGTAATATCATCGGGCAAGGTTCCTTGATTATTATATTTCCTAGTCATATCAACCTAGAAAATAGCAACTTTTCATTTTCCATCGGTCTTAGATTAGAACTTAAATTGGAAAATGATTAAAACTTTTTGTTTTAATTTTTGAGCGAGATGCTAAAACACTAATCTAATTCAATTATTTATGCTAAGCTAAGCTAAAAGTGCTCCCGCCAGAACCAGATATCTGCTAAATGGATTCAAAAATGGTAAAACTCAGCTGTTTAGTAGGTGACTTGTAAAACGAACTAAACTTGAAAATCTAATTTTCAAAAAAAAAAAAGTGGAGTGTTTTTTTAAGAGTTCCTTTCACTGGTACTAAGGGGTCAAGTGAGGAATTCACTCGTGTCTATATGTCTGATAATCTGATAATCCATATCATTTGCAAATATTTAAGAACTGTCATTTAATAACAGCCAGCTTCTTTGTGTTCCCTCTTGATTTGTGTCATTTGCTTGGTTTCATCACCTCAGCTTTTATCTTTTTGCTCTGATTTGTTAGCAGAACAGCCAATCATAGCACCCTCTCTCTCTCTGATTGTAATGTTGAATCAGGCAAACTCTCACCGATGTAAGCCTGATGAGAGGCAACACGTGGAAAACACCAAGCAAACTAGTCTGACAGATGCTTACTGACAGCGCAACACTCCCCAATGCAGACAGTCAGCTTGGTGTGTCCCGGCCTTAATAGTTGGCCATGGAATAATTTGTAGTGAGGAAATGTATAATATATATAATAATTATATATATGGTTAATAACGATGCATTAAAAAGCCTACTGTAATGTGGGTTCACAGGTAGGCCCTTCAGTTGCAGCATTGCTCTAAAAGGCCTGTCTGGCTGGGAGGTTTTTGTATGGCGCTCCTCCATCTTGCCTCGGTTGACCCCCTCTAAGTACAGCCTTTGAGGTTTCTCTGGGGTTTAAAAATACTCTCCGCCAAATTCTTCTCTCTCACTGGCTTCAGATGGCGGGCGAATCTGAGCACTGAGCTTTTCCACATAAACATTGACAATATTTTTTTTTTCCTCCCTCACGATTTGGAACAAGAGAGCTCCAAAAATATCAGGTGTGAACAGAGAACACCAGTGTGCTCACCTCCGTCTGCAGCGCAAGTCTTTCCTAGCACTCTCAGAGGACTTGTTCTGTGCAAACCTATTGAATCGGTTATAAACTGCAGACTATAATCCTTCAAAACTATGTGGAAGCAATATAGTTTCATTTAAGCATTACAAAAATGCTACATATAGAGATTTAAAAGTCACTCTGAGAGAGAGAGCTGTTAGCATGCTAATCTACTCATAGTTTTGAATGCTTATTATTATCAAACATCTTTATTTTTATGACAAGCACACTAAGACTAATTAAGGCGTATCATTCATTTAGATTGTTAAAAAAATTAATTTAAATGATAAATTTATCAGGGGACTAAGCCACAGCGGAATGAACCGCCAATTAATCTGGCATGTGTTTCATGCGGCGGAACACAATTTATTAGAGATATTAGCCCCTTTCACACATGCAGGCCTTTCTGAAAAATTACTGGTAAATTGTCGTAAAGAGATCAGGGATGAACAGACATTTTGTTTAAAGATTGGAAATTTAATTTCAGGAATTTTTGAATTGAAAAGTTAAATTAAAGTTTAAACCAGCAAATTACAAGAATTCTGCTGCATTTTTTAATTTACCAACAAAGTCGTTCAGATAATTTAGCAGTATTACTGCATGAAAGGGGCTTAAACAAACATGTCAAAATGCATGTACTCAATATTTATGTACATAATAATAATAATAATAATAATAATAATAATAATAATAGTTATTATAATTATTAAAAAAAGATTATTAATGATGACCAAAGTTTTTCATTCATTCGTTCATTTTCCTTTGGCTTAGTCCCTTTATTCATCAGGGGTCGCCACAGTGGAATGAACCGCCAACTTATCCAGCATATGTTTCACACAGCGGATGCCCTTTCAGCTGCACCCCAGTACTGGGAAACAGCCACACACACTCATTCATACACGTACACTACGGCAAATTTTATTTATTCAATTCACCTATAGCGCATGTCTTTGGACTGTGGGGGAAACCGGAGCACCCGGAGGCAACCCACGCAAACATGGGGTGAACATGCAAACTCCACACAGAAATGCCAACTGACCCAGCCGAGACTTGAACCAGCAACCTTCTTGCTGTGAGGCGAAAGGGCTAACCCCTGAGCTACCGTGTCGCCCTGATTAAAGTTTTGTATCAATAATTTATTAGTAATAAAAATATCTAAATAAACAGTGAATAATAACAATAATAATAATAATAATAATAATAATACATATTTTATCATTACACTTTTTTGTGCATTTTATGATTATTTTCCATTTTTACATCCAAAGTGTTTATTATATTTCCTACTCTACTAACTTTCTTACTTCATTTTTGAGACTGCCCTAAGCAAACATGTTAATATTACATTACAAAACCACTAGTGAATCGAGCAGAGGCTGATTCTCAATACTTGTGTTAATTATCCAAAAGAAACTGACAAATTTACTAACATAGCCTCTTTCATCCCTACTTCTTCAGATAAATAATTTTTTACTGCCTCGTTTCTGCCCACAGCATTACAGTTTTTACTATGTATCACGACTCAGTTTTTGTGACTTAGCTTACAATTAGCTCCATTTAAGCTCCCGAAATGGGGCTCATCTCGAACGGAGGGGGTCGTGCTGTATCCCCACCAGCAATAATAGAAATGGCTAAAGCAGCATGCAGTATCGAAGTGCAGCTGTCCCGTCTAATGAGATTTTAAAGTGCTCCCATAATGCCTCATAAATGGCCCCTACATGGGGAATTATATGCCGGAGACGAGGAATCTGATTGGTGTTTTGGAGGGGGCGGGGGGCGTCTGTAGTCCCGCCGCTGTGTTATCAACAATGAGCCATGCAATAGAGCGTCACAGTTATTTGGGACAGTGTCCCTGCCAGGCACACCCATTCACTACACATACAATCGTGAATTAGTCCAATGCATGGATCATTCGCTGCCACTGTCCTCCGAGCAACGCTTGATTCAGAAGGCCAAAATGAAAAATAAATAAATAAATAAAATTGTTTACTGTGGCATAACGCATATTTACATAATATGGTCATCTAACATAATAATAATAACAACAACAACAACAACAACAACAATAATAATAATAATAATATTATTATCATTATTATTATTATTATTATTATATCATTATTGTTGTTGTTGTTGTTGTTGTTGTTCCTTCATTTCAGGAACCGCTTTTATTTCAGGATTATTATGTATTTCCAACTGAAATGGAATATGTAGTAGGGGATGGGGTTTTATTTTTGTGCTCCTTCTCTCATCTTTAACTCACAGCAAACTAGCGGTTGGAGGGGCATGGCTAAGCATATTTCATCCAATCTGTCAAACTGACATTTTAGAGTGAAAGCAAATGTTTAAATTTTGATTAAAGATTACCAAAACAAACTCATTTTTGTACATTTAGATTTCATGCAGACTTTTATTTCATGCAAACTAAGAGGACTGTACAAAACAAAACAAGACAAGACAAGACAAGACAAGACAAAACAAAACGTGTCCAAAGAATAATGATATTTACATTCTATAATGAACAAAACAAAACAAAATGTTCAAGGAATAGGAGTGTGTGTTCACCGAAGCATCTCCGCAGCACCTTGATGTCAAAACAACATCAAATTGACATAAAAAAAATTTAACCACATAAATCGATAAAAAAAGTACTATTATAAGAAAGGTTTCATTCATCTGAAAGCTTAGATTCCAACATGCAAATTTACACTGGATTTTGAATCCCTACAATGCATGTACATTACCTTGATGTCTAAACAACATCAAATTGACATATAAAATTGGCGCCAAATTTCAAAACTCGATTACAGGACAGTCCTATAATAATTTTTTGACATGTTTTAGACACCAGTGTTAGATGCCAGTTTGATGTCATTTTGAAAACAAGGTGCCCGCTGGGATGCCCAACGAATAAGGGTATGTGTATTTAAGCGTTTTGTTCCGACCCAAGCTTTTTTTTTAAAGTTGTTGTCAAGGGAAGTGCCATATTTTTTAAAACACTAGAAGCATTGCAAGGCACTGAGTGTCAGTTTTATGCAAAGTGCTCAATGCTCAGCGTTTCTTTTTTACTTCAACAGTTGGAAAAGTGCTCACAGCTAAGTATTTTTGTTAGAGCACTAACATTTTCAGCTGTGAAAAAACGCTTTGGTGGACAGATGCCCTAATGGTATTTACATTCTACCCAACAGGCACACAATGTCATAAAACATTAATATTTAATTTATATTAAGGACGTGTCGTCAGGTGACCAAAATTCAATGTCTAGCCAGCATCTAAGGACGTTATTTTGACTTCCAATAACGACTTCAAATGACGTTGATTTATTCGTCAGGTATGGCAACCAAAATCCAATGTCTGATAGACGTCATAGTGGTAACGTCCACACAACGTCAAGCTGTAACATCATTAGACGTTTATATTTGGTTGATTTTAGGTTGGATGTTGGACATTGACGTTGGCCTGATGTTGTGTTCTGACGTCAACCCGATTTTCATTTCCAAACAAAATTCAATGTCCCCACGACGTTGGGGTACAATGTCAAACTGACATCATTTTGACGTCTTGTCCCTGCTGGGTAATATATCCAAAACTTTCAAAAATCAATGACAGTTACATTCTAAAATGTTCAAAACAAACATGTCCAAAGAATAATATTTAGATTCTAAAATATTCAAAAACAAAACTAAATCTAACACAACAAACATGTCCAATGAATATTCACATTCTAAAATGTCCAGGAAAAAAAGTACAATTTAAAATAAAAATCCTGGCATTTGGCAGCTGTGGTTATCAGAATTTTACAGTTAAAAAGACAGTAGAAAACCTAAAAGAAATATCAATTACCATATATCATTAATTTATGGCATTACACATCAATGTTTTGAAGTACATCTACACATCATACCTTTGTCACACAGAAAAAACACATCCATAAGCATGTGGGGATGAGAATGTCCAATGTTCATCACAAACAACTTTTCCCACAAGCAGAGAAACATATTAAAAAATAAAGAAGATGCTCAGTGTCATTCACACAACTAAAAATGCCATCATCATAACACACATAAAATAATGCAATAACATGAAACTCTAATGTACATAACTGATGAGGAAAAAAAGAACCATAGTAGTGTCAAAAAAGTATAAAAAGTGTCATGCAGGGAACTCTGGGAAAGTCCATTTGCAGTCATTCACCATATATAATAAGGAGACTTACTGTTAGCCAGGTTACAGGTTTTTACTGTTGCATTTTACAGTTTTTTACAGTGTACGCCTCACAACTAAGCAATTTAGTTTTTAATACTTCTACTGTGGAACACATTTACAGATACATAAACAACTAACACAATCTAAAAAATAAATAAAAAATCACACAAAATTGATAGGATTGCTCTAAAATTGTCCTTTTGGATTCACACATCACACCAGACGTGACCCACGGAGACGCAAACACTCCCCCGGCGTGTTTAAGTGTGTGAATTCGTCATTGTTGGAGGCCTGTACTCATACAGAATGAGCCGGAGAGACAAAACATGACTGTACGAGAACATTGAACACAGTGTGGGTTGTGTCCGGCCTCAACACATCTTTTGTATGAGATATGTAGCCTCTTTGTGCGCTGAGAGAGCTTGTTTGCATTAGAATACCGTCTCAGAGGGTCATGTGTGCACCTCGCTCTCAAAAACCTCAAAAACACATTCAGTTACAGCGTGTTCTTGGGTCGCTTCATTCGTTTCAATATAAAAATGAGGTGTAGAGCATCAAACCTGCTCATCATGAACACAGTGAGATGCTGTTATCGGTGTTATGGGTCTCCAGCTGTGGAGAAGAGCTTCACCTGAGGCCTGGGATACTCAATCTGTCTCAGCCCAAACTCAAACGGGACACCTCATGTGTGGAAAGGCATTTATAGTCATAGATCTATCAGTGATTTGATTGAAGAGTGTAATGCATGTCGTGGGCTGGTTTGAATTATTATTGTTATTTTTTTAATAACTCATATAAAATGTTTGATTGTCTGATAGATGTTTTGAAATACATTATCTAAGAATTAAAAATAAATAAATAAATAAATACATTGCTGCTCAAACTGGATGCAGGGCTGTCACTTTTTTTTGTTGACAAATAGCAGATGGGGGATTTTTTATTTTTTAAGTTGATCTAACAGTTCACTTTTTACAGCGTAATCCATTAGGCCTAAATAATTTTATTGTGAATACAATTTTAAAATAAAGCATTTTATGATGTGCTTGAGTTCTATTAATTTAAAAACTACATTAACAAATCCAATCAATCCAATTTATTTTTTCCCCACCAACTGCAGATGGGGGAATGTTTGTGAAACATTTAAAATAGCAAACTTTTTTGAAATTCAGTTTTTTTTTTTCTTTAATCTTTTTTCAATGAAATATTTTGTATAGGCTAATGTTTTTGACATTAATGTTGGCAAAAACAACAAAAGCAACAACAAATAGTAAAAAAAAACAAAGACAAACCAAAATCTGATTGTAGTTGACGTGATTCTCTACCAATAGCACAACTTTGGGGGCAGGGTTGCTTTTTTAACAATATTTGGAATATATGTTCGAAACATTTTAAACATTTTTGAAATTTGGTTCGTTAACACTGGTGCTGTTTTTGTTTTGATGAAAGTAAAGTTTCAGAGTGAAGTAAAGAAATCAAAATTTACTATGTTTATTTTGCAAGAACACACTGTTATTCTTTAAAAAAGTTTGTTTTGGTTATCTTCAAAGTCTGACCATTTGCTGTTGATGTCAGTTTGACGCTTTCAGCCACAATATTCTTTTAAATACGCCCCTCTTACGAGGGAATGATGTGGAAAAAGAAAGCCCTGCCCCTACTCAATAATCTGTTTTAGTTTGAAGTACATCAAAATACTGAAATAAAACTGAAACAACTTCCGATTCACCGGGACATTTATACTCTTTCTAAACTTTTTTAAATGAATCTGTACTGTGGAGAAGATTGTAGTTCTTTTAACGTCACCATGAAATGGAAGTTAAGATTTTCCTATTTTTCTTCGATCACATTGTACATTCACTTGAAACAGTCCTGAAATGAGGAAGAAAAAATGGGGATCTGATTGGATTGTTGGAAGATGAGTGTTGCTAACAAAATGAAAGAAGACTGACGAATGGACAAAAGTAGGTCAGAAACAAGACATGCATTGTGAGCCCCTCCCAAAAACCATTCCATGTGACCAGAAATGAAGAAAAGTCGTTTTGAGGGGGAGGGAAGGTTATGGTATTTAATAAAAGATTATGAAGGCAAACTAATTTTTACAAAATAACAAAGTGAAGATATAGTTTATAAAAAGCACTACAAATATTATATTTTCAAATTACTATACCTCAAACTAATATTTAGCCTGTATTTACTGTATAATACTGCACAACCCCCTTTTTTCCTCAAACTGCTCATAAATACCAAAGATCTTGTAAGTGTCTGTGCATAAAAGCATCTTTTAACTACATTAAATATAAATATAAAGTCCTGCAGCCCATATTTCATGCCAGATGCAAATATGTAGCACAGCCAATAGCATGTTAACATGCATAACGAGCAACTGCAGAGAACATTTGAGCATCTCTGCATTCATTTGCTATATTTAGAGTAAGCTTGAAGTGCTCAATTAGAGACTAAACCCGTCACAGAAAAACACACTAATTACAGAGTGTATGAGGCCAGTTTCAGTTAAATCTCCTATTGAACGTACAGTAGGAGAAAGAGGGATTCTAATACATTTCATGAATACACAAAACTACAGTGAGTTGAAATGTTGCATATGAAAGATGGTATGATAATTGCATGGCGGGGAGGAGTTACACTTGACAGCTGAATGCAAATGCAGCTCGCAGATTCACTGATGATTTATTTAAAGGGAATTTCCCTCTTTGACCTGTTCAGACGTGGCTCACAGTTCACATTCACCTCGTGTCGCCCTATATGACACTTTAACCTTTAAATATACATATACATATTTATAGTTTAAACGTCAACATGGCTGAGAATGTATAAATTTAATTTAAAGGTATTGTTTTCAGGTATTTTATATTCTTCAAACGTAACAATAAATCAAATAGCACACACACACACACACACACACACACACACAATTCTCATTCTTTGGGTTTAATAAAAGGTCTGGTAGGCATATTGTCATATAGAAGTTTTTGTTTTTTTTCAAAAGGAGATTTGGCAATATAATAACAAATGTTTAGATTTATACTATTGATTTCAAAACGTTAAAAGTCTTGCAATGTTATGTCATGCAAAATAATGTTCTAATGACAAAATGTAATTTTTTTATTTAGAAGAAATTGTATTGTAGTTTGTAGAAGTAAAGGTTTACTGCTGGTTAGGCAATAAAATATATTAATAATTATGTTTAAATAAAATAAATACACATTTTAATTTAATTATTTAACTATTCATCAAAAATTTACTTTTGGATTTGGAGCTGCTGTTATATGTTACATATAAAATATTCATCTATTCCAGTGTCTCACCATTTCTCAATAAGACATAAGACATTCATTAACCTCCAAACAAACAATGAAACAACTAGCCATTATATTAAATATATAGCCTACACACAGACTATTAAATAAAATAGTCTTACATACTAATGCTACTGCATAATGTAGGCCTAGCATATTGATAGGCCTAATAGGCATATTTTTCATCATTTGCTTTATTCATAGCGAGTTAGAAATTAAGCATATTTGATAGGCCTAAATATCTCCACAGTGACAATAACACACTGACTGATAAGGTTATCATATGATGCTTTTATTTAACATTTTTATTCGTACTGAAAAAAAATCTTGCTGGCTTTAAGATGGATGAAATGTCAGTGCACGCGCTTCTTTTGTTAGCAGGCGCCATCTTGTGGTTCATATTTACATTACAAAAGTTTTAATGCACAGTTGCGCTAGTTTCAAACGTTTTGCGTTTTCTAGGTCAGGTTTATGCACCTGACGAGCACAAAAACGGGTCAAATAAGCCATAAGAAAATACCTTGACCCGAATATATGCACGAGTGACACTCGTGTTTATGTTCACCTGTGAAATAGGCATGCTTTTTGTTTAAGCCCTCATTTGCTCATCTGCACCCGTTTGGTTTGAGTAATTTGTTTCATTATGTAACATTTCTTCTCATTTAAAATAGAAAATGTTGCAATTTAGAGTGTTTCTATTGGTGAATAAGAACAATTAAGAGTCGGATTGTCCAAGCCTTTATTATTTTTTGTTAACTTACATTTGCTTAAAATGAAAATAGGTAGCCTATATGAGCGATTCAGAAAAACAAACAGTAAAACTAAAGATAGTTTGATGACAGCCTTGTAGTGCAAGTCATCTTTGCCATAATTTTGTTGTTCTTGAACATAAAAAATACTTATTCACATCAAACTTCCAATACAACATAATTTAGACGCAAGATTGTGCTTTGATACAGTTTCCTAAAAACAAAACAAATGGTAAGGTCTTATTTTACAATACATTCAAACGCAATTTGATAGCCTAATAAACTCAAATCATAAAGCAAAACCTTTACACGTGTGAATAAACAATCAATATAAACAATTTGTCACAAATATCATAATTATACAGAAAAATTCAAACCTGAGAGTATAAATTTAAAAGGATCAGTAAAGAAAATGTCGGTCAAACGACACCAAATGTACTGTAAAATTAAAATATAACAAACAAACAAAAAAACACATTAGAAATATAAATTTGTACAATTTTGCCAGAGACACTTGGTGTCAAATCAGTGAAATGTAGCTGAATAAAAATGGCTAAGCTTCAACAGTGGCGGCGGGCCCGTTGGTTGTGGCCTCCGGTGTGTTTTTCTCTCCGTCTCCCTCTGCTGGTGAAACCGCGGCACTGCTGTTCTCCTTGGGCTCCGGTTCACTGCTCCCCGTGGCGCTTTTTCCGTCTTCCGTCTCCTTCTGTTCGGGAGCAGAAGTGCTTTTGGGCTCGGTGGCAGGCTCGGCGAGGAGCGCGGTGGTTTCGTTGATCTGCACGGGTGTCTCGTTGATGATCTCCGCGCTGTCGGTTGCAGCCGGTGTCTTTATGGTGCCATTTTGCACCGGGAAGGCGCCCTCCAGAGCCGTGTAGAGGAACTGATACTGCTCCTGTGGTGAGTTCAGAGTATTTTAACTTCAGAAGTGTAATATAGTTTATGAACTTGTTTGATATACATTTGCAAACTATGGTTAATTTTGGGCTGATATCTTTTTTTAACCGTGTACCGTTTTTGAGTAGCATTTTTAGCAACCGTTTGAATTAGCTCAGGCTAAAATATGGTTTGTCTGTGACCCTGTTTGTTAACCTTTCTCTGAGGTACTTTAAAAAAATATTTTTAATTTTGTCTTGAAATCTTTTTAAAAGCACTTTTGAGAAACATTTCGACAAGGGTTAGCAATACGGGTTTAATTAAAATATGATTGTTTGGCCCTGTTTGATAACTTTTCTGTGATATAGGCTATGTAAAAAGACACTTAATTTTGTGTTAGAAATATATAGAAAGAAAGTAGTCAAGGTTTATTTTGTCTGTTCTGTCCACGATTTGAATGATTTCCTTCATTTTCTTTATACATTTATATTTACAATGTGAATGCGAAAGTGACCCAAGAAAAACAATACTTCTCTGAGAGACACAATACTACAATGAGCACTGGAATGAACACGTATTGATAAATATTTCTGATATATAAAAATAGAAATTTCATTAAATCCTGGTTACAAAAAAAGTTAATTACAGCTGCATATACAAAAGAGCTAAAACTTACAAATGTTTCCACCATTCCCTGTCTCTCCTTGCGCAAGTTTTTGACCACTTGGAAGACGTCAACCAACTTTTCTGTTAATGAACAATCCATAAGATTCCACAAAGCACAGAAGAGTCCAGTACGCGATGACCCATTGCTGAAAAAAAGTTTAAGAAAGTTTAAAAAGACATCTATCCATACATTCATCCAGAAAAAATAAGTCTCCAGTATTGGCCTTACTTGCAGTGCACTACTATAGGGATGCTCCTGTTTCTTTTGCTGTTGTCATATTTGCCATTCTCTCTGATGTTCTTTATCATCTCTATCAACTCCTGAGCTTTTTCTGGAAGTTCACTGCTTTTCCATTTCAGGAACTGGTACTGATCCACCTCCAAGATTTCATTCTTCTATTACAGGATTCAAGACAAATCAATCGGTGCATCCAAAATGATATACTGAGTAGTATGTCCGAATTCATAGTATTCAAAAAACAGGTGAGAAGTAATGGGATGACTTACAGGTAGGTAATGCAGGTAGGTCATGTGATAATGATAAATGGTAGATGTAGTACGTTCAAATTTCATTTATACTACTCACATTCATACTATATAGACCATACTTTTTTTTTAAGGTCGGCAAGTTTAAATTCAAATGTAGAACCTACATGAGTAGTATGTGATTTCAGACGCATTAATGACTTCATCCAAAGAAGAAAACATGTCTTCAGTTAATAGCATGACAGATATTCCGCTTACCTTTGTGGACTGTATTTCCAGATGACGTTTCACATACGTTGGGAAGCTTTCTGTCTTTTTCACCTCGATTTCCATCTCTCCGAACACTTTCTTTTCATCTCCCCAATACTGACAGCACAAATCCTGAAAAAAATACAGATGGGTCACTCTACAGGTACGTCTAATCAATCAAATTTCAGAAAATGTGTACAGAAAAACACGAATAGTGCTAAAATCCAAAACATTAAATGTCATTGATGTTTATTTAGTGAGTAATACACTATTTTCATGAAGAAAAAAATGTAAACATAACAATTTTCACCTAAGCCAAAAATTACTTTTAGAAGGATGGAAGCATCATTATGTTGTTTTTACAGAGAGATCTGGAGGTCTATTAATAAAATCTGTTGACTTTAGCAATATTTGTTGCATTATATGGCGATCTATTAGTAAAATCTGTTGACTTTAGCCATATTTGTTGCATTATTTGGCGATCTATTAGTAAAATCTGTTGACTTTAGCCATATTTGTTGCATTATTTGGCGATCTATTAGTAAAACCTGTTGGCTTTAGCAATATTTGTTGCATTATTTGGTGATCTATTAGTAAAATCTGTTGACTTTAGCCATATTTGTTGCATTATTTGGCGATCTATTAGTAAAACTT
>CAIGQV010007757.1:8644019-8693265 GCA_903798115.1 Danio jaintianensis | reverse complement strand
TGGCTTTAGCCATATTTGTTGCATTATTTGGCGATCTATTAGTAAAATCTGTTGGCTTTAGCAATATTTGTTGCATTATTTGGCGATCTATTAGTAAAACCTGTTGGCTTTAGCAATATTTGTTGCATTATTTGGTGATCTATTAGTAAAATCTGTTGACTTTAGCAATATTTGTTGCATTATTTGGCAATCTGTTAATAAAATCTGTTGACCTTAGCAATATTTGTTGCATTATATGGCAATTGTGATTTCATAAATTACATGATTAACCCAGACAATATATATTTTCAATATATAGTTGTCTCTGTTTGTTTTTATCTGTTCTCTGGTATTGTGGGAGTTTGTACCTTGCCGTCCTCTTGACAGTCTGTGAGCATAACAACTGTTTTAGTTTGCTGCTGGTACAGCATGAGCAGAAACTCTGCCGTTGTGTTTGGTAAAGGCCCTTGTGCTGCGATCAGACTCTTCTGACACCAGTAGCCCTGTTGGAAATCAAAAAGTGTGTATATGGGTTAACATTTGGGTAATTAATTAATTATTTTACATTATGAAGCACATTTTCTCCTCTAGTCTAACAACTGAAATAAATAAAACATATTAAATAATTAAATTCTGGAAAATCAAAAGTCGTACATCTAAGAATGAAGCATTGATGTATTCATTGGATTCTTCTTCTTCTTCATCTGATGAATACGTGTCATCCTCAGGGTCGCTGGTCTGGTTGCCCACAATGTCCAGTCGAAACAGCACTCGATTATAATCATCTGCAAAAAAAATTAATTATCTGAAACTAATTCACAACCAATTGAAAATCGCTTTTTTTTTTCTGGGTTTACTGGAACTGTTTACTGTGTGATTTTTAATCAAATTTTAATATTTCTTTAATTTATTCATTCATTCATTTTCTTTTCGGCTTAGTCCCTTTATTAATCAGGGGTCGCCACAGTGGAATGAACTGCCAACTTATCCAGCATATATTTTACGCAGCGGATGCCCTTCCAGCTGCAACCCAACACTGGGAAACACCCATAAACTCTTCTGCATTCAACCTCATACACTACAGCCAATTTAGCTTATTCAATTCACCTATACAGTCTTTGGACTGTGGGAGAAACCAGAGCACCCAGAGGAAACCCACGTGAACACAGGGAGAACAGGCAATCTCCACACAGAAATGCCAACTGACCCAACTGGGGCTCGAACCAGCGACATTCTTGCTGTGAGGCGATCGTGCTATCAACTGTGCCACCGTGACGCCTTTCTTTAATTCAATAAAGGTAATTATTATAAGTAGTATTAACAACTAATCTGGAAAAAAGTTTTCATTTGTCATGATTGACATTTATGGTTATTAAATTAAATATTTATTTCTTAACTCTTCTTAACATTGGTATTGTGTTGTCTTTTTTAAACAGGTCTTAATTTTCCTTTGTTCATGTATTGCTACCCAATCTGGCCAACACCCATACAACAATTCATCTCTAAGAACCTTTAAACTTTTTATTAAAAATTTTTAAAATATTTACCATAATGGTTTAATTATTTTCCTTACAATAACATTTGTTTACAAGTGCTCCATGTATTTACTGCTGAGGACACTGACCTGGACAGATTGTTGTGCGTAGATTTATTTTGTTATCGTTTTTAAAACTTTTAAAACATTTTTTCATTTGTTCATTTCTTTATTTTTTAAAGAAAGTTAATGTTGGAAAAAAAGTGTATGGATACAAGTAGAGCTTGCTTGTTTTTACACAATATTTAAAATATTTTGCTAAGAAATATCAAAAATATTTAAATTATTATTGTATTATTAAATGTATTAAATTATAATTGTTTTTGATAGGGAAATTAAAAATCTTTTCCATCTGGGCCATTTGAAAAATTCCTTAGCGTTTAGCCCTTTATGAGTCTAAAATTTCATTCATAATGGTCTAAAAATATCTTAAAAAGTCTTAAATTTAACTTGGTGAAACCTGCAGAAACCCTGATTTTGGATAAATATAACAAAAGTTATTATACTTTACACAAACACACAACTACAAATCATAAATCCAGAGAGTTTGGAGTGGTCTCTTTGAATTTTTAAATTTAAATATGTATATTACTATAAGTCGTTATATATGTATATTACTATAAGTTGGTAACTCACATGGGATGACTTTAGAGTCCCGGTTTTTGTCCTTGTTTTCTTCACTACTTCCCGTGTTGATTGTTCTCCAGTTTTTAAATTTGGGCAGTTTCTTTATAAAGCAAGACAGAGAGAAGACTAGCTGCATTAACAGTCAAAAGCACATAATCAGTCAGATAATAAAATTGAACAAACCTGGAACTCCATTTCGAGTATGCTCTCATTGCCTTCTTTCTCTCTAATGGCGTTGAGCACTGAGTGGAACTCAGACAGGGGGATCTCTGTCTCTCCAAACTGATTGTGCTCTATCAGAGCCGTGTGGATCAGTATGTACTGGGCCTGACACAATCAATACAGTGTTACATGTTGGATGTCAGTGGTTCCATGTGAAATATAATTAGTTTAGAGTAAAGGCAATATTTGGTATCCATCATCAGTTATTTACTCCAGAGCAAATAGATTTGAGTGCAATGTCAAGTTTAACAGCTTAATATATATTATGTTTCCCAGTAATAGGTTGCAGCTGGATAGGGCATCCACTGAATAAAACAGAATGCCAGAATAGTTGGCAGTTCATTCCGCTGTGTCAACCCTTGATAAATAAGGGACTAAGCTGAAGGAAAATGAATGAATGAGTATATATTATGGTGAATGAAAACTTGGCAGTTATTCTTTTAACTGATTTACTTAGCATCTTTATATTGTTGTTTGTTAAATGTTACTGTTCAATAAATGATATTTGATATAAATTGCAGAAATATTTAATAGAAATGCTTTAGTACAGGTCTCAGCACTGGAGCAGTTAGTTATTGACAGTTGATGTTACATTGCTCTGCCACAAAATGGTCCTTAAGGGAGTGAACAATTTCTCTCAGTGAATATTATAAACTACAGCAAAACAAATTCTAGACGACAAATCTGTACATACATTTGTTTAATTAATATATGTTTTATTATGAATATTAAATGACTATGAACCAATTGTCAGGTAACATTCAAAATTATATAAATAAATATTTAATTGTAATTAATAAAGTAAAACATATTCAAGTTGTTATAAAAACAACAAAAAAAATAATAAACTATGCCATTTTAAATAAAACTTAAGTAAAATCTTCTGCACCAGACTAAATTTGTTGTTGATAAATCGCAAATCACTGAATATAAAACCAAATGATCCTTTTCCCCCAGAAGCCTCACCTCCACTTGCACCATGAGGCAACGCTGGCGACGTAGTTTTGCCACAAATCCATAGATATCAACTCTGCCCTCTGCCTCCAGACTCTCAATCATTGCGTCGATGCCGATATAGGTTCCTGTACGCCCAACCCCAGCACTATAGAGGACACAACAACATTTTTGCTCAACCAGTTACCTTATGTGCTTCCAAATTTGCATAGTACTTTCTACAGTCCTGTCATATTATGGACATAAATCTCTGGAGTTACCAGAATGTGTCTGCGAAGACACTATTATGATCACCCAACACGATCTCACGGCAATTTGTAACTTTTTGATTTAGTGGCTAATTCGAATGAATTTGAACAATCTCATTTGTACAATTTAGTACGATCTGCTCATTCCCTAATGATGTTGGGTTTTAGGGCGGGGTTGGGTGCCACACCTTCTTTTTAAAATCGTAAAAGAGCTTATGGGCCATTCTGAATTAAGGATTTCGATGGGTACAACTGATGGACACTTCAGGCACCCATGATTCTTTGCGCAGGGAATTTGTTTGATGTTGCACACTGCTTTCTATTGGGAAGAGCTCATCCCTATGCCCTAATTCCTTCAAAGTTGTCACTCTTGAGGTAAACCCTTTGAAGACATTAGGGCATAGGAATGAGCCCTTCTGAATGGAATACTGTGCAAGTGTTTATACATATCCACTCAATCAAAGTTTTAAACCACCCCTTATAATTCAAATTAAATATTAATCAGATCTTCATTCTGATTGACTTGGTTACACATGACTGTTTTTTGTTGGGTAGTCTCAATACAATCTGATTATTTGGGTCTGTATAAGTGCAGATAAACAAATTCAAATAAACAGAAAGATTAGTTAATACATTTTGTATTAGTTGGAGAGTCAAGTGGATAAAATTTTTTTTTTGTGGAGCAGACATTGTGTAAATCTACAGAATAGCTACAGCGAACAGCAAACAGTGGCACCATAGGTGGAAACGGGCAGATTTCAAGGTATTGCACACTGAATCTGAAATTTTCATCTGTAATTTTGCACGTAAAAAAGTTAATTCAACCTCACGTTGTGTCAATCGCAGCCATACAAGCGAAACCAAGTCAAACAAGTCAAAATCCAAGCTATACAAGTCAAAATAAAAAAGGGCGTCAAAGAAACTAATCCACTTGGTCTTGCAACACAAAGCCCTTTATCTAAAAGTATGTAATATAAAGTATGAAATATAAAGACACTGATTGTGGAACAGCTTGGAAATCTGGATGGTAGGTACTGATTGCAAAATAAACAGTTTGTGAATGATTAGAAAGTTTAGAAACAGATTAAGTAATATGCATCAGACTTGGTGTGCAAGGTTTGTGTGCATGATGCATTTTTCGGATTTGAATGCGAAAAAAACACATACGAAAATTTCAGATTTCAGTGTGAAAAGACCTTAAAAATATATATTCCTACAGTTATCTTCCTACGATATCTAATTTTTCCGTATGCTTGCAGAGAAAGGTTTTCCAAAGATTTTCGTGCTTGGTAGATGCACCGGTGACCCAATTAGGGTGCTTAAACATTGAGAAGTCCGATTTTTATGATATGTGCCCTTTCCGTACCTGCAGTGGACCACGATAGGGCCACTGAAGAAGTTTTTGAAGGAGTTGACTCTCCTCCTGAGCTTCAGAAGCTGACTAGGGTCTGTAGGCACGCCGTGGTCCGGCCAGCTGATGAACTGGATATGAGTGATTTCTCTTTCTGAGGCCTTCTCTCGCTTCTGTATACACACACACATGCACCAGATGATAAAATTGTCCAAATAAAGGCACAAAGCAATGAGCAGACCACATGCTCACATTGGCCAGGACCAGATGGCGAATGATATAATCAGGGCAGTGTTCCTCAGTTTTAATTTTCACCACGAAATCATCGAAAATCTCAGTCTCTCTGTCCAGACAGGGCCAGTACTGTGCACATTTGACCTGAGAAGACAAAAAAAATTGTTTTGTTATTGTAAACTGTTATTAGTTAGAACAATATAATTGCTAAAAGGGTTAGTAATGTTGCATTGTCAAAAAACAACAAAAAACACAATGAAATACAATGTTAAGGCATTAAAAGGTAAAATAATCTAAATTGTGCTGAAAAACTACTAAAACTTTAACTAAATTTAATATACAAAAAAAAAAAAAAACTAAATAAAAGGCAACTCAACTCAAACTAATAAATAGTTTATTCGGATTTACAATGCAGAGTTATGTGTTTGACTCAAATGAAATTCTGTTTTATTCTGCAAAATACCAATAACATTGTCACATTTTCAATTATTTTTTTGTCATTTAGAGTTTTTTGCGAACACTAACAAACATGTTTACAGGCATGTTTACCTTATATTCAGTTTAGACAACACAACACCAATGTTTTATAACTTCAGAAGAATTAAAGCAATATTTGGTGGATTTTTAGTCATTAATTAAAACATTTGTTATTCTGACCATTTGAAAAATTATGTGAAATTGGAAAGGTATGTTTTCAGACATTTACAGAATGAAACAATTATTAACATTTTACTAAAACCCATACTAATGAATACTGTAAATTAATTGTCAATTGATCAATTTATTTTATAAATATATATATAATAAATATAATTTATAATATATATAAATAATTCCAATATATAAATTCTGTATATAAATTATTCTAAATATAACAAACAAAGCACAAACCTTATTCCCTTCCTCACAGCGGGTGACCATGACAATAATGGATGACTTCTGCTCCCACATCATTTGCCAGAAATCAACAATAGTTTCATCCTTGGGTCCTAAACAACACATTCACCAAAATATTGAACTTTAAATCTCTATTAATTATCACTTTTAATCATCTTTACTGCTGGTATAAACATTTCTCTCATATTTTATAATTGTCAAGCAACAGTAATATAAAATTGACTCAAAGTGTGCATTCATTGTCCGCTTTAAATGTGGCTAAACCAATCACAGTTTTACACAATCACAAACTTTTACCTTGGGCTGCAATGTATTTCTTTGGCTCTTGATAACCCTGTATGGATAAAAAAGTTTTACCAACTGAAAAATCATTTGATATTAAGTATATTAAAATAATATTAACTTGTATTTAATATACATTTTTAAAAGACCTAAATTAATGTCAACAATGAATAAAATGATATTAAACAAGCATGATATATAGAGATGATATGAGTTGTACCTCAATAAAGCTTGCATTGATGTAGTCACCATAGGCTCCAGATGACACGATGACAGTAACACGATTATAATCATCTGCGAATTCATACACAAAACAAGCTGTTGTCAGACTGAAATATGTACTATGAAGAATGCAAATAGAACTGAGCAAAAATGGATCTGTTTATGGATATTGAGCTGATATTTACAAGGCAGGATGTCAACATAGCGGTTTTTGGACTGGTTTTCTGGTCTCTTTGCCTCCTTGATGGTGTAATTGTTGAAAATTCTGGGAATGCTCTGAGGAGAAAACATGCATTTCTCAGTAGTAAGAAACAATTAAATAAATAAAGAGAAAAAGAATAATTAACACGAATAAATAAATAATAAAATAATTACTATTAGAGAAACACAAATAAAAAATGTAATAAAATAATCTGATAATTATATAAATTATTTTAATTAAACAAACCAAATAAACCAAAAATTAACCAATATCTGATTCAAATAAATAAAATTAAATCAAATCTGACATTTGCAAATGTCAAACTACTTATTTAAAATGAGCTGAAACAACACAATTCTTTTTTTGGGGACAACTTAATTGTTTTATGTTCAATCCACTTAAATTTGTTAAAACTAATAAGTTAACTTAATTCCTTCATTTAACTTAATTCCTTAATTCCAACACAAATCAATTGTGTGGAACCAATAATTTCTTTACAGGGTACACAAATGAATACAAATGATTTATTAAGTTATTTATTATTAAAATCTCAGTTTCTCAGATTCTGCAAACCACAGATTAAAACAATGAGCATAAAACAATGTTTATCTTCATTTTTAGACAACATGATACTTCAGAAGCGATTAGAAATTAAAATTTGGTATAATAACACTGATTTTCAATCACAACAAATAAAAGCATTTTTACCAACTTTCATATTGTTTTCCAGTTTAAAAATAACATATCAAACATTAATATAATAAAATATCAATTTAGATATTAATAAAAGTCATCAGTAGTTTGTAGAACAAAACAAAAAACTTACATATTAAATATATAATATAATATAATATAATATAATATAATTTTTTACATTTGGGGACTGTAGAATTAAAAACATCTTGTATCTTGAAAACCCCTTGTATAGAGAATCACCTGAAACTCATCCATAAACAGCCGGCTCTCATCAGCGATCTTGGTCCTATAAGCATCAATTAAACCCTCTGGATAGATGGGCTCAACCCTGCGCAGGGGCTCTAAACACGAACAAAAAAATATTGTTCTGTAACCCATTCACCATCAAAACACTGATTTTAATAGAGTGAATGACATACGTGTAAGACAGATCTCATCCTCCTCAGGAGTCCTGCGGTGAGACATTACATCAGAAACATAGATAAGCACTACTCTAATGTTAATACAATAATAATGTTTATATTAATAAAAAAATCACATTTGACAAACGGACCGTTTTCTTTTGAGCAGGAAGATTTTGTACAACACAAAAAGGAGAGCAATTGAAGTCACTATGATGAGAAACGCCAAGAATCCGATGACAGCCTTATCGTTATCTGAGAAAGAAATGCAAAACAGATTCAGCACTATTATTATATTTGTAAAAATTTTATTGGATAGTACTACTAAATATTTGCCATCTCTATGTGGGTTTGACTTTTAAAAGAAGAAAGAGTTAATCTTACAGCTAGTGGATTTGGAAATTGAAATAGTGGAATTATCGCCATTTCCATTCCTGGCTGTAATCTGAATGAAATAAATAAATATTGTGAGACACAAAGCAAAACACTATAATGATACTGAGACTACTGCAAAAAAAAAGAAATACCTCAATTGTATAGTCTGTGTGGTAGTAAAGATTTTTAAACAAAAATGAACAGGACTTAGTTGTAATGTTTTGTTCTGTTCCTCCATTATTGATGAGTATGGCTGTATAATTTCCCACAGGTCCATTCCACTCATTTTGTTTCAAGTCCTCACATTTCACATGAAAAGAATTGGAAGATATTTCTACATTTGGTTTGTTATTATTAAATTTTATGGGCTCTATTAAAATAAAGAAAAAAGAAAAATCAGTTCATATGATCTTAATGACATTCCTGAAGTTAAAGACTGAAACTATTATTATTGATTAATATTACAATGTGCCATGAAACATTTCTTCAGATTTAAGTAACCACTGTGGAGACTTTATGACTACTGAAAAGTGTCATTAGCAGCATTAGCAGTCCCACTTTATATTAGGTGGCCTGAATAAATATGTACATACACTGAAATTAATCATTTGTTACAATGTACCTTTTGTGTAAATACACGTTTTTACATTGTGCTTATGATTGATTAAATACTTGCGTGCAATTACATCTGTAATTAATTTCTGTAAATACATTTAGAATTACTCTGTTAACCATACCTTACACCTTAACCCACCCTTAAACCTACCCATAACACCAAACCTGTCCCTAACCCTATACCAGTATCCCACCTCATGAGCACCAGAAGCGTTCTGCAATACATTATAAACACAGTAAGTACCTTGTATTTATTTTTTGATGTAAGTACCTAGTTAAGGCCACTTAATACAAAGTGGGACCCACAATTTAAACAATTTAACAAATACACATCTAGATTATGTACTGAACTTACAATTCTAAAACATTTATGTACAAATAATTACACTTACTGGAAGAATTTGTTTGCGCTGTAAAAAACGTTTTATATTCAGGAAAGAAGCTGTGTTCCTTGACCTTGGCTGAAAGACTGCATATGTATTTGGTGAATGGATTTAAATCCTTAAATGCGCAGACTGCAGCTGTGTTATTAACGCTGCATGCACCTAAAAAAAAAGTTACAAATGTAAAGTACCATAAAAGTAGTTCTTAAGTTTTAAAATGGATGTAACACTATGTTTTGTGTGCACCTTTTGCAACATTTTAGAAATTTGACATTGTTTGTTTCACATATTGTGGAAGTTAAATGTCCAGTTAATGGCAATAAATAAGTTAATTGTTGCATTTACATTTAATTCATTCATTAATTCATTTTTTACTTAGCAGTTAATAAAATAATTTCTATGAGTGTTTCTAAAAGCTTAATGCTTTGTTGCCTTTGCGACCACCAAATTAGGTCTGCAAACTAGTAAACCTGAGCCATAAAAGTTGTTGAAGTTTTACAGACATTAGTGCTGATTAATTTCAATAGCACTTTGAATAGCAGGTCAGACAGATTAGTTTATTTTTTACTTACCTGTCTTTTTATCAAAATGTGTGTTACAAATTCCTGAAAAATTTTCCCATTTAATTCCTGGGCATTTTTCCCCTGGAGACAGAGTCCATAAGATCTCAATTGAGTTATTAGTTACTTTATGAATGTTAGTCTCATTTTTCCAATCTGTAAAGGAAAAAAGAAAAGGTTACATTTTCCAAATTTTAAAATGACAAATGACACTTTTTTGTCTTGATAAACTGAAAAAAAGGGTATTTTTTGGCAGGACATTTCATTCATTATTTTTTATTCTTTTGAAAGTAATTTTTTTTTTCACATCCTTATATGACCCTGACCACAAAACCATAGATCATAGGTGTAACTTTTTTTGTAAATTGAGATTTATACATCTTCTGAAAGCAGATTAAATAAGCTTTCAATAGATGTATGGTTTGTTAGGATATGTCAATGTATGAGATACAGCAACTGCATATGAAAATCTGGAGTCTTCAAAAAATAAATAAATAAATAAATATTTATATATATATATTGAAAAAACATTCACCTTTAAAGATAAAATAAAAATAAGAAAAAAAAAAAGTTTTTAGCCATGCATATTACTAATAAAAATGTGTTGTGATAAATTTACAGTATGAAATTTACAAAATAGCTTTATGGATCATGATAGATATATTTGAATGATTTTGTCATAAAGTAAAAAAAACAATAGTTATGACCTATCGATATTCTTAAAATGGAAATAATCCAAACAATATAAATATACAGTAAATGAGTGTCAGTATTTATTATGTAAAAAAGATGTGTTTCAGTGTTTACATTTTTACAATGGCTAACAATGTGGCCACTAATTAAACTTTAAGTTAGTTAACAAGTGTTAATGAAACACTTACAGTTTTTCTCAATCGCTTTGGTACATTTCTCAGATCAGAATTGAAATTCTCAAAACTACTTGTTCTTCAGAACATTGTGTCAATTGTACACATCAAAAAAAGCAGTTTCTCATTCCTCTTAACAAGTTGCAAATGCTTTTGTACATCCATGCAAATGATTATGTGCAATTCTCTGATGTTTCCTACATTATTAATTGCTTATGTCAGGTTGGTCAAAATTGATTATTTTGGTCTCTGTTAAATAGTCTCACCCCCCACAACATTAATCATTAGTCTTTAAATGCAAAATGGCTGAACAAGTTGTCATAACATTGTCATAATGCATTTTTCTATACATTTCCATTAGACTTTTTTTCTAAATCTGTCTAAAATTGGTAAATTTCTCCCAGGTGAATCTTGACTTTTTCTAATGAAGATGCATCTGAAAGGAGATTGTCCTATGTTCACATTTATACTTTTGTTTAGTTTTATCTTTGGGCTATGCAGTGCTGTCTTTTGCTTTCTGTATCACAATGACATCATCTGTCAACAAATTACAGTACAAAAAGCCAAAAAACTAAGAAACAATAGCCATAGTTTACACCAGAACACCCCTCCAGAGTACACTGTTATACTGACAACGTGACTAAGTAATTTGACTTTGATCTGTACACAACGACACAAGGACTTGTTGTTCTAACGGCGCTGACATGAGAAATTTAGTTTTGAGAGATGAACTAAGGATTTTGAGCAAGAGACCGGCTTTCCAGGTAATCTATGGTGTTTTGCTATTTGTACACATTGTTTTGAGAAATGCACTTACTGTTTTGCAAATTTCAATTCTGATCTATATATATATATATATATATATAGTAAAAAGTCATGTTATAACTATGATATATTGTAAAATGTCCAGGTTTGAGGATCCATACTAGTCAACAACTCACCACAATTGATGGTAATTTCTGTGTTGTTGCTTTCAGAGACTGTATCATTAAATATGTATTTTCCGATGCAGTTGTACTTTTCAGAAGGTATGAAATACACATCCTGATTCAATTTGAAATCACCTACTGAAAGTAAGCAGAAAGAATATTTTGCAGCATCAGTGGTTATGCATCATAATAAACACGATTAAGAAAATACATTATTCATTTACATTAAAAAAATAACATAAGCATTGCAGTTACTTACTTTTATTATCACAATGGACTGTAAAGTTGCCTTCATTACACCTTTCTGGTTTATTTACCCACACAAACTTAGTTGGAATTGTTTCGTTGTACTTTATTTCAGGTTTTACTGGAAAAAAAAAAAAGACGAAGATAATCAGTTAAATATCTGTTATTGTGCTTTCTATTAATATCAAAATGCATTTTTCATAAAATCAATAAATTTTTATATAAATGATTTGTAATCATAATTATCAAAAAAAATACATTAACTACATTTATCCTAATACAATAATTGTAAAATGATTGTAATGTACTGTATCTAACACTCTTGAAGCCAAACAAAAATGGCAAGCCCTCTTGTTTTATTTATCTTTATTTAATACTTACAAAGGGTCATGTGGACATTCATTGTGTTGCATTTGCTTTGGCTAAAGACAACTGGGTTCTGAACACGAGTCTTTGGCTTCTATCTTGACACATTTTGTCAAATTCCATTTGCCATCTTTAACATTTAATCTTTTAAATTTAATCATTTAATTAGAAATTTTTACTTTCAAATTCTAAAAACAAATAAATGATGGTCACACTTCAAAAAAAGTTTCCATTAGTTAATGTTAGATAATGAATTTACTAACATGAACTTAGATCGAACAATACTTCTACAAAATGCATTATTAAAGTTAAAGTTCTTATTAGCTGATACTGTTCATTGTGTCATGTAATTCTTAAAGATGCACAACAAAAGTTACCAGAATGAGTTTTTATTTTTTAGAGGTAATGGTAAAAATAAGAGACCATTTGACAGTTCTCCGTTTAACGGGACTTGCTGTATTTATTAGGAATGTGTTTTATTATTATATATTCTATAAAGGCCTGATAATATTTCTTAAATTCAAATTCTGCTGGCTAACATTAATCATTATGAGTTAAAAAGGACTAACAATGAACAACTGTATTTTCATTAACTAACATTAACAAAGATGAATAAATACTTTTGTATTGCTCATTGTTTGTTCACGTCAATAAATACATTAAATAACATTAACTAATGGAACCTTATTGTAAAGTGTTACAGAAATTATTTACACAGAAACAGACATTACATTCCTGGTTTACATCAATTAATAAAAACCTAAAGTTATGAATGCACATCAAAACAACATTTTTAGCCATGCTGTATAAAGGGAAGAACTTGACTTCATTATTCATATCTGGCAAAATCATATAGTAATTTTTAATTGTAATTGACTTACCCATGTAAAAATAATGTTTTTTCCCCTTGAGAGTACAGTTGTCAACGTGGATGGTGAAGTTAGTGCATGGTGTTAAATTTGTAAGTGTTATTTCAAAAAAATGATTAAATGTATTAATGGTGTTGTTTATCAAAATCTCATTGTTGTGCTTTATTTCCACTCTGTACGTTTGGTTATCAGAGCCATTTGTATTATTGATGATTAGAGACACGTGCATTGTTCCTTCACTCTCATTCAATTTTACACTGTACTCGTAATGACCTGTAAGTGCGAATGAACATTGACAAATTAATTGGAAGCAAATTCTAGATACTGAACAACACAAACAGAGCTGACTTCACACAACCAGTGCAATACTCACATGTCTCTGGGCTTTCTTTGGTACCTGGGAAAAGCACATATTTATAGGTTAGTCATGATGCATATAGCTATTTTGACACAATAATTGCTAATCATTTGTACAGAGAGCACAAATGGTGTGACTTTACCGGTGCTGGTGTTGGTGACTGGGGGTGTGGGTGAGGTGGAGTGCGTGAGGGTGGGGTTTGGAGGTGAGCTGGCTTCATTCACTAGTTAACAATAGAAGAGTTAAAACTGGCTGACCAGGCCACAGATTACCTTATTAGCTGATACCATTCATCACATTATGTAATTCTCAAATATTAACCATCTGATGCACAACATTGGGTCTAAAGTGATGAAAATCAGGGATATTCCAAATCCCCTAAATTTGTTTTAAAATATGTCTGGAAGAAATGTTATGAGAAAATTACACTAAAAAGTATTTTATTCTCAAAAATTTAACTACAAATCATAAATCTTGAGAAACTGAGGATTGTCAAGTGGTACTTAATTTGTTCCAGAGTTGTATATTGTATAAATGCATTTCATCATTTAGTATTCTAAGTATAGCTTAATGAAATTTCAATCATCTCAAATTCAAATTTTCATGGTTCCTTTCTTAATTTGTGAATAAAAATGTACTTGCAACTGAGCTTTCTAAAATTTATTTGATGAATACCAGGAAAATAAATTTAATTCAGAAGCACTACATCACACAGGAATTGAATACAGGTCATTTTAGACCCGTTTGGGGGATTAGAAGGCATTTGCAGAGTTTTTGCATCTAAGAGTTAAATATTGCAGTAGTATTAGCCATGAAAAAAGTATGCAGGAATCATTTGTAAAAAATCTTTTAAATATTTTAAACATAAATATTTTTGACACAATCTAGCACAGGATAATAAGAATTAAATACAATGTTAAACACACTGTTACCTGAAGTGTCGGTGTTTTGTTGTTGCGAGGTGAGTGGAGGTGAAGTTGTTGTGTTTGTCTGGTTAATACGTTCAGAAGTATTACCTAAATGATAATGGAATATTGAATCAATATAATGTTTAAAATATGTATACATACATTTACACAACAACTAGACATAATAGCAGATTTTAGTTTCTTTTAAAAAAAAAGTAGTCCTTAAATTGAAATGTATTATAGAAACAGAATTCATACACTCAACAGTATCCAAATATATTTTAGCAAACGAAAACTCACAAACTGGTACATTGATAAAAATAAAAAAAAAGTTATATATATATATATATATAATGTTAAATACACTGTGTTTGATTAAATATATTAATTATTTTAGGGAAAAATGATAATTTAAACAAAATACAAATAAATAAAAAAACATTCAACTGAATGTTAATACAGTGTTACTGGAGTGGTGCTACATAATAAACACACTGGACAATACATGGCAACTAAATATAGCACCAAAAATGGACTATTATTGGTACAATAAACTGCATAAGTTTAGCAATATTTATATATTTACACTTTACAGGGTCTGAAATTAACGTTTTCCTTACCAAATTATTTTTAGAACTACCTGTTGACTTTTATGCTAAACACTTCAAATTGATTGCTAATAATTAAATCTGTTAGTATATTATACTACTACGTATATCAACAAGTGTTTAAACTAGTATATATATATATATATATATATATATATATATATATATATATATAACAAAAATAATTACTGTCCATTATTTCTATCATTAATGTTAATGCCAAACAATATATAAGACAATGTTTTAGAGTTTGGAGAATCGACACATTTACTGTAGGCACAAGCACTGTAGAAATTCCCATTATAATCACTGATGCTGCAATAAATTAATAAGCACTCAAAATTTAGCAGTGACGAATCTATCACTTCTGATTGGCTACTGCTTCCATAAGCTCTAAATTAAAAACACTATCTAAATTATTTTGGATGGATGCTGGAATAAAAGCAAATATTGAACTATTTATTTACTTTTACACATTCCAGAAAGGCATTTTAAAAATAAACCAACATTTCTTATAATTTACCAGAATGAGTGACCAGAATGAGTTTTTATGTTCTACAGGTATGAGGAGAAAAAAGAAGAAGAAAAAAAACGCTTAACAGTTCTCAGTTAAACAGATAAATCTCAATGGCGTGCACAGAGCAAGATCGGTTTGTTGCTGCACCAATCAAAGAGCTCAAGCAGACGAGCTTGCCACGGTCAGAGTTTAAAATAGTCGGTCAGCGCAGCAGAGAGCACAATGGTGGTGTTTTACCCGTGGGTTTGGTGGCGGGTGGGGGTGAGCTTGAGGTGGCGAGTGTGGAGGGATTGAGAGTGGATGCAGGGAGTTCAGTGGTTGACGTTAAGTTGGTGCCAGCCTTTCGGACTTGGGTTGGAAGTTGATGATAAAAGAGTTTTAAAAATGACTGACAAGGATATTACTGCACTGCAAACTAATCTAGGATGCTGTATTGCTTGACACAAATAAATGCACTGATATACATTACAGCAGAGGAAATATGGAAAAGCAAGTTTATGATTATGTGACATTCTGCACTACTGGTCAAAATAACAATTTAAATACATGTTTTCTCATTTAACATAGTTTAAGATTAAATTTAGTACTGTGATTTTCAGCATTATTACTCCAGACCTAAGCCTGATTTACACTTCTGCATTGAGTGATCGCTATACACCATGGTGCAAACCTTGCAACATGTCCAACACCATTGTGAGCATTTATACTTTTACTCATCATCCCTTAAATCTTCACAGGGACATTTTTGTTCCCCTTATATCAAATCTGTGGGCTATTTTCAGAATTTTGGCCACAAAAAATGTTTAATTTCTTACCGTAATATTTACATAGCAATCTAAAAACACCAGCAAATAGTTTCACACCTGAAAAATGAAAGCTAAATACACTTTAGTGTTTTGTTGTTGCGTATGGATGGGTGGAGGTGAGATTGATTTGATCTAGTGTGGGATATAACAAAAACTTAAATATAATAAGTAAAACACTGTTACCTGAAGGGATGGAGGTGTTTTGTTGTTGCGATGTGAGTGGAGGTGAGGTTGATGTGTTTGTCTGGTTAATATGTTGAGAAATATGACCTAAATCAAAATGAATTATTGAATCAATATAATGTTTTATAATATGTATACATGCTTTTACACGACAACTCGACATAATAGCAGATTTTAGTTTCTTTTTTAGAAAAGCAGTCCCTAAATTTAAATCCATTATAACAACAGAAATAATACGCTCAACAGAATCCAAATATATTTTAGCAAACTAAAACTCACAAATTGGTACATTAACAAAATACATGAAATATAGTGTTAAATACACTGTTTTTCATTAAATATAAATACATTGACAGGAAGGGAGCTGGACAGTACATGGTGACTAAAATTAGCACCAAAAAACTGACTATTATTGTTATTGTTTTATGCCAAACACTTCGAATTTATTGCTACCAATTAAAACTGTTAGAATCATATACTGTTATCCATATCAACAAGTGTTTAAAATAGTATATAGTAAAAAAAAAGCTGATATTTATAGGTTAATCATCATGAATCAAACAATTTTGTCACAATAAACTGTAATCATTTAGACAGCTCAAATGGTGTGACTCTACCGGTGCTGATGTTGGTGACTGTGGGTGTGGATGAGGTGGAGTGCATGAGGTTTGAATGTGCTGGAGGTGCTGCTGTGTTCACTAGTTAACAATAGAAGAGTTAAAATTGGCTGATCAGGCCACAGATCACCTGAATAGCTGACACTGTGCATTACTGTTTAAGATGAAATACTGCAGTAGTATTAGATGTTAGATAGGCAGGAATTGTTTGTACAGAGAGCACAATGTTGGCGTTTTACCCGTGGGTTTGGTGGCGGTGAGCTTGAGGTGGAGAGTGTGGAGGGATTGAGAGTGGATGCAGGGAGTTCAGTGGTTGACATTAAGTTAGTGCCAGCCTTTCGGTCTTGTTGGGTTGGAAGTTGATGATATAAGAGTTTTAAAAATGACTGACAAGGATTTTACTGCACTGAAAACTAATCTAGCATGCTGTATTGCTTGACACAAATAAATGCACTGATATACATTACAGCAGAGGAAATATGGAAAAGCAAGTTTATGATTATGTGACATTCTGCACTACTGATCAAAATAACAATTTAAATAAATGTTTTCTCATTTAACATAGTTTAAAATTAAATTTAGTACTGTGATTTTCAGCATTATTACTCCAGACCTAAGCCTGATTTACACTTCTGCATTGAGTGATCGCTATACATCATGGTGCAAACCTTGCAACATGTCCAACACCATTGTGAGCATTTATACTTTTACTCATCATCCCTTAAATCTTCACAGGGACATTTTTGTTCCCCTTATATCAAATCTGTGGGCTATTTTCAGAATTTTGGCCACAAACAATGTTTAATTTCTTACCGTAATATTTACATAGTAACTGAAAACAATCTAAAAACACCAGCAAATAGTTTCACACCTGAAAAATGAAAGCTAAATACACTTTAGTGTTTTGTTGTTGCGTATGGATGGGATTGATTTGCTTGTCTGGTGTTTAGTGCTATCCCCTAAATCATAAGGGTTATTAGAATTTATTTAAATGTGGTTCTTATCAATACTTTTATACAATCTAGTGTGGGATATGTGTAGCCATGTTAGATAGACAGGAATTGTTTGTACAGAGAGCACAATGGTGGTGTTTTACCCGTGGGTTTGGTGGCGAGTAGGGGTGAGCTTGAGGTGGAGAGTGTGGAGGGATTGAGAGTGGATGCAGGTAGTTCAGTGGTTGACGTTAAGTTGGTGCCAGCCTTTCGCTCTTGTTGAGTTGGAAGTTGATGATAAAAGAGTTGTAAAAATGACTGACAAGGATCTGTGGGCTATTTTCTCACTTTTTGGCCACAAACAATGTTTAATTTCTGACCCTAATATTTACATAGTAACTGAAGACAGCTTAAAAAACACAGGTAAATAGTTTATAAACACCTGAAAAATGAAAGCTAAATACACTTTTGTGTTTTGTTGCTGCGTATGAGATTGACGTGTTGTCTGCTTATTTTTAATTTTATTCTCTAAATCAGTGGTCCCCAACCGCTTTATCACTGCAGACCGGTCAACGCTTGACAATGTTACCGCAGCCTGAGGTTGGGGGGGCATGTACATAGATTGCTAGGCGACCATCAACCTTTTTCTCAGAGGATGACAAGCTGACAAAACATTGCTGCAGCTCTGATACAAGTTTTATTTATGGAGAAAATTAAAAAGCACTGCAGTGTTTGTCTGAGATAATTAGTCTACCGAAATGTGCATATTCCTTACAAAATATGAAGCTAATCGGTCAATTCTTATCATGTGACTCGAGGTGCACTCGCAGCATTCTGAAGATGTTTCCAAATGTGTGCGCCTGGAAGGAGTGAGCACGTCACTCCCAATATGTGCACACAAGCCACGCACATCCATTGGAAATAACGAACTTGCACGCGAAAAAGACGTGATATGTGAATGGCTGTGGTCATTTGCAATCTCCAGCAGTTGATCTTCTTACACAGACATGCTGGATTCAACTGATTTGTTGACAAATGGGTTGCGGATCCATTCCTTGGCAGTTCGTGGGTCCTTCACTGGGCCTTTTCCCTTTAGCAAACTTTCCAAAGATGTCTGTTTCTTACTTATTTTGTTAGCTTGTGGGTTAAATTTTGGCACTCAAGTGACCGAAATGTAACCGAGAAAGATTTTTCAAAATAAAAGATCATTCAGACTCGGGTAATAAATAAGACGGGAATAATTAATGATTTCTTGTGGGGTCCGGTACCAATTGATCCACAGACTGGTACCGGTCCGCAACCCGGGGGTTGAGGACCACTGCCCTAAATGATAACGGTTATTAGAATTAATTTAAATGTTGTTCTAATAAAAACTTTTATACAATCTAATATGGGATATAAAAAAGTCATATAATATTTAAATTACTGTTACCTGAAGTGTTGGTGGTGCTTGGTTGTTGTGAGGTGAGTGCAGTTGAGGTTGTTGTGTTTGTCTGGTTTTTTCTTACAGTATTACTCACTGAATGATAATGATTATTAGATTAAATCAAATGTTGCTTTTATAAATGTTTTTTTTACACAAATTAGCATGAGATATTAAAAAACAAACAAAACTGAAATACAATGTTATACACACTGTTACCTGAAGTGTTGGTGATGTTTTGTTGTTGCGAGGTGCGTGGAGGTGAGGTTGGTGTGTTTGTCTTGTTATTATTTTCAGAATTATTACCTAAAATGGATTATTGAATCAATTAAAGTGTTTTGTAAATATGTAAACACAGTTCAGTATGGGATAACACGGTGACTTGACATAATACAGGATATATTTTAAGACTCTGTGTCTGATGTTGTGTTGTTGCATGGTAGTGCGTGAAGGTAAGCCTGTTGGTTTTGTATCATTTATATCTTTAGGAAAAATTCAAATGGTTGTTATAATAAATTAGATTTTTATATAATAAATACACTGACACGAAGCTGGACAATACATGGTGACTAAATATAGCACCAAAAAATTACTTTAATTGTTACAATAAACTGCAGAAGTTCATTTTTATATATTTATACTTTACAGGGTCCGAAATTAAGGTTTTCCTTACCAGATTTTTTTAACCTCCACAAGGGTAATTTTTATAATTACTTGTTGACTTTTATGCCAAACACTTCGAATTTATTGCTACCAATTAAAACTGTAAGATTATTATACTGTTATCAATATCAGCAAGTGTTTAAAATAATATATAGTATAAAAAGCCCATATTTATAGGTTAATCATCATGAATCAAATATTTTGTCACAGTAAACTGTAATCATTTGTAGAGAGAGCTCAAATGGTGTGACTTTACAGGTGTTGGTGTGGGTGAGGTGGAGTGCATGAGGTTTGCAAGTTCTGGTGCTTTCTCTAGTTAACAATAGAAGAGTTAAAACTGGCTGACCAGGCCACAGATTACCTTATTAGCTGATACTGTACATTACTGTTTAAGATGAAATACTGCAGTAGTATTAGCCATGTTAGATAGGCAGAAATTGTTTGTACAGAGAGCACAATGGTGGTGTTTTACCTTTGGGGATGGTGGCGGGTGGGGGTGAGCTTGAGTTGGAGAGTGTGGAGAGATTGGAAGTGGATGCAGGGAGTTTAGTGGTTGAAGGTAATGTGGTGCCAACCTCTCTGTCTTGTTATGTTGGAAGTTGATGATAAATGAGTTTTAAAATTGACTGACAAGGATTTTACTGCACTGCAAACTAATCTAGCATGCTGTATTGCTTGACACAAATAAATGCACTGATATACATTACAGCAGAGGAAATATGGAAAAGCAAGTTTATAATCATGTGACATGCTGCACTATTGGTCAAAATAACAATTAAATAAATGTTTTCTCATTTAACATAGTTTAAAATTTAATTTTTTCCTGTGATTCAGATCTGCTGTGATCTTCAGCATTATTACTCCAGACTTAAGCTTGATTTATACTTCTGCATTGAGTGATCGCTCTACCCCATGGTGCAAACCTTGCAACATGTCCAACACCATTGTGAGCATTTATGGATTATTGAATCAATATAATGTTTTATAATATGTATACATGCTTTTACACGACAACTCGACATAATAGCAGATTTTCGTTTCTTTTTTAAAAAAGTAGTCCTTAAATTTAAATCTATTATAACAACAGAAATCAGATAGGCAGGAATTGTTTGTACAGAGACCACAAATGGTGGTGTTTTACCCGTAGTGATGGTGGTGGGTGGGAGTGAGCTTGAGGTGGTGAGTGTGGAGAGATTGAGAGAGGATGTAGAGAGTTTAGTGGTTGAAGGTTGTTGATTGTTGGTGATAGAGGAGTTTAAAAAATGACTGACAAGGATATTTTCAGCATTATTACCCCAGACTGATTTACACTTCTGCATGATAAAGTTCCCGAGTAACATGAATGCACGGGTCACATTTAAAGAAAAGTCAACAACTGCTAAATTGTTAATACGTTTCACCTCCTCATATTTTTTCATAAAGTCTCTGCAGGAAAGTAAAGGGAGTTTTCAGATCAGTGGGAGTTACCCGATTTCAACCCATTACCTGTTTGGCTCATTGGATCAGGTTTTATTTTATTTTACAAATTTAAATAATTGATTCTATGATTGATCCTGTGGCCTGTTTAAGAATGTCATGAATGTGAAAATATCAAGCTTGATAGCGGCACTTTCAAACATGCAACAGACCAATCCAGAAGACACTGACTAAACTAGATCAAGCCCCACTTTTTCTGTTATCCTGGATATCTTTATTCTACTTTTGTGCAAAAACCCTCTGAATTGCTGTTGGTGTTTTGTTGTAGCATATGAATGAGTGAAGGGGAGTTTGATGTGTTTGCCTTTTTATCTCTAATAATACTGTGTAAATGATAATTCTTTTTATATTAAATCAAATGTTGCACCTATAAACAGTTTTACCCAAGCTAGTATGGGACATTATAAAACCTTGAAATGTAATGTCAAATGCAGCGTTACCTGATTTGTTGCCTGTGTCTTGTGGTGATGAGGCATTGAGTGCGGGTGAGGTTGAATTGTTTTTCACAGGCACTTCTGAATCAGAACATGTAAATTATTATTTGATCAAATGTGATTTTTTCCTCATAAACATTTTCATATAGATTAGATATGAGTTATGTACACATATGTAAATATTAATAATTAATAGTGGAATTTCATTCATTGATGTTCAAAATTAAATATTACATTAGCCATATTAAATGTTACAAATGGCACAAAAACACCACTGCCTGCATGTCAACAAATAAAGCATATAGAAGGTACAATAAACTAATCTTCAAAAACAATTAAGTCTACATGAAATATCAATGTAAAGACCGCTGTTGTTGGGTTTTCTAGGGTTTCAAACAGCCAATGAATCAGTCTGTCTGTCTCTCTGTCTGCCTGCCTGTCTTTCTATCAATCAATTAATCAATCATTCAATCAATCATTGATCAATAAATAATCAATCAGTAAATCAATCAAATTATTAATCAATCAGTCCATCTATCAATTAATCTAGTAATCCATCATTCATTCATTCATTCAGTAAATCAGTCAGTCAGTCAATCAATCATGAAAGTATGAATAAAAAAATTTGTTCTTGTAGCATGGCATGATGGTAAGATGGAGGTCAGAGTGTGAGAGTGTGTGTGAAAGACTAGCAGTGCAGGAGTGTGAGTGTGTTGATGTTGTGACGTCACCTTAACTGAGGGGCTTTCGGCAGGTGTTTTGGATGTGGTAAGATTGGCTTTTGACTCAGTGTTTGTAATGATGGATTGACACCATGAAATATCTAAGCATATGAAGCCTTCAAAAGACACATACTCAACAGGACAAATCCAGTGTTGGGGAGTAGCTAATTTCAGCTATTATCTTTGCTACATTTTTCAGTAGCTTGACAGAAGCTCAGCCACTTATGATACAATATAAATTTTCCAGTAGCTAGTTACTTTTTCCAGCAAGTAATGAATTAGTTTAACAGCTATAGTACATTTAGTGAAGCTGCAATGGTCTGAAGCAGCACGGCATCGTCTTACAAGATTACATACTACAATACTGTGTTATAGCCATCTGTTGCTAATTATCACACATCTCATGGTTTTACATTATTTGTTTATTAATTTATTACTGTTATTTGTTAAATAATATTTTTAAGTTGAAAATCAATTCATGAAGTATTTCAACAGTTGTCAGTCTAAAGTAAGAATGTGGTGTGAAGGCTTCAATAATATTTCTTATTAAAATGGAGACATGACAGTTTTTGTTTTTTTTTGTTTTTTGTTGAGAAAATTCTACCAATGGTTAAGGTTACGCATTACATTACGCATTAGGGTTATACATAAATGTATAACCCTAATAATGGTTATTAGAATTAATTTAAATGTTGTTCTTATAAATACTTTTATACAATCTAGTGTAGGAAATTTTTAAAAAACCTGAAATATAATGTTTAAATTACTGTTACCTGAAGTGTTGGTGGTGCTTGGTTGTTGTGAGGTGAGTGCAGTTGAGGTTGTTGTGTTTGTCTGGTTTTTTCTTTCAGTATTACTCACTGAATGATAATGATTATTAGATTAAATCAAATGTTGCTTTTATAAATGTTTTTTACACAAATTAGCATGAGATATTAAAAAACAAACAAAACTGAAATACAATGTTATACACACTGTTACCTGAAGTGTTGGTGATGTTTTGTTGTTGCGAGGTGCGTGGAGGTGAGGTTGATGTGTTTGTCTTGTTATTATTTTCAGAATTATTACCTAAAATGGATTATTGAATCAATTAAAGTGTTTTGTAAATATGTAAACACAGTTCAGTATGGGATAACACGGTGACTTGACATAATACAAGATATATTTTAAAACTCTGTGCCTAATGTTGTGTTGTTGCATGGCAGTGCGTGAAGGTAAGCCTGTTGGTTTTGTGTCATTTATATCTTTAGTAAAACTTATAGTGGTGGTTATATTAAATTACATTTTTATATATAAATACACTGACACTAAGGAAGTTGGACAATACATGGTGACTAAATATAGCACCAAAATATTGACTATTATTGTTACAATAAACTGCAGAAGTTCATTTTTATATATTTACACTTTACTGGGTCTGAAATTAAGTTTTCCTTACCAGATTTTTTTAACCTCCACAAGGGTACTTTTTATAATTATCTGTTGACTTTTATGCCAAACACTTCGAATTTATTGCTACCAATTAAATTATTATCTATATCAACAAGTGTTTAAAAAGTTATAGTATACAGAAGCACATATTTATAGGTTAATCATCATGAATCAAACTATTTTGTCACAATAAACTGTAATCATTTGTATTGAGAGCTCGAATGGTGTGACTTTAAATGTGCTGGTGTTGGTAACTGTGGGTGTGGGTGAGGTGGAGTGCATGCTTGTGTTTGTAGGTGAGCTGGTTTCTTTCACTAGTTAACAATAGAAGAGTTAAAACTGGCTGATCAGGCCACAGATTACCTAATTAACTGGTAATGTATATTACTGTTTAATATTAAATACTGCAGTAGTATTTGCCATGCTAGATAGGCAGGAATTGTTTGTACAGAGAGCACATTGGTGGTGTTTGACCCTGTGGGGATGGTGGCGGGTGGGGGTGAGCTTGAGGTGGAGAGTGTGGAGGGATTGAGAGTGGACGCAGGGAGTTCAATGGTTGAAGGTAATGTGGTGCCAGCCTTTCAGTCTTGTTGTGTTGGAAGTTGATGATAAAAGAGATTTATTTCATTTATTTAAAATGACTGACAAGGATATTACTGCACTGCAAACTAATTTAGCATGCTGTATTGCTTGACGCAAATAAATGCGCTGATATACATTACAGCAGAGGAAATATGGAAAAGCAAGTTTATGATCATGTGACATTCTGCACTACTGATCAAAATAACGATTTAAATAAATGTTTTCTCATTTAACATAGTTTAAGATTAAATTTATTCCTGTGATTTTCAGCATTATTACTCCAGACCTAAGCCTGATATATACTTCTGCATTGAGTGATTTCTCTACCCCATAATGCAAACCTTGCAACTTGTCCAACACCGTTGTGAGCATTTATACTTGTACTCATCATCCCTAAAATCTCCACAGGGACATTTTTATTCCCCTTATATCAAATCTGTGGGCCATTTTCTTCATTTTGGCCACACACAATGGTATTGTAACTGAAGACAACATAAAAAACACAGGTAAATAGCTTAGAAACACCTGAAAAATGAAAGCTAAATACACCGTTACCTGCACTGATGGTGTTGTGTTGTTGCATATGGCTGAGTGGAGGTGAGATTGATGTGCTTGTCTGGTTATTTTTAGTACTATCCCCTTAAATGACAATGGTTATTAGAATTAATGTAAATGTTGTATTATCAATACTTTTATACAATCTAGTGTGGGATATAAAAATAATCCTGGAAAATAATATTTAAAACACTGTTACCTGAAGTGTTGGTGGTGTTTTGTTTTTGCGAGGTGCGCGGAGGTGAGGTTGATGTGTTAGTTTGGTTATTTCCTTCAATATTACTCACTGGATGATAATGATTATTACATTAAATCAGATGTTGCTTTGATAAATATTTTTTACACAATCTAGCATGGGACATTAAAAAAACTGAAATACAATGTTAAACACACTGTTACCTGAAGTGTTGGGGATGTTTTGTTGTTGCGAGGTGCGTGGAGGTGAGGTTGGTGTGTTTGTCTGGTTAATGTCTTTAATAGTCCCTAAATTATATTTGGTGGTTAGTGGAGTAAATCAAACGTTGTTCTTGTTCATTACTTTTACAAAATAATAAGAAATGGATTTTAAAAATAAACCAAAAACTTAATGACACCGTTACCAGAGCGGTATTGCACAAAAGCAATATAAGGGATTAAACTGGGATTTTCAAACTAACCCTTAATTTAGCCTCAACTCAATTGCATAAAAGCAGGCCAAATTAAGCTAAATTAAGTTACTACAGAGATTTATTCTTTGCAGCTAACAACCAGGCTAAGATTAATGCTAGTGATTTATTTGTTGGTTTCATTGTCAATGCTGCTAGAAATGAATGTGTTTTACAGTCACTCCATGCTCTTGGCCATTTACGTATATTTTCCAACTATTAGAATTTAAAATATAGATGTTTAATTAGCAATAATTTTATGAAAATGTTCATATATAGCCATTTCAGATTTAAATATAGAGGAGATACAAATGAGAGATTTAAAATAGATGAATGATCCGTGAAAAAATACAGTACATATACAGTGCTCAGCATAAATGAGCTCAGCCCTTTTTATTCATAAATTTTCCTTTGGCTTAGTCCCTTATTAATCAAGGGTCGCCACAGCGGAATGAACCGGCAACTATTCCAACACATGTTTTATGCAGCGGATGCACTTCCAGCCACAACCCAGTACTGGGAAACACCCATACACTCTCTCATTCACACACATACACTACGGCCAATTTTGTGTACTCAATTCACTTATAGTGCATGTCTTTGGACTGTGGGGGAAACCGGACCACCCAGAGGAAACCCACGCCAACACGGGGAGAACATGCAAACTCCACAAAGAAATGATTTGAAATTACTCGAACCAACGACCTTGTTTCTGTGAGGTGACAGTGCTAACCACTGAGCCACTGTGCCGCCGCTACACCCCTTTTGAAAATGAATATTTGTATTCATTTATCAGTGAATATAGACAATATATCTTGGTGTATTTAAACAAAACAATTTTATCTAACAGTTATATCCATTAAAATAAGAGTTTAATCACCTAACATCTTTAGGAATAGAACAATAATACATTTCAATTCAAATGAATGGCATGGCATGATGGGAAGATGGAGGTCAGAGTGTGAGAGTGTGTGTGAAAGACTAGCAGTGCAGGAGTGTGAGTGTGTTGATGTTGTGATGTCACCTTTACCTGAGGTGTTTTCGGCAGATGTTTTGGATGTGGTGGGATTTGCGTTTGGCTCAGTGACTGTAATGATGGATTGACGCTATAAAATATCTAAGCATTTGAAGTTTTCTACAGACACATACTCAACAGGACAAATCCAGTATTGGGGAGTAGCTAATCTCAGCTAAAATTTAGAAATTTCTCAATTGAGATATTTAAAATTATGTGTAATAAAACATTAAGCTTCGTAGCTTTAGTGTAAGAGCTGCTTTTAGGAAGTAACTTGTAGTGCCACATATTTGTAGGATAAACATCATGAATCAAGACATTTTGTCACAATAAACTGTAATCATTTGTAGAGAGAGCTCATATGGTGTGACTTTACCGATGCTGGTGTTGGTGACTGTGGGTGAGGTGGAGTTCATATGGGTGGTGTTTGAAGGTGCTGGAGTTGCTGGTTTTTTCACTAGTTAACAATAGAAGTGTTAAAACTGACTGACCAGGCCACAGATTACCTTATTAGCTGATACTGTGCATTTCTGTGATCATGTGACTTTCTGCACTACTGGTCAAAACCCCTGGTCAAAATTACAATTTAGAAATGATGCAAAACTTGCCAACATCGTTGTGAGCATTTATACCTGTACTCATCATCCCTATTATCTGCGCAGGGACATTTGATTCCCCTTATATCAAATCTGTGGGCCATTTTCTCAATTTTGGCCACAAACAATGGCATAGTAACTGAAGACAGTGTAAAAAACGCAGGTAAACAGTTTATAAACACCTGAAAAGTGAAAGCTAAATACACTTTTGTGTTTTGTTATTGCATATGGATGGATGGAGGTGAGATTGATGTGCTTGTCTGATGTTTAGTGCTATCCCCTAAATGACAATGGTTATTAGAATTAATTTAAATATTGTTTTTATGAATACTTTTATACAATCTAGTGTGGGATATAACAAAAACTTAAATATAATAAGTAAAACACTGTTACCTGAAGTGATGGAGGTGTTTTGTTGTTGCGATGTGAGTGGAGGTGAGGTTGATGTGTTTGTCTGGTTAATATGTTGAGAAATATGACCTAAATCAAAATGGATTATTGAATCAATATAATGTTTTATAATATGTATACATGCTTTTACACGACAACTCGACATAATAGCAGATTTTAGTTTCTTTTTTTAAAAAGTAGTCCTTAAATTTAAATTAATTATAACAACAGAAAAAATACGCTCAACAGAATCCAAATATATTTTAGCAAACTAAAACTCACAAATTGGTACATTAACAAAATACATGAAATATAGTGTTAAATACACTGTTTTCCATTAAATATAAATACATTGACAGGAAGGAAGCTGGACAGTACATGGTGACTAAAATTAGCACCAAAAAACTGACTATTATTGTTACAATAAACTGCAGAAGTTTAGCAATATTCATATATCTACACTTTACAGGGTTCGAAATTAACGTTTTCCTTACCAGATTTTTTTTTTTTACCTCCATAAGGGTTATTTTTATAATTACCTGTTGTCTTTTATGCCAAACACATGAATTGATTGATACCAATTAAAACTGTTAGAATATCATACTGTTATCAATATCAACAATTGTTTAAAATAGTGTATATAGTATAAAAAAAAACCATTTTTAATAGTTTAAATTCTGAGCCTGATATTTACATAGTAACTGAAGACAATGTAAAAACACAGATAAATAGGATATAAACACCTGAAAATGAAAGCTAATTACACTGTTACCTGCAGTGTTGCTGGTGTTTTGTTGTTGTGAGCTGTGTGGAGGTGAGGTTGATGTCTTTGTCTGGTTATTATCTTTATATAATAAAGGAATAAAGCAAATGTTGTTCTTGTTAATTACTTTTATCCAATCCAGAAAGGTATTTTAAAAATAAACCAAAAAACCTTAAATACACCGTTACCTGTACTGTTTTGTTGTTGCTTATGGTTGAATAAATTTTTTTAAGCTAATCTAGTATGGTATTAAAACCCCCCCTGAAAAAAGTCAATATAATGTCAAATGCAGTGTTATCTGTTTGTCATCGGTGTATTATTGTTGTGAGGCATTGTGTGCGGGTGAGTCTCTTCTAAATTAAAACCCTTCTCTACATGTAAATGATTACTTGAGATCAAATAAATGTTTTTTTTTTTCTTTCTTGTACCCTAATATCTGTACAGGGACATTTATATTCCCCTTATATCAAATCTGTGGGCCCTTTTCTTAATTTTGGTCATAAAAAGGGTGGAGGTGAGATGTGCTTGTCTGGTTATTTTTAGTACTAAAATAACCACAGTAAGGTGGTGCCAGCCTCTTGGGTTTGTTATGTTGGTAGTTGGTGATAGAAGAGTTTAGAAAATGACTGACAAGGATATTATTACACTTTTCAGCAGTATTACTCCAGACTTAGGCCTGATTTATACTTCTGTATGATACATTTCCAGAGTAACATGAATGTCTACTGGTCACATTTAAAGCAACGTCAACAACTGCTAAATTGTTAATACGTTTCACCTCCTCATATTTTTCATAAAGTCTCTGCCGGAAAGTAAAGGGAGTTTCCAGATCAGTGGGAGTTACCCAATTGGTGGACAAGAGGGCTGTTTTTTAACCCGTTACCTGTTTGGCTCATTGGATCAGGTTTTATTTTATTTCACAAATTTACATCATCGATTCTGTGATTGATCCTGTGGCTTGTTTAAGAATGTCGTGAACATGCACTTATCCCAAATATCTACATCAAGCTTGAAATAGTGGCACCTTTTCATCCTGGACCAGCAAACATGCAACGGACTAAGCCAGAACACACTGATTAAACTAAATCAAGCCACACTTTTTTTTGTTATCCTGGATATTTTGTGCAAAACCCCTCTGGATTGCTGTTGCTGTTTTGTTGTAGCATATGGATGAGTGAAGGTGAGTTTGTTGTGTTTGCCTTTTTATCTGTAATAAGACTCTCTAAATGATGATTTTTAGATTAAATTAAATGTTGTTCCTATGAACAGTTTTACCCAAGCTAGTATGGGACATATAAAAACTCTGAAATATAAATCAGCATTACCTGATTTTTTGCTGGTGTCGTGTTGAGGCATTGAGTGTGGGTGAGGTTGTTTTGATTTTCACAGTCACATTTAAATCAGAACGCTTCCCCACATGTAAATTATAATTTGATAAATTTGTTTTCTCATAAATATTTTTATATAGATTAGATATCTTTATATAGATTAGAGTTATGTGTAATCTACACATATGTAAATATTAATAATAAAAAAATTAAAAAAATTTCCAACTACTTACATTTTCAAAACAGTGTCACCTTTTTCCAAAACTACACACAATTCTCAGAACTGCACATGCAAAATGCCTCACATCTTTTTTTTTTTAAATGTAACACTGCATTCAAAATGCCATAAACATGTCAGAATGAAGCACTGGCATCAAATGGCAAACACTTTTTTCATAATATAACACTTTTGGATATAGCATGCCAACACTGTTGTTCTAAATCTAAAGCTCTTTGCTCTTTCATAGGCTTCTATCTACAATTCAATTCAATGTTCTTCAGTGACAGTAATCCTCTGAGAGGGGGAACAGGTACACCGTAAACACCAATCACATGTAGAAACAGAAAATATTCATTAGGCCAAACATTACTGTTGTACTGTATACAGTAGCATACAACAAAAACATAAACATACTGTATGTAAAAATGTATGTGAAGTATATGTAAAGCATATGCAGGCATAGGGTTGACCATCGTACACTTTACAGAGCCAGACTGAGAAGAATTCCTCTGTTCTTTTCTAGAGGAATTTAGGATTTAGAAAAGGTGAATATGCGGTAGGTACAAAATTACAAATTGTGGACCCGTTTGGTGGGTGGGGTTTGGGGGAGATGGAGGTTTAGCCCAGAACAGCCCAGTGTCCTGTCATCTTTGACCTATTTATAGGCCTATATTACAGTAAAGCAGTGATTGGTTAGTGATCAGTAAAGAAATTAGTGTTTCCACATTTGGGGAGTGTGTGACCTGCTGAATAAGTGTAGCATTTTGACTGGTTGTGTTTGGAAAAGGAATGCAAGTAGCTTCCTGTTAGATTTTTGTGTTTTAGGAAGAGAATTGTGCGTAGTGTTTTGAAAAAAAAGTGTTTTATACAATTGAGAACTGAGTTCAAGGCTGAGAAATAGCTTCTGGTTTTGGAGATTTGGAGTGTAGTTTTGCATTTTAAGTGAGAGGTTTCAAAAATTGTTAGTTATTTAAATTGTTAATATTTTTCCCCTCCTCATATTTGTTTCATAAAGTCTCTGCAGGAAAGTAATGGGAGTTCCCAGATCAGTGGGAGTTACTAGATTGATGGACGAGAGGAGTGGTTTTCAACTCATTATCATCAATAATGAAAGCATGAGAGAAATGTAGTGTTTGCACTGTAGCATGAGATGATGGTAAGATGGAGGTCAGAGTGTGAGAGTGTGTGTGAAAGACTAGCAGTGCAGGAGTGTGAATGTGTTGATGTTGTGATGTCACCTTTACCTGAGGTGTTTTCGGCAGATGTTTTGGATGTGGTGAGATTGCCGTTTGGCTCAGTGACTGTAATGATGGATTGAGACCATGAAATATCTAAGCATTTGAAGCCTTCAAAAGATCCAGTTTTGGGGAGTAGCTAATCTCAGCTATTAACTTTGCTACATTTTTCAGTAGCTTGACAGAAGCTCAGCCTCTTATGATACAATGTAACTTTTCCAGTAGCTAGTTACTTTTTCCAGAAAGGAGTGAAGTAGTTTAACAGCTACAGTACATTTAGTGAAGCTGCAATGGTCTGAAGCAGCACAGCATCGTCTTACAAGATTACATACTACAATACTGTATTATAGCCATCTGTTGCTAATTATAATAATAATAATAATAATTCCTTACATTTATATAGCGCTTTTCTATACACTCAAAGCGCTTTACACATTGGGGGAATCTCTTCATCCACCACCAGTGTGCAGCATCCACCTGGATGACGCGACGGCAGCCATATTGCGCCAGACCGCACACCACACACCAGCTGATTGGTGGAGAGGAGACAGAGTGATGAAGCCAATTATGATATGGGGATGGTTAGGAGGCCATGAGGGACAGAGGCCAGTGGGCAAATTTGGCCAGGATGCCGGGGTTAAACCCCTACTCTTTTTACTCTTAATTATCACACATCTCATGGTTTTATTTGTTTATTAATGTATTACTTTTATCTACTTTTAGGAAGTAACTTGTAGTGTAGTAGTAGAAGTGTAGTTTGACAGTAGCTTAGCTACTTTTCCCCACACGTAGCTTGTAGCTTATCAAGTTACAGTTTCAGAGTAGCTTCCCCAACACTGTACAAATCATACATCACTGTATAACTGTATAACAAAGTATGTGACACTTACCTGGATCAGCAGTTATTTCATCTGGGGACAGTAAAAGATAAGACATTATTAATTACCTTCATCTGAATTTAATGCTTCTGTTGTTTTTTTTAAATATATATTTATAACAGAGGGATGTGTAGAGCAATGCGGGGCACAGACTCAACAATGTGCTGGAAACATCAGAGATTTTAATTCATATTGACCTGATAGTATCACACAGTTGCTGCAGATTTGTCATTTGCTCATCTATGATGTAAATCTCCTGTTCCACTAAAGCCCAAAAGTGGTTTATTGAATTGAACATGTGAACATGCCGTCATGTTCACGAAATCAGTCTGAGAAGATTTGATTATGTCAAATGCGTTTTATTATGCCAAATTGTGACTCTACTATCCGAATGTCACAGCAGAAATCGAGACTCATTAGACCAGGCAACCAATTTCATTCAGTCAAATTTAAATCTTCACGCTTTTCCAGATAAGTTTGCTGCAGTGACCAAATTTCTTCAAATGACAAGTACCAAAGAAGGTCCGCACTGAATCATAAAAGAAAAGAAAACCTTTTTCAATCTTCTACAGTCTTGTGGAGCCTTTGTGAACTGTAGCTGTCACTTCATCCTATGTTTAAGTGAATAAAACAGATTTGACAGCACTTGACTTAATACAAACCACAGCCTTCCTGAGTATCATGTCCACCAATTTATGACCACATATCTAGATCATCTCAAACTGGTTTCTTGAACATGACAGTATGTTCGCTGCACTAAAAATGCCTCCACAGTCACGAGATCTCAAACAAATTGGAGATTCACATCATGGATGTTAAATCAACAATACTGCACCATCTATGTTTGTCAATATAGACTGAAATCTCTGAGGAATGTTTCCAGCACCTTGTTGAATCTATGCCACAAAAAATTAAGGCAGATCTGAAAGCAGATCTGATCGAAGTCTTCACATCAACAGTTCAAACAGAAATGAGTGCATGATGTGATGCTATACTTACCCACATTTATATATACTTCAGAAATATCAAAATGAATGTAAAACAATCAATCAATAATAATAATAATAATAACATTTTATGACTGGCACTACTATAATCCACAATGTTTATCTTCTTGCTAGAACTTTTAGCAACAGCATTCAAGATGAAATGCGCTCTTAAAAAAGTATTCTTATTAATTATTCAGTCAGACGTTGATTGATTTTCTGTGTAATTCATATTCACAACACAGACAAAGGGAACTTTAAATCAAAACCTAGAAAACACAGAACGTTCCCTTAACATTCATTTTTTTGTTGTTGTTTTGTTCATTTTAGCATAATTACATTCTAGGAATGATCTATTTAGTTTTATGAACACAAGTAACCTTCCCAGACTGGTACAGAGAATTTAAAAAATATATATTTTATAAACTTAAAACTTTTTACAACCCAAACACTTAACAGAGTGTTCCCTACAGGTAATTTTTTGAGTTTGTCATCCATTCAATAACGATAGCAAACTATAGAGGTCAGGGGAACGTTCTAGGAACATCAAAAGAACATTAGAATAATGTTTGAAGAACAATAGAAGTTAAGGAAACATTAGCATATCCTCCAACAAACCAAAAACTTTCCTAGCTAACCAAAAACAAACCTTAAAAATAAAGAATGCTCTGAAAACTAGATAGTTTCTGGAATGTTGTGAAAAGGGTGACATGAGTATGAGAGATAGTGATGGAGAGCTTGAAGTGCAGCATGAAGAGAGAGGTTGAAGGTCAGAGGTCATGAGTGAGACTGATGATGTCATGTGGAAGAGTGTGTGTCTGCTTTGGTGATGCGTGTTGTCATGGTTACCTGTAGGCTTGGGTGTGATGGAAGTAGTAATGTTTTGACTGAGTGAGTTACCAGAACCTATTGACATGAGCACATGGGTTAAACTAAACCAAAAAAAACAGGCTAAATTACAGAAATTAGTACATTGCATATTTGCTAGAATTTACATTTACTGGACCAGTGTATACTATGTATATTATTCATACATAAACACACACACAGACAGACAGACAGACAGACAGAGAGAGAGAGAGAGAGAGAGAGAGAGAGAGAGAGAGAGAGAGAGAGAAATGCACATCCGGCCTGTGACCTCATGCACTAGTTGAGAAACACTAACTTAACTCACAAACACAGTCCCAACATCTAAAGACTAAAGAAATAGAAAAAATTACCCAGGAGGAAAATATACTCAATTGGCAAAATAAAGTAAGACAAATAAAAAAGTTAGCATGCTTCCAGCGGATTAAACCTGGGTATAAACTGGCCCCGTACCTGACCAACATTAAGAGCCCCGGTCAGAGAAAACTGTAGACACAGTCTCAGTGTGGAGACTGTGTTCACGCTGCTCTGCGGAGGATGAGCTGCACTTCCTCACTCACTGCAGCAAATACCAGACCATCAGATACCCTTATTTCACACAAATAACTTTACCTGAATTCCAGCAAGCCACAAATACTGATAAACTCCATTATATTTTGGGAGAAACTGAAATGTGTCTCCATCTAGCAGCACAGTATCGGTCCTCATGCCACCTTATAAGAGAAAAAGGCTGAACCCTCTTACCCCTTACTAAAGCTCTCTGTCTTTATCATTCATTATTATTATATACTTATCTTTTTTATTGCAATACTTAATACTTAACTTGTTTATTGTGACAACACATATGTATAATATAACCATATATGTATGCGTTTGTTTATTATTACTTATATTCCTTTTACCTATATGTATGTTTTGTACTTTGTTTATTGTTATTGCTTTGGCAACATTGTGCTTTATTTCAGTCATGCCAATAAAGCTCTTTAAATTTGAATTTGAGAGAGAGTGTGAAAGAAAGAGAGAGACTTTTTTTGAGAAGTGCCTGGATGCAGACACGATGCAATCTTGAGCTGCACACAATGCTTTTAATGCGCACACCTAACCCCCGCCCCTACTCCTCACAGTGACATCACTCGCTCCGCTGACTGCATTGTGTCTGCAATTGCATGTCTGAGACTGCGTGTCTCAGCTTGCATATGCAAGTCTGCAATTGGATACTATTGTTTAATTAGAGGCAAAATTAGGAAAATTCTACAGTTGCTCTACGTTTACACTTTACAGTTATGTCTTTGACTAAAACATAATTTTAGTTTTATTCTATACAGTAATGGTGTATAATAATTTTGTTTAAATATTTTTTGTATAAATATTTTTGTTTAAAATTTGATAAAACTGTTATCAGACCTAGATTAAAACAAATATTAACAGTTTACTCAAACACTTAAATCCAATACATCCAGAGCTTTTGTTTTGTTTCTTGAAAAAAGTATAAACATTTTCACAGATCTTTAAATCTAAAAAGATTTCCCTTTATTATCACCTCATAAATCTTTACTAGTCCCTTAATCCAACTAGAGAGTATGTCAAAAAATGACAACCGTAACCTGCTTTGTCTAGTCCAATATAATAACTATAAACACACTAAAACTACAAATTTATACACCAAACGACCTCCTCAGCATGCACGAAAACTTCTTTTTAGAAAACAATATCTATAAACAGTATATTTGTCCTCTAGAACTCACAGTGGTGTGATAGAAGAACCATTATGGTAAAAAAACAACAAAAAAAAACTCAAAAACATCAAGAGTTTTTCGTTTCTTGAACAAATGTATTAATGATTTCACAGATCTCTAAATATAAGATAGATAAATAAATTCCCTTTTTTTTAATCACCCCGTACATCTTTACTGAATCCTACAAAAAAGATGACAATTTTACCTGTTGTTACGGTCTTTGTGGGTGCAGGTGTGGAGTCTGTGTTTAAAGGAATATGTGAGATCATTGAAGATAATAATTATAAATGCACTAAAACTACAAATGTATATAAAATACCAAAAGAGCTTCTAGCGAGTCATATGCATTCAAGTGTTTTTTAAATGAACGAATAGAAAAATGTGAAGACCATTTTACCATTTTTTTCTGCCGTTGTGGGTGCAAGTGTGGAGTCTGTGTTTAAAGCAATATGTGAGATCATTTAAGATAAAAGATGGGGCCTGTGGTTAAAGCAGTGCTTCTCAATTCCGGTCCATGTGCCCCACTGCGCTGCACATTTCGTATGTTTTCAAGTCAGACATTTGTTCTAATTCAACAACGATGAGCCCTGCAAAGTGGACTCCACAGGATATTCCACCATGATTTCAGTTTAAAGGGAGCATATATATGCATTTATATTGTATTTATTTATGGAGGTATATTATGTTACATATATTATATTTCTGGGGCAGTCGTGGCCTGGTGGTTAGAGTGTTGGACTCGTGATCCGAAGATTGCTGGTTCGATACTCGGTACCAGCGGGAATTGGGGGTGGGGGGAGTGAATGACCAGCACTCTCCACCACCCTCAATACCACGACTGAGGTGAGTCCCTTGAGCAAGGCACCGTTCCCCCCAACTGCTCCCCGGGCACCGCAGCATGGCTGCCCACTGCTCCGGGTGTGTGTTCATGGTATGTGTGTGTTCACTAACTGTGTGTGTGCACTTGGATGGGTTAAATGCAGAGCACAAATTCCAAGTATGGGACACCATACTTGGCCACACTTCACTTCACTTACACTTCACTTATTACGCTTCCCTGGTAAAATGCTGCAGGCAGTGCTGTTGTGTAAATCCATGAATAAAGTGAAATAAAGGTTTCTCGTTCTCTTGTAGAACGCAGTAAAGAAGAAAGGACTAGGGAAGAATGCACACTGCATAGGGACGTGTTAGTCAGAACACAGTTAAGCTGGGTTTAATAATAAAGACATGCAAAATATGCAGATCGGTGGGGCACGAGGACTGGGATTGAGAAACCCTGGCTTAAAGGGAAATATCAAATATTTTAAATAGATTTTACTTCATAATCACCTGGTACTTAATTACTAGTCATTGAATCCTACAAAGAGGATGACCGTTACCTGTTATTTTTGCATTTTCAGAAGGAGTGAGTGTAGGAGAGGGGTTTGAGGCTAAAGTGAAAGGAGTTCATTGGAGATAAATCGAGATAATAATAACTATATACACACTAACATTACACAAATGCTTGTTTTATGGTTTGAATTTGTTTATGGTTGCAATATTCTTTTTAACAAATAACAAACAAACAGAAAAATAGATTGGATAGAAAGTGTTAGCAATGACAGGTAAAGTGTTGAAGGTTAACCATTTCTTGAAAATGACGAGATGTGTCAAAATCACATCATGCATCTGAATTATTAAATGCAATTATTTATAGCAATCAACAACACAAAGTGCAAAAAGATCAAATGGATCTCAATTTAATGCTTTCTATTTATTGTATTATTAAGGGGACCACCATTACCTTTTTCTGTTGCATTTGCTGTTGAGATGTTTTCAACAGTGCGTGTGGGTGAGGGGTCTATGATCAAAGGGAAAGCAAAGTTCAGTTTAAATAATACAAACTACAAACTTGTACAAATGTTTTTTAAAAGTTTCTTTAGCCTGCACCAAAACTTATTTTAGAAAACAATGCATGGATGAAATAGTACATGTGTGGGTCACACTTTACAATAAGATTCATCAGTTAATGCATTTACTAACATGAACTATGTATGAACAATACTTGTACAGCATTTATTAATCATAGTTCAACATTTACTAATGCATTATTAACATCCAAGCTCATGCTTGTTAACATTAGTTAATGCACCGTGAGTTAACATGAACTAAACAATGAACAACTGTATTTTCATTAACTAACGTTAACTAACATGAACAAATACTGTAATAGATGTATTGTTCATTGTTTGTTCACGTTAGTAAATGCATTAACTCACATTAACTAATACAACCTTATTGTAAAGTGTTACCCATGTGTGCTATGTTAAAAATACTACTATAAAAATCCACTAAAAATAACTTCTTGCACAATGGATGCTAAATCGGAATTAATGAAATGACATTACTTAAATAGAAATTACATAAATCTGGGACACCTGAGGTTTATATTATTCCTTGAAAACATTATATTACATTTTACAATCAACCTTTTTAGTATTCTTCAATCTACAAACAATATATCAAAGGGAAGAAAATAAATAAAATTACACCGTAATTTTGTTGTTGTTGAATTAAATTAACTTTTTTAGTCATCTCAACTTACATCAATCAAACTGACTAAAAATATTACAAAAAATACCTAAAAATTGTAGTTAAAACCTTATTAAAATAAGTTAAAGTAACATAAAAAACATTTGTTGTCATTAATCTGTCATATCATTTTTTACAGTGTAGTAATTATTAATGTCTGTTTTTAAATTAAAATTGTTTTGAAAAAGCTTATAGGCTCTATATTTTCTGCATAACAATAATTTAGTGTGTGTGTGTGTGTGTGTGTGTGTGTGTGTGTGTGTGTGTGTGTGCGTGTTTATATGTATGTATATATGTATGTGTGTTTATATGTATGTATGTATATATATATATATATATAAATAAATTAATTAATCAAGGTGGCAGTATATAAAACGAAGGTAATACATAATTACAACAGGCTTTAAACAAAATAACTGAATCAGCAAAACTTAAAAATGACTTAAAAGGCTTTAATGCAGAGCAATTACTGTACACAATCAAAAATGTTAGTGTTACTGTCAGAGCAGATCTGCTGGATAAGCAAAATATTGATTTTGAAGACAAGGACACTTTTCATAATATGGTTCAGAGCATTGATATGTATGGAGGAATTGAATTTTGATGATGAAAGTAATAGTGAAATAATCTGCTAAAACTGAACCCTTCCACATTTCAAAAGGTGACAAAACATGTTTGGTTTGTTTTATTCTGGAAATGTTAAAATATGAGGAGAGTTTTATGCTACTGCAGCATATATATAGGTCCTGGTCACTAAAATATATATGTACAAATATGTAACAGTACAAATATTAGACACAAAACTTGCATTTAATGGTTAAAAGTTGTTCGTGGAACCATAAATGGCAATTTATTCGCAATTTTTATGATTATATTAGCTAATTAATTTGGTATTTTAGTGTTAAGGGCAATTTCGATGATACACTAAAAAAACTACTTATTTAAACTGAGCTGAATCATCACAATTCTTGTGGTTTGTTTGGGACATCCTAATTGTTTTATCCTAAAAAGGGGACCACCATTACCTTTTTCTGTTGCTGTTTTTTCTGTTGCTGTTTTTTCTGTTGCTGGTGAGCCTTTTTCAACAGTGCGTGTGGGTGAGGGGTCTATGGTCAAAGGGAAAGCAGCGTCCAGTTTAAATAATCCAAACTACAAACTTATACAAATGTTTTTAAAAGTTTCATCAGCCTGCACCAAAACTTAATTTAGAGAAATAAAAATTCATTTAAATAAAATTTGAAACTTTAATTTCAACTTAAATGTAAAAACAATTAAGTTAACGTAATCTGTTTGTGTTGGGACAACATGAAGGAAATGTGTGGAACCCAGCATTTTTTACAGTGCGGTGTTGTCAAATCAATCCCCATTCACACAAATCTGAAAAAATGACCAAAAAAACGCTGTATTCTGCATGCAGGCCAGTAGATGGTGATGTTATTTTGTAAATAAAACACAAGCACATACAGTACTGTAATGCTGTCTCACGGAAATTTGTAACTTTTTGATTTAGTGGCTAATTTGTATGCATTTGTAGAATCTCATTTATGCAATGTAGTACAATTTGCTCATCCCCCAGTGACAGTTGGGTTTAGGGGTGGGGTTTGGTGCCACGCCTCCTTTAAAATCGTACGACTGAACTTGAAATATGAATTAAACTAATTTGACAAAATGTAAAATAATTATGTTTCCTCATGAGATCAGGCTGGTATTTCATTATCGTAGTCACTGACTGAAGTCTGAACACATAATACACAGTGCATGACATCACTATTTTCACATAGGGACAATAATAGCATTAGGGCTGCACAATATTAGAAAAACCTGACATTGCAAAATTTTAATTGCTTATTGGCTCTATTTGATCATTTTACATTGATTGGAATGATTTTGCATTAAAAATATAATAAATATATGTTAAAAAAAAAGCTGTCACTGGGTAATCTTTGTACTTTTTAGGTACTAATATGTTTCTTTAAGCTACAATGCAGACCCTTTAGGTACTTTAGGTTTACCTTATTTTTAAGGTACCATTTCAGATCGTTTAGGCACTAATATGCTCCCTTTGCACACACTGTAAAATACTGTAAAAATGCTACAGTAATAGTTATACAAAAATATATACATAAATGTACTTCCCCAGTCATTTTTTTTTCCCAGTTTATGCTTTTTTTTTTTACATTACTATGGTTACTTTTTTTTCTCATCAGTGATGTAAATTAGAGTTTTATGAAACATCTAATCATGTAATAACACTGTTTATTGCATTACTTCATCATATTATATCATGATGGTGTTTAGTAGTTGTGTAATGACTCTGAGCGCCTTCTATAAATGTTTCTCTGCTTGTGGGAAAAGCTTTGGCTCATAACAATGATTGTCTCATAACCATGTTTATGTTCATTGTCTTTGTCTGTGTAACAAAGGTACAATGTATAGATGTAAGTACTTCAAAACGCTAGTGTATAACACTATAACTTAATAAAATACAGTAGTTTACTGTAACATTACAATTATTTTTATGTGTTTTTAACACAGCTGCCAAGTTATTTAACCATAAATTTTACTGTCCCAGTGACAGCTTTTGTACTTTTATTTCTGAGAGTGCACACAGAGATAAACACAGCTGAGCAAAGATAAAGTGTTTTATGGTCTGTGAAAAGTCTAATAGTTTTCAGGTAAATAAATTGAATAATAAAATGTAAAATGACAGTTTGTTGTATAAAATAAATAAATACAATATAATAGTGTTTGTTAACTGCTCATCTACAATCCCATATCGATGCTAAATTGATATATTGTGCAGCCCTAAATGCTATCATCTTCAAAAAACCTCACACACACTGAAGGCTGATTTTAAAAGCTCTAAAATTGTAATTGTGCAAAATCATTCCACTCTAAATAAACAAGAACAAGTTCCTTGACAACTGAAGAGGTTTATTTTAGAAACAAGTCAGCTATTGCAGTCTGACACTCTCTCGGCTCAATTCTTGTAAACCTGTGTGAAAGATGCGCCCCGCATAAAAGCATCAGATCAGGTCAAAAAAGGGGAAGGGAGTTACTAATCGTGGTCTGAATGTGGCGCGACCTGGTTGCCATGGAAACGCAGAGCACAAACTATTTCGGTTTCTTAACCACAGCTTCCTGTAAGCTTGACAAAACCCTTCCGTCTTCTCGAGGCACTTTGCTTTCTTTTGTGTTCTGCTCGATATACTAGTCTTGGGTTGTTGCAGACGTACGGCCATGTAGCTCATATGCAGAGCGTGTACGGAAGTGGGGAATGTGAGACGAAAAAATTGGTTTTGGGGAAGACAAAAGATGCGCAAATTATATCTATGCTACTTTATATCTACTACATGTGAACTTAAACTTATGAAAGTCAGTCACGTGGTGCAAAGTCATTCATCAAGATACATTGTTCTGAATTCATTTAAAGGGATAGTTTAGAGAAAAATAGACATTTTCCTACTATTTGCTTACCATCAAGTGGTTACAAACCCTGTTGAGTTTCCTTTTTTCTGTTGAACAAAATAAGATATTTCGAAGAATGCTGGAAACCAGTTGCCATTGACTTATAGTTGGAAAAACAAATGGTTAAAGCTTTCTTCAAAATATCTTCTTTTTTTTGTTTAAGAGAAGAAAGTCAAACAGAGAATTTTCGTTTTTGGGTGAACTGTCCCTTTAAGAAGATGCTATATAGTGTAAATATTCATTTATTTATTCATTTTCTTTTCGGCTTAGTCCCTTTATTAATCTGGGGTCGCCACAGCGGAATGAACCGCCAACTTATCCAGCATATGTTTTACGCAGCGGATGCCCTTCCAGCTGCAATCCATCACTGGGAAATAGTGTAAATATTAGTTTGAAAACATACATTTTATCATTCTGAAAATCTTCTGATATCTTTCCTCAAATGTTAACTGTAGTTTTAACTGAGACACAGCAGAGTAGCTGTACTTTTCACATATTTGCTTTGCCGGATGTGGTTTTGCTCGACTTAATTTGAGGCGCTCACATGTTCAGCGTGGCTGTTTTAGCAGGTCCACCCATTACAAGAAACTCATTCAAGGTTGAATGAGAAAAATTACTTTATTTACTTAGCATTATTATGATGAAGTAAGGCTAAATCTTTCAAAGTGAAATGTCTAGTTTAAAGGGATAGTTCACCCAAAAATTTTATTTACTTGCCCTTTACTTTTCACAAAGCTGTTTGGGTTTCTTTTCTCAGTTGAACACAAAAGAAGATGTTTTTGAAAAAAAATTGGAAACCTGTAACCATTGACTTTGTTTTTCCTACTATGGAAGTGAATGGTTAACGGTATTCAACATTGTTTAAAATAACTTCTTGTGTGTTTAACATAAAAACAAACTCATAAAAGTTTGGAACCACTTGAGGACGAGTAAACAATGAGTAAATGTTTATTTTTGGCTGAACCATCCCTTCTTAACAATTTTTGAGAAAATAATGTCAAAATGAGGATGAAATAAAATCTGATTTGGTCATCTTAAATAATATTTTTTCAACACATCTAAAACTAGACAAAATTGCTCAGCATACTAAACGTGCAAAATTAAAATATACACATGTATAATTTACTCCAAAAAGACAATTTGGTTATCATTTGTTCACCATCACGTCATTCTAAATCTGTATATTTATATTTTGTTAGCAAAAAAACACCATAAAAGTCCATTTAACATGACACTATTCCAAATCTTTCAAAGTTATTTGATCACTTTACATGAGGATTTTAATTATTTCAAGATTAAATTTTCTTAATAGTTAATATTCTTTTAACTATTGTTATGATGCATTATTACAAATTGTTTGCATTCATTAATTTTTTTATTTGCACTGTATGGAAATGTGCAGCATGAACACTCTGCTAAACTTCTCCTTTTTATTTCCAGATTAAAATAAAGTCATTTGCACTTGAAACAACATGACAGCTTTTAAGCTTAATTTTCAATTTACATTTCAGAAAAGATTTCGTGACTGAACATTTCCTTAAGTATCTACTTTTAGGCCTCAGTCTTACATGTAGGCTCATCTTTTCGATCCCGTCTTTTTTCTGTGCGTGATTTGCATGTACAGTGCTGTCACAAGGATTCTCATCCGCCCTCAAGCCACAACACTTTTATATATAGGTATAGTTTTAGATGCAGCATGTCTCATTGCACAACTTCTGTAACTCTCGCGAGCACCATTTTAGCCGGCAAATTTACAAGACACAAAAAAACAGCTCAAAATGGAACTAGGAAGTGGTCAGAGGCCTCTGCAAAAAGACATGTCACAGAGCATCATGCAAAGTGCGAAACCCAAAAGAGAGTCGAAAGATTATAACACAACATATTTTTATATTTTCAATTAAATTTAGCTTATAAAGCAGAATAGTATGTCCAAATACACACTGTAAAAAGCGATTTATAGACTTTACTTTAAAAAAAGTGAGTAAAGCCATTGCTTTTAAAGTGATTAGTTGAGTTTACTTAAAGAAATGAGTAAACCTGATGCCTTAAAGTTATTAAGTAAATGATCTATCTGGATAATTATAAAAATTAAGTTAAGCTGATGTAACAATTCCAAGTGACAATTAAGTAGATTAAGTAAAGTCTACTTGTGCCTTTTAAGGCAATGAGTTTACTCACTTTGAAGTGAGCAAAGTAAAGTAATCGCTTTTTACAGTGCAGACACAATAATAATGCTGAAAATCAAAAATCGTCCATTTTGGTGGATATTGGTAATAATGTCGAAGTAATAGAGAAAGCCCAATCTCATGAGGAAACGTAACTATTTTACGTATTATATTAATATAATATTTTTTTTTTTAGATTTTCATTAAAATTTGTTTTTAATTCATAAAACTCTTATATTATATTATTATATTATAAATTATTTTAAATATATTAAATTAGTAAATGTATGTAAGTGTATTTTACATTTTGGCAAATAAATGTATATTGTTTAATTCAACAAAAATGTTTTATACTTTGAAAATGCAATATGCTAATAATTTCATTTTTTTTTTATTATTATAAATATGGAAACTGCAGGAGATTGTAATTAAAATGTAATTTAATTTTAATAAAAAATAAAAACATTATATAAAATATATTAAATAAAATAACAAATACATTTTTTATCAAATTTGATTTACTTTTGGTTTTTATGCTTATAATTAGTAATCATTTTGTTTTATTTAAGGATAACACATGCATTTTAAAGCAAAACTTGAACACAAATTAGCTTTCTGAGTGAAAATATAATATAATATTATATTATATTATATTATATTATATTATATTATAGTAGTAAACTATATATGATATTATAGTAGTAATATTATAGTAGTACACTTTAAAAAAAAATAAAAAGACAACCAAAAACAGGCTGATGCAATATTTGCACCAAGATCTTGAAAGACCTCAACCTGAGAAAGTCACGCATGTTTCTTCACATTAAAAATCCCAAAACGCTTTACTTTACACACAGCAAAACAACAGCACACCATCAAACAAACAAATGGCCAAAAAAAGCATCCATAAGCATCCATGCGTGACAGAAGTCAGGATGATTGACTGACAGCTCGGCCAAATCTAGTCTTGAGGGACACACCCAAACTACCCTGATCTATCACTGATCCATTGACAAGCTTACACCAACTACTGTAACACACAACTACCGTCCCACCACAGACCTCCATTTAACATCACTTTCAACATTTCGCAAAGTGCACTTTAATGCCGAATATTATATTAATATTTAAATATTAATTTTAAAACCAAAAACTTTGGACAGCTAAGAAACCCCCATCTTCATAGTGAACGATGATGATGAGAAGAAATTCAGAAGAAATAATGAATAATTCAAAATTACAATAATAAATTAATATGTTAATTATGTGTGTGCTGTTTAATTTTATGACTTAAATCAAATAATTATAGTGAGAAAGATTGAATAAACTAGTTTTACAATTCAGACAGATGCTACAAAACACAATCAACCCCAAAATAGGAATGAATTTACGCCACAAGAAGCATGTTAAATGTCAAATGGATCTCTAAATAGGTCACAAAAGCCACAGTATACAAAACAATTTAAAAAAAAAACATCCTTTATACAACACAAAATGACAAAAATGAAAAATGAAAAATATTTTGTACTTACATAGGACCAAGCATAGGACCAAAACCAAGGGTCCTATCGCAAAAAATCTCGCCATTTCCAAAAGTTCAAACGCCTCTTCTTAAGACACCATATGTCCTGTTTAAAACACACACAGATCTGGGTTAACCATCAGAAAAGCGGCATGGCTTTTTTTTTTTTTTTTTACATTATCTTACAGGGTTTTCACCAAATCTTACGTCTTCTTATGCGTCTGATGGGTCGCTCCTGTTGTCGGTGAGTTTCCACCTTGAAAAAAAGAAATCCTTTAGCTGTTTTTTGTCGGGTCTGGAGACAGCAGAGCCGTGTCAGAGACACTCTCGCCTTCAGCTTTTCGTTAAGGCCCTGTCTTAACAGGAAGTTGCATTTTCATCTACGCCACACATCTCTCGCCGCGCACTGTGTCATGTCCTTCAAATGGGAAATGAGAGAAAATTTGCTCATTTTTTTGGTGCTCTTTTCCTGTTGCATCCATGGTGAAAGCAGCACCTTTTAAACAAACATCTAGATGAAGGTGTGAACATGTTGTAGACACATGTCCTTAAAACAGAAATTGCTACATAATTTTGTGGATCAAAGTATCACCAGAACTTACCTGTTTTCTTTAAGACCATTTTAGAAGTTCTCTTTCAGTTAAGCTATAAAAAAAATTATAATTATACAAGATAAAAAAATGCCTGATAACACATTTATAAATAATCTTTTATTTCTCATTATTAAACTATTTGAATTAGTAATTTTATCATTTTAAATATTATATTAAAATACTGCAAACCAAATGCATACATGCACCAAAATTGTGATATTTAGACGTACAGGGTTGCTGCAATTTCAGCAAATACATTTTTTTCCACTTTATTTTACTGACAGAAATATGTTGAGAATAATAGAGTAGCAGATTGAAAGCCAGATAGATTAGATAGAACATTAATTAAATTTATTTGTTGTTTAAACTGTGGTACATTGTGCTTAGTACAAAAACAAGTAAATGGCATTTATTTTTAGGGGCTTAGACCCGTTATCGCTGCTTGCAGCTATATTTTTACAGTATTAATACCATTAATTCACAGCCTAAGTGTGTTCATGACACATTCTGATTTATAATTACAGTATGTACAGAACATATAATAAACATTGCCAATCTATAAATATTTCATAAACACTGTAAACCATTTTAAACCATCACATAATTATCATCGTTAAAGTTTGGCCTTGTAATTCCTATATAACTTAAGTATACAGTTTAAATGCATTTGCTAATAGATATTCACACTCATTTTAGCATATATATATATATATATATGTGTGTTATAGTTATAACCAAGAAAACAAATCAATGGAAAATATCCATTGATTTGCATCAATCCAAAAAATAAATTGTATGGGTCAAAATTATTGATTTATTATGCCAAAAATGATTAGAATATTAAGTAAAGATCATTTTGTACATTTCCTACAGTAAATATATCAAAACTCCGTTTTTGATTAGTAATGTGCATTGCTAAACACTTAATTTGGGCAACTTTAAAGGCGATTTTGTCAGTTTTGTCCCACATCATTTCAATCACATCCAATGAATTAACTATATATATATTCTTTGTGTAATAGATATTTTCAATTTATATGTGTTCTTGGTTATAAAATTAATCCTTACTGCATCTTACTGTACCAGCAAGTTTTCAAATTAGTTTCGAATGCTACCATGTTATTACTAAAACAGAGAAATCTTTTGGAATTTCAAATTACAACAAAAAACGATAAAGACTGTACATACTGTATATATATGTTTTCAATATTAATGAAATTTTCTTTTAAATGTATCAGTTTTTCACAATAATTATTGGTTCAAAGCAGCTTTACAAAAAGTGCACATTATTGCATTACAATCAAATTCAGAAAAGTTAAGGTTATTAGTTACCATAGCTTTATTAATTTCTATAAACTTTATTTAACTAGTAACTAATATCTTTTAACGGTTTAAGTTGTTATATATAAACATAGTTTACCTGCAGTTATATGTATATAGGTGATATATTTGGGTGTATATGTTTTCTTTGATATTCCTCAATGGTTGGCATCATTTCTTTGCAGGTCTTGGATCCCATCAATGGCGCTGCACAATCTCTAGAAGCCTCGGGATGGGCATCCCCAGGTAGAAATAGAGAACAAAGAAAATAATTAGCGTAGATGCTGTTCATAACGTATTTGAACAAGAGATATTAAATGTCAATGTGAAAATGAAGTGCTATAAATGAAATTAGGAGATATACAAATAAACAGAAGTATTTCTAACAAAGTGCCTGGTGTATTAAGACAGGAAGAGTGTCTCCTACAGGTGGTTTGTCAAGCCCACTCACCTGAATGGAGCACACTCATGCATCAAACTGTTATGTGATGCATTGTGTGTATGCTTTACTAAAACGATAAGTCTTTAATCTAGTTTTGAACTGAGAGAGTGTGTCTGAGCCTTGGACATTACCAGGAAGGCAATTCCAGAGTTTAGGAGCCATATATGAGAAAGTTTGACCTCCTTTAGTAGACTTTGCTATTCTGGGTACCAGAAATCCTGAGTTTTGAGATCTTAAAAGCGGGTTGGATTGTAACGAGATGGATTAAACAGGTAGATAAACAGGAGCTATATTATTTAAAGCTTTATTTTAGCAATAGCAATATTTTATAATCAATACTGAACTTAACAGGCAGCCAGTGAAAGGAGGATTGGGGTTATATGTTCATACCATGTGAGAATGTATAATAAGGAAGTATAAGAATGTATAATGAGATCATTACCAGTATTGACCTTATTGGAATTTTATTAAAATACTTTGTCTATGAATATTATTGCTCAAAAACAGTCCAAATGTATGGAATTTAAAAAACAAGACAACATAAAACTCAAATAAAACTTCAAATAAAGTATACGTTACTTGCATAAATCTGGACTCCAAAAGTAATTTTTCTTAATGCTGCAATAGCTAAAAAAAGTCCAAAAGTGTATGATATTATATTGATATGATATATTGTGTATGATATATTATGATATAAAATTCTGTCATTGCTTACTGATTGAGTTTCTTTTTTGGTTGAACACAAAAGACCTCCATACTATTTGTATATCTTACAATGGAAGTCCATAGTTACCGGTTCCTAACATTCTCAAATGAACTTCTTTTGTGTTCAACAGAAGAAACTCAACTCATCAAAAAATTGGAAGCGAGTACATAATAAGCAAATGTATGTAAATTATCCCTTTAAATCTACATTACACACGCTATTAGGAATAATCTGACCATACTAAACCACATTTTTTCTACATTTTCAAATTCCCATCTATCCACAAAAGTGCATCAATGTTTAAAATGTGCATAAATGACTCAATGATGACTTCAAACTCAAACCTCCTCTGCTCTTGCATGGCTTACAAAACTTGAACTTTGTAGTTTCTTGACTATCTCTCACTTTCCAAAAGCCCTCTGCATGTAGGCAGCGCTGCAAGATACCACTTCCTTGCCTGATCTTTTTTTTTTTTCTCTCCTCTCTTTTTGGTTTCCCGCCTGTTTGAGGAAGTAGCACAAAGAGAGA
>CAIGQV010007757.1:8628836-8644009 GCA_903798115.1 Danio jaintianensis | reverse complement strand
AGAGAGAGAGAGAGAGAGAGAGAGAGAGAGAGAGAGAGAGAGAGAGACGTGCAAAGACTAAAACTCAAAGTGGCAAGCTACAAACTGTACGAACACAGATAACACAGATAGTAATGAACTTCAAATATCAACTGATTATCAGTGATGAAAAGTCAAGACAGTTTGCATAGACTCTATAGGCCTATAAAATATAAAGCATCAAAATGACATGAATCAATTCCTCATTTTTTTACTTCTCTCCAACACTTTCAGAGAATCTGTGGGAGTAAAATGTATATTTTACACTCTTTTTTTTGGCAGACGCAAAAAAAAGATGAACGTCAGACACTACAAATACAACTTTCTAACAAAAATTGTGGTGGTGATATTTAGTATGAGTGTGAATGTTCACAGGCTAAACTTACCTGCAGGTTCATGTTTTAAAACTGCTTCTTTACTTTAGGTTGGCTTTATAGGCACATTACAGCAGGCCAGACTAAAGGAAATGCTAATAAGGGGCCAAAAAAAACTCAAACATTGTTGCTACAATTAAATTGTATGTGGTGGTTTGATTCAGTTAGCTGAATCAAAAGGGTGATTAACCACTTCCTGGGTGCCTGTTCCCTCTGTCAAAAGTACATTTGCAAATCTGCACAAGTGAAAAAGCAAATCCGACATGTAAACACCTCCTACATTGATCAAGTGTAGTCGATGAGTAATTCAGGTACTGCAGTGTGAAGCCTTTAAAACAACATTTATTTATAAATGTTTGAAATGATTAACTGCTAAAATAATCAGTGTTGTATTAAAGTTGCTTTTAAAAGAAATATTACAATCTTAAGCCTATTTTATTAATACTATAACTACTTTCACATTATTTCCTTAAAAAGTAACTAAGCAACACATTTTCAGTAGTTCCTTTTTTAAAAGTGACTCACGATTGTACTCATCGTGAAATCTAAATTTACTCCACCTATTTTTAAATGTTTACAGCAGCGCTTGTTATGAATCCCCCGGTCAAAATAAATTTGACAAATCCATTTTGTATCCATTTTAAATCAGGCACCAAATAAAAAAAAGGAGTCCTAAATGGAGTCTAAAGGTCTGTTCATAACATAGATGATAATCGTTATGATAAAAAATAAGATATAGGGTGCGTTAATGCCATTTCGCAATTACAAAACTCAAAATTCTTATATAAAAAAGAAAAAAACAACAACTTTAAGTCATCTTGTAAACACAACTTTAAACTATATGTGACTTTTCTGGAAGCTACAACTTGTGCTACCTAATTCCACACAGTGTTACGCCACCAACCTGATTTCACCAAGTAGGATATGTTCTTGAATTAACATCCATGTTGATCCTGGAACAACATTCCAATCAGCCAATCAAAATTAAGGGATACGTTTATCGTTTATGTTAAGTTTAGGCTTACGGTTAGGTTTATGCACTTGTACATATCCAACTATTATTCCCCTCTGATTTTGGGAGTAATTTACAGTTATGGTTGGGTTTAGGGGTAGGGAATAGGTATGGATTACATTTTTAAACAAAAATGATGTTCCAGGATCAACATAGATGTTAATCCAGGATTGCATCATGCTTGGCAAAATCATGACGTGCATGTTACGCATAATTGTAAGAAATCGTCCAATAAAAATCCACCCAAGCATTTAAAGCAGCAGATGACAAAACTGCAGTGCACTTATAAACCAAAACTAGTGCTAGCTTAAGTCAAGAGTAGGTTCTGCTATAATTATTTGCTATTATAGTTACGATTCAAGAACTTTAAAGAATATATCCACACTAGTGTTCGGTAACATTGTTTATGTTAAGTGCACAGCCATTTTGGGTCTTCTGCCAAGTCTATGAGATTTTTTCATCCATTTGATCATTAGCCAATCTGATTGGTTAGATAAGTATAAGTATTTCTTTTCTGCAAGTGACATGATTTGATGAATATTTCATGTGTGTATTAAACATTGTAGGATGAGATACACGACAAAGTTTTGTTCAAATAATTACTTCATGTCGCAACATTAATAATCATGTTAGCCTTAGCAAACAGCACTAATACACTAATACAGTGTTGCCATTTTATGTGTACAACATTATGAGCTATATTATAGAAACATTTACAATAATTATTGTAATATTATATCTGAATATCTTATTTCATTCATTCATTCATTTTCTTTTCGGCTTAGTCCCTTTATTCATCAGGGGTCGCCACAGCAGAATGAACCGCCAACTTATCCAGCATATGTTTTACGCAGCGGATGCCCTTCCAGCTGCAACCCATCACTGGGAAACACCCATACACACACATACACTACGGACAATTTAGCTTACCCAATTCACCTATAGCGCATGTCTTTGGACTGTGGGGGAAACCGGAGCACCCGGAGGAAACCCACGCCAACACGGGGAGAACATGCAAACTCCACACAGAAACGCCAACTGACCCAGCCGAGGCTCGAACCAGTGACCTTCTTGCTGTGAGGCAAACGTGCTACCCACTGCGCCACCGTGCAGCCCTATCTTATTTCAATATTCTGTAATATCGTCCCAAACATAGTACAGAAACAGCCCTTTTTAAGGTTGTAAATGATTTTCTCTCAGCTGCTGATTCAAGGTTTTCTGTCCATAATTATTCTTTTAGATATTAGTGCTGCTTTTGATACCATTACTCATTCAGTATTATTGAATGACTGGTTTGTATAGGAGTAGCAGATAATATGCCTCGCTGGATCTTATCTTATTTAAGTGACAGAAAACAGTTTGTGCTGATAAAGAATAGACGCTCTGATCCAGTCTCAGTTATTCATGTTGTTCCTCAAGGGTCAGTATTGAGTCTACTTTTATTTATCATTTATGTTTTTTGTGATGTGCTCGCTATATACTGTAAGGCACAGGTGTCAAAGATAGTTCCAGGAGGGCCGCAGATCTGCACAGTTTAGTTCCAACCCTGCTTCAACACACTTACCTGTAGGTTTCAAAGAAGAATGAAGGACTCAATTACTTTGATCAGGTGTGTTTAATTAGGGTTGAAACTTAACTGTGATGAGCTGTGGCCCTCCAGGAACTGGCTTTGACACCTGTGTGTCAAAGTGCTTTGAAAAGCACCTATAAATAAAAGGTATTATTATTATTATTATATTTTTAAATGATCAAGCGCAATTCTAGGCTACATTTAGCACACTTAAATTATGCTAAGCTAAGTGCTATTTCGTAAAAAATGCAGATTTTGCTTTGACTGGAGCAGAAAGCTGTTACAGAAAATAGCTACACATGTAGCAATTAATCCTGCCAGTGACCATTTCCTGATTTTTTCCAACCTTTCAACCTTCTCCTGCACCTTTCGAGGTACCGCTCCAGGACAAAAGCAGCCCTCTGACCTAAAAGAAATCTTTGTTGCACTTGCAAACATATTTATCCTGTTTTATGGCTGTCTGGCACTGGTCCACACAATGGTGTACCGCATGTTTACATAAACATCTCAGGGGCATAGCGCCGTGTGCTAACGATGGCTGAATCACAATTCTGGGCTATACTGTATGCAAAATTAAGGTTAATGCACCCCGAATCATAGTATGCTGAATATAGTGTGTCAAGCCTAGTGAAACAGAACACTACTTATAAAAAAAGATTATGTACTTAAAATAAAAGTACGCAACATAAATTTAATCCAATTAAGTCCACTTTCTTTCACAAAGGGAAATTCATCTGGATGGTGAATTGTTGGCTGTGGAAATTATTCTTATTTTAGGGGCTTATATACACAAACCGTTGTGAAAGGAAATCGAGATTGTGACAAGTCATTACTTCCATAATGTGTTGTATTTCTGAATTAAAGAGGGTATTAAGCCAAACAATACAAAAACGTTGTGTGGCTTTTTACTGGCCGTTGATTGTGTAGTTGTAAAGTCTGTGTTATGGAGATTAAAAAAGGGAGGAGCTGATACTTAGGTGTTTTTGGTGATGTTGAAATTAACAGGCATTCAAACGCATTGATATCATTAATTCCTGATTTCATCTCAATCAACATCAATTTTCTTTGAGCACTCAGTATGATTTACGAATACTATTGAATGAACAAACGCATGTTGCATGGCTTACAAGTGAGCAGAAAAGAAAGTAAAGCTAAATTAATAGCAAAATTCATAACCTTTCCTTCTGTATCTGTTACTAAAGTACACATCTTTAACCTGCGATATAAATTTAAATTGTACATTTCTTTCTTTATGCATTTAGGTAGTTTGTTTCACATTTAAATGTGTTTTTTGGCCATGTGTACCCCATCCAAGCAGGATCCGAAACACCATCTAGCAGCTCCACCTCTTTTTACTCGCAAAGCTCTTAAAAGTTCATGAGATGAAGTTTGTTCCTCTTTAAATTTACTAACTGATTTTGGACACGCCTATGTTTATGTCCTCTCAGGACATAAGGGAATCTCAGGAAAGGGAAATGAGAAGGATGCTGATGACCAGTCACGAGCACTTGCCCCCTTCCCAAAACCTCACTACCATCCGGGTCACGGCACCAACGAACAAACGATCCAGTTTCACTTTCCAGAATGGGAGGCAGCTGCACCAACAATGACGCTAAAGAGCGAGTCAGTACCTCTCTTAGGGTGCTTTCACACTAGCACTTTTGGTCCGCACCCGGGTTCGTTTGACGTCAGAGTACGGTACGTTTAGCTAGTGTGAACGTGTCTTCTGAACTTGGGTGCGCACCCACGAACTGTACCTGAGTCCGCCTGAAAGAGGTGGTCTGGGGTACGGTTCACGCGAAGTCTGGTCCGGTTCACTTCTAGTATGAATGCAATCGTACCAAATAACGGAAGTGAACCGCCAACTGTACAACAAACTATCGTTTTCATAACGTTCATTCGTGTGTGTGTGTGTGTGTGTCTGTGTATCATGTACTGTACCTTGGTGACAAGCGTGACTGAGCCAGGGCAAACAGTGATAATGTCTGCTTGTCTCCTAGAAAAACAGCTTCTGCAGACATCGCGTGATGTTCTGAACGTTTATAATATTGTTGTGGCAGATAGGCGCGAGTCGCTTTCTGTATGTCCAAAACCAAAAGATTCAGCAAAAGCAGAATGACCGCGATGTGCGGACGTCTCTTCATTTTGGCACTTTGCTTTCGTGACTGTCACCTAGCAACAGTCGTAAACAAAACAGCAGCTCGATGACGCAAGCGTACCGGGGTTCAGAGGGAAAAAAGACAGTGTGAACACAAACCAACCGAGAAGGTGGCAAGGGGGGACAATCGAACTTGGTACAGTCCAGGCAACTGAACCAAGTGTGAAAGCACCATTAAGGACAGCAAACAGGCCTCTTTTACATATGGCAGTATGTTGCAAAACTAGCATATAATTTCTTACAATAGACTAAATTATAGGTGCATACTTGGGGATGTGCACATTCAGCTATACAACAGTTTCATATAGTGTCAAGGTCAGCTGATGATCCAAGCTATCTTGGACATTTCTTGTCAACCTATCTAAAGAAAGAGCAGAGATCTGTGATCGCTGATGTGTCAGAGGCTCTATTTTTAAACTACCCAGTATTTAAGTAAGTGAAAATGAAGAGGAGTGGCCTGAACGTCCTGCAGCTGCAGTACGAGTGAGAAGGGCAGGCCTGAGAAACAGCATCTCTATATTATGTAAACAGCGCAGCTCTTCCTCTTTGCTCAGCTTCTCTTTGGTGAAATCTCTGGATTTATGCTAGAAAGTGAAAATGTTCAGACGTTAGCTATTGAGTCAATGCACAGACAACAAGTATCTTTATTTTCACATAAGCTACCTGTGTATTTGTTACCCACCCAAAACATCTGGCAGTTCTTGGCAATGCAGCTGGCATAATTATGAGGTCATGTGGAGAATAGAGGTCATGATGGAGCATGAAACACATGCTGGGACGCCACAACAGTGTGGTATGTACGTATGTATATATAGTTTTATTCTTTACTTTCTGTACCGCATTATCAACTTTATTTCATACTGTTATATTTAAACTGTCCAGTCCAACATCAAGTATTTAACACAAAACAACAGGTTTATTTAAAGTGTCAAATTACTATAAAAACTATGTAAGAAAAAGTTGAAACGTGTGTGAAACAACAAACAGGATCTTCTCAAGAAGTAGCCTACTGAAATGAGAACAAGAATATGGGCGTGTGTGTGTGTGTGTTTGTGTGTTTTTGTACTTTTAGCATATGTCTGGACGTTAATTTGCATAAAGTGTTTTAAGAAGCTTAATTCTCAAAGTTTTGAGCAATTGCAAGAACACGGTGACGTGAGGACTGCAGTGGTTTCACTTCCTTTCATGAGAAAATGTTTGGTAAGAACAAAAGTTCCTTGTTGTGGACAGCTGTGTCTTGTATCGATAGCAGCATCAGCGTTTATTTTTTTACATTCATTCTAAAAAAAATCTCATCATAATAGCAAATTCATACCAGGAATTTTGTGCTATCCGCGATGTCACGTGACAACCACGCACGCTTATATTATAGTGTAAGAAAGAGTGTGATATCTAGGCCTACTCTGGAGTTTGTATGTGATGTCAAAAGCAGAAAATGCTTGTAAAACTATATGTAATAACCAGAAACGTTTGGCTAAGTTTTTAAAATAGCCTTTATATGGTATTTAAGTGCCTGTGAAAGCAAAATGAAAATGTTTAGGTGTATCAATATTTAAGGTCATTGTAGGCGCCTACATTGCACATTTGTGGCACACACCCTCAAAACAGGGCATACTCCAATTAAGCAAATAGTTCACACAAAACTAAATTCTGTCCTCATTACCCTTCACTTCAGCCTGCACAAAATAAGATATCTTTAAGAATATGCCTATAGCTAACCAAAGTGCCAAATTAACTTTTTGGTTACCAACATGTTTCCAAATATACTTTAAGCTGAGAAAAGAATCTCATACGACTTGAGGGTGAGTTTGATCTTGAGTGAGTTTCTTTTTTATCCCTTTCAGTTAAAACAATTACTGTGTATATATATATACATACACAGTATTTATATGTAAGCTTTTCAAACCATTTACAGTTTATAAAATGCAACAACAAAAAGAGAGGGGGATAGAGAAAGAAATTGTCCACCTCGACCACTTGATGGCAGTGTTTATCCACGACTGGGTCTATTCACTTACCTTGACCAATTCTGTCTGCCTGCCTGAGGGTGACCTGTGCCGTTTACATATCTGCATGAACCACCTCATCCGCTCTAGTCATCATCCTCATTTTCTTATTATTCTGAGGTCTATGATTATTTGTGCAGCTGAACTGACCTTAAATCGGCTTCTTCTGAAAATGCACATCTCTCTTGCCGAAGGTTACAGCACTGTGAGGCAAAGTTAGCCAGGTCTGGTTTTTGATTGACAGCTTCCTAACAAGGACAGCTTAAAGCGGCAGAGTTACGCCCTGAAGCCCCTCTCCTCTCCCATGATGCACTAGAGGGCAGAGGGCTGTGTGTGATGTGTTTGTCTTTAGCATCTTCCACCTGCACACTCACTCACACACTCACACACACACAGTCACAGAGGGGCATAAATGACATTACGGGTGTCAACTTTCGCTGTGTCTCATCAGGGTGGATAATGATAAAGAGCCATTAAAACACCTTCCTCTGTCCTCTGACTATGAAACAGCCAGGCTTCCATACAATAAATAAATAAAAACGTGTCATTATGTATCCAGACTAGTCTGAACGTTTTAAAATTCGTACATTATATTTCATACACACAAATTATCAGCTGTAGCTATCTGCTATAAGTACAATATGGTGGCTGAGGATGGGGAAAACCACTGCCTGTGTGTGTGTGTGTGTGTGTGTGTGTGTGTGTGTGTGTGTGTGTGTCTTTATTGTGTTATATAGTTGATTCTGTTCATATTTAAACCATTAAGTAATAACCAAATACAGAAAATTTGTCAAATACAGTACGTGAAGCACAAACATGCTATATCTGTCAAATGGCGTTAATATGTTATGCTAGCTTTGATTAGTCTACATAATTGTTACAATTAAATTACGGTAAAAGGAATATTGACACAAAAACGACAAATCTATTGCATTATGAATGTTAGGCCTGTAGGTGGCGATGCTACACGTCTGTGCACATCCGGTCCTCTCATTCACCTTTGTTGTTTTGTAATTTTTTTGCACATGCCTACGTAATAAGCATGACTTCATGAAATCCCAAAATCGTGTTTTTGTAGTTTACATTAAGATGATAATGTTTCACAATTTAGTATTTTCAGGCCTCCAAAAGGTCACCTTCATCTAAATGAACAGCCAAAATAAGAAGCCTTTTGCTTATAGTTAATAATAAATTCCCTCTTAAACTTTTTTTTTTACTACGATATTATAAATAATAAATTAGAATAAAAATAACTTATCTTAATTTCACATTGGAAAATTTGTTCCCAAGACAATGAGTATCTCATCAGCACAAACCATAGAGACCTGTGCATCTCTAAAATGAACTGAATTTCTAACAAGGTATCCATAGCAGTTTTGAGAGCACAGAAATATCCAACCAGCTGGAGAGTTTCTTTGTTAATACAGCTGTATTGCATGAAGACAGGGATCACAAATGAACAGGATGAACATACCTGACCAGCTGGACATGGAAACCACGAGTACCTCATTGTCAGCATACCTTAGAAAACCATTCAACCAAACCTGGAGGCCATCGTTAAAAATCCAGATCAAAGGATACATTCATGCCAGCTACACAACAACGACAAACCTTATTCATATGTGGCACTAATCAAGATGCGCAGCTGCAACAAAAGCATTCAAACGTCAACTTCTGGATCTTCCAGGACCAAAGACGTTGAGAGAGCAATTGAATGCGAATGAAAGAATGAGAGGCGAAGAATACACCACGAGGGATTCCAAACATCTTGAATGCACTTTGATATATACATGTATTTTTAAATATATACATACTATTGCGCTCTCTTGGGCTCTACTATAATATTCCTGACCAAACAGCAAACAGCAGGTATGCTAGCGGACTCTCCAGAGGTATTTATCTTCTATATCTTCTGACAAGGTAGCTCTACTCATTCAGCTCTTCTCAGTTTCTCTTTCTAGTAAAGGTAGAATCTGTCAGTCAAAAGCAAGAGTACAGTACAACATATACATTTTATTCTTTATCCACAGCAAGTCATCCATCCACCTTCCACTGATCACTAGAAATCTATTAGTCCATAAAATTTGTCTTTATTTTGACAACGCATATTGTTATTTTTATTAATTAATCCTTGCAAGTTGTTTTGGTCATTTTTGAATCTAAGTTTGACCATTTGCTTCTGCGTTTGGTGTGGTGGTCCTTCTCTGTAGACATCAGTTTGATGTCTTCAGTCACTATATTCTTAACCCCACCCCCTTACCTTTAGTTTGCTATGAGGGAAGGATGTGCAAAAAGAAAGCCCCTCCCCTTACCCAATATTCCGTTTGCATTTGAGGTACATCAACACACTGAAATAAAAGTCTCAGCAACAACTGGTTCACAGACTTTAATATCAGTACAGATCCGAAAGAATGATTGTGTGGTATATAATCATAATGTGGTCAACAAACTTAAAAAGAAATCTGTATCCAGCAGCCAATCAGAATAAAGAATTAAATTATGAGGTAATAATGGGCCTTACTAAATCTGCAGATCTACAGATGAAATTGATTCCCAAAGAATCACTTGGTGGCAACACTTCCAAGTCTTTTGCACATGTTTGTTATATTAAAATGTTTGTTAGCTTACTAATCGGTCAAATAAGACATAGTGCTAACAAATAAGTGATGTTCTGAGAGAACATTCCATGGCTGCCTGAGGGATTTGGTAATAGAAAGCTCCTGAATGGATGGCATATTAAAGCTGAAACAGTGACACTGACCTAAAGAGCTGCTACTAAAACCAGTATAAGCTAATATGTTTGTTTTATTAAATGGCTAATGCAAACATGCATTAGCTTCTAGCATCACCTTGATTGGCATACACTGACTTCTTATGGTTTTACTCAGAAAGTAAACTGCCTCCCATTTAGCTTGACATGCAAATCTTTTATCAACCTACTGAGGTCTTTATTATTCGGTCTTGAGTGATTTCCCAAATAAGCTTGTATAAGACCTATTTAAAGATATCATCGCAATATAAGGAGCAAGGCTAACATCAGAAACTTGGAATGGCAAAGCATTCCCTTGAGAAATAGCTTTTTTTGGAAAGATACACTGGCTGCACCCCAGAGATTTGGCTCTCAAAAGCTAGCCACACACAGTATGCAGCCTTTGTTCCACTGAAAGCATTTGTCTTCAGTGCAGCGCAAAGAAGAGGGGTTAAAATCCAATTCAATCGATATCACTGGAGACACACAGATACAAACAGAGGCTAAGGACCCCTCCCTTCTCCAGCTGAAAGTTAAAATAGAATAAAATGTTGAAATGCCTTTGAAGTTTCAATACCAAACTCTGAACAAGTCAATACTCACCGTATTATTACAGATACCCAGAAATTTCGACAGAAATCCACAGAAAAACAATGACAGCCCTGCCTAGTTACTCTCATTGAGTTGTTAAATCATCTCTGCTTGTATATAGTCATGCATTTCTGAGCAATAAATTGTATTTTAAACAGTTGGTCTTATGTTTATTAAGGCCGTAAGTAACGGTAGGTGGTCCATGTGAGGGTCTCCTCCATGGCCTAAAATTTAAACCTGAGGAGGTGTAAAATAAGATGACTGTCCCATCACCCCAATTCACCCACCATTCTCTTACCTTACCACCTTCCCTCCAGGTTAACCCTGTGCGTCCTAACTAATGAGGAGTTTCCGTGGCCTGCTGAGCTCCCGGGATGGGATGGAGCTTACCCCTGGTGTGGGACTGGGGGAGCGGGACGGTAGAGCACCGGTGTCAGCCTCCGCTTCACTGCACATACATCATGCCGGTCATTAGCGGAGGATCAGGCTGGACCTTTGGCCAGCGCGCCACTGGCGGCAGGGAGGGGATGGCCATAAAAAACCCCAGGCTCTGTCACTCATTGTCACTTAAAGCGAGAATTTATCAGGGCCTCTGCCTGCGCGCCGATGAATAATGAATGAGGTTCTGGAGCTTTGCCTTGACGCTCGGGTGCTAATGGGGCCGGAAAGCTGCGGCAGGACCATCCTTTGTGCCAGGAGGTTGCACTGTCGGAGTATGGACCGGCCTCTATTGGTGGATGAGTCTGGCCATAATATCACACATTCGCAGTGAGGTCTGGCCCCTTCTTCTCTTGATGTATATGCCTAGAGCAGCTTCTAGACCCTGGGTAGTCTGTTACATACCACCAAATGTGTAAGGAAGTTTAACACCAGTGCCTATTTAAGCTACATAAGAGCCCTCAGTTTCGGAAGTGTCAGAATTCTTGTCCGACTAATGCGTGTTGACATTCCCTTGCGTTATTTGAACACGAGACTGCATACATGTTGTTATTTTGACATAAAGCTGCTTAGGGTGGCCTTAGAGGACTTAAAACTTACCCTTGACTTTAAATATGGAAGCACTCTTGCCTTTAAGATCTGGATTCAGGGAAGAGAAGTACATTCCTCGTTGGCCGCTTTAGAATAGGTTCATGAAGACCAGCTTATTGCATCAGTTGTGAGAATCTTCTAAGAGAACAATTCTTGCTTTATTTTACTTGTTAATTCAGAACAACCTTGAGATGAGGTGAACACATCTGACAGCTTTGTGCAACCAAAGGAGGAGATAAAGAGGGATGAACGATATCCATATCTTATATTTATGTGGAATGCAATCCAGCATAGTGCAGGAAATACTGTCGCAATCAAAATATGTGGAATTGTGCTAAACTTCTTGTAAGGAAAGTTTGTGTTTTCTGGAATATTCGCTTTACACGCTTTTGATACTGTAACTAACCATACAACTTCACGCTCCTGATGAAATAAAGAGTTCAAATTCAGTCTTAAAGTCTCGGAGCGAAAGAGTTTTTGATTTATTCAGAGAAAGATTTTGGGGCGAAAAAAAGCAACAATAAACAAGCAAACATTCTGAGCTTCTGCCACACTTTCTTCCTGTCAAGTCTCTGAGAACTTTCAGCTAATTACAAGCAAAGCCCCACACCACAGAGAACTTGCATCCGTCGCTGTCTGAGGATGACAAAAGGCTTAGAGGGGGCAAGAAACAAACAAGCCCCAGAATAAGAAAAAGGCTTTCCAGCGGAGCTGCATGGGCGACAGCAACATCTAATCAGTTGTGTTTTTTTTTCCTCAGCACTGCCTTCAGCATCGCATGGAAGGCGCAGTTTCTCTGATCAGCGAGCGAAGGGGCTCTCCCACTGCGCCAGTCTTCTGTCCTCTAACCCATGGGTCAGTTCTTGGTGAGTAGCCTTGCTCATCCGTCTACTACATGGTGGTGCATCCAATCTTCATTACCATGCAGAGACGCATGCCGGGGGTAACTGCACCCCAGGACTGCCTGGAGGGGCTGCGCTCTATCCGGCCTCCATCGGGAACTCCTGCGCTGCTGGTTGCCGCCGAAATGGGAGCGCAGGATGGAAACGTAGTGCATTAAGTGACTCCATGCCTCAGGGTCAGAGAGGAGGCGACGTGGCATCTCCGCCGAGCAATCGTAAACAAGCAGAGGATGTTAGATCTCTTCATCCTATTCAAATGCTTTATTATGCTGATTTTTGAGCAAACTGTAAACTAATCAGGGCAACTTTTTACCAGTTCTCGCGTGCACACAGGGGAAATTGTTGGAAAGGTTAGGCGCTGTGAGTCGATTGTGGTGCCTCGCCTCCAAACTTTGCACTCTCTGGATCATTTCAAACAAACACTGGGAGAGTCCGAGGCTGGAAGAGATTTCATGCGGCATACTTAATTGGAAAAGGGGGGCTGGTGGACCATTGCTAGAAATATTCACATTCAGTATGCTCATTGGGACCAAAGTTGTAAATAGTTAATTATGACTCTGTATGCAAATGTTGGCCTTTAAATGAATTCAAGGAATAATTTCCATGTTCATGTATTTGCATAAATGCATATTACATGCATTTCACACTCAACACCTCAAAATGTCATAAAGAGTGATACATTTAAAAAAAAAAAATCCAATATATTCACTTTCTTTACCTCCCACAGTTCACAGAATGGACCTTGAGCATTTCACAAAACGGAAAGGATCTTCTATACACTACAGATATCAGTTCGTATTTCCTTTAAAAATATGCATTTTATATTCATTTACAATTACTTCACATACACAGTTAAATAAAAATATAATTTACTTTATGTAAATGTCCTCCTAAAATAAATGTTTTTATAACACTGCTTCAGAGCATATATTTTGAAAATGTTTTAACAGTAAAAATCTAATGTGATGAACATCAACATGCATTATCCATATAGACAAAAAACATTGTTTTAAACTAGATTGTTTAGAAGATTCTTCCTGTTTTCATTGTGGACTCTTAAATGAAGGCCACATGTACAAATAAATTGACTGCTTTTTACAGACAAATTCCCTTCCAGAAGTGATCCATCACAAATTCTTCACTGATCACCCACTGCAATGAGGATCCAACACATTACTGTTATCCTTATTCCTGGTGGGCTGGTCTTAAGACAAAAGCCTGAGCTCTGGTTGACAAGAACAGGTAGAGAGAGGAGGCGGAGGAGCGAAGGAGGGCGGCTAGGACGACTGTGTTAATTGGACTTTACAGTAACAGTGTGACAGGTGTTGTTTGGAGGAAGAAAAAAAGAAAAAAACTTGCAGAGAGTTGGGAAAAGAACACACCAAGTTGTTTGTCAGGAAAAGGCAGCTCCATCCTCCCGCAACCATTTCCCTTGCCGTTTTCCCTCAAAATGAATGCTGTCTGCTTGTTTAGTGCCGGCAGAGCTCCAGGCCCAGCATCCTTACACTTTTTTTTTTTTTTTGGCCTTACCACACAGATGTGGGACTAAGCCTCATATTTAAGATAGAAACCCGCATCAAAAATATCCTGACATGATCCCCCCACCTAATGCCTAGATATGCCATACTTGTCATTTACAAGAGAAAAGCGAGATGTTTTTCACAGATAAGGCAGGTCATGCCACTTTGTTGTTTCGTTGCTGTCAGAGCAAACTACTTTTAAAACACAGGATGTCTTCTCTTGCGTTAAAAGCTGTCAACAAATAGAACCGACAACAGCTCGCTCCCAGCGTTCTCCCCAGGCAAAGAATTTGTCCAAAACAGATGTTTCACCTCTAAATAGATACAGAGTTGCTTGTGACGGAGGTAATTTTGTCCCGGGGAATATTGTCGGTACAAACTCCAGCCAAGCCTCTTTGTACATGATGTAGATTTCAAAGCTGTATTCTTCTTGATGGAGGTCATCAGCCAATGAAAAGCATCTCCACTGTCAATTCCAGCCTTTTTGGTCTCTCTTCTGGTAATGGCCGGAGACCAGCAGTACAGAGGAAAGCGTGGGAACGTACAGGCAGATGTAGGCTTTAGCTTCGGCGTGCAGCGAGGCCACAGGTTTATGCAGGAATGGCTTTGGTCGCACGCTTGCTGCGTAAATCAAGGCCCCAAAACAGAGCATTTCATTCAGAGAGGTTGGGGAGGCAAAAGCTCAGAGGACGCCTGCATCTGGTAGCGTTTTTGATTTACTAGGGACCTGCACAACATTACAGCACTGGAAAACGGTGGGAGCCCGAGTCCAAAGGGCTCTAATGTGTAGGCGAGCGCAGTCTAAAGGATTCAGTCGGAGTGGTTGGCATCCAGGAGTGCTTTGCCATTCCAGAGGATATGAGACCATGAGCAAATGCGCTGGATTAAATGAGTTTTTTTGTTTTTCTTTCTGTGTGGACCGGAGAGGGAAAAAAACAAAGCCTTTAAGGGGAGTAGAACACATGTCAGAGCAGTTAGGGTAATAACACTTGAAACGAGAATATCACATTATCACATCTGACATGTTTATGACATAGCAGCGCACAAATAATAAACTTACCTCTTTGCGTTACAAGCTGTAAAAGAAAACTCAATCCGCTCTGCATGATCATTCTGCTAAACATCTTGTTTGTTGAAGTTGAACACATTCAGAGATTAGATGACTAAAATCAGCATAAATGCAAACAAACAAAGCCCTGTATGTATGTATGTATGTGTGTATATATATATATATATATATATAT
>CAIGQV010007757.1:8595805-8622234 GCA_903798115.1 Danio jaintianensis | reverse complement strand
ATGAACACTAAGCCCACTGACAACAAACAACAACAGAAACTCACCAAAAAGCCTTTTTTTCCATAACTAACACAGAAACAAGTCTGGCTAAAGACAGCAGCTTACAAGAGCCGTGTTTCCACCAAGCGCAATATCAATTGTGATGTTTACTTAAGTTTGTTTTCGTTGTTCTGCCAGTTTCAGGGGAGCAATTTCCAGTGCTGAAATTGAAGCGCTCTCCTGGAGGAATTCATTAGATTGAGAGGAAATAGTCCCCTTGTTGAAGCTTCTCCTGGAGGGAATAAGCCGGACGTGCCCCCTCGGGGCCCGAGCATGACACGCTGCCAGCTAATAAAGCTTGCGGCTAAATGGAGACAGTCGTTAAAAGAACACAAGTAAACACAAGCAGATACGAGTGGGTGATGCTTTGGGGATTGATAGGCATGTACAATTAAAAAACAAAAGAGTCTATATGATGCCAGTTGAGTTGTATATAGGCATCCTAATTTCTCAGCAGTTCAATTCTAACTTTATATTTAGCTCCAAGAGGTAATTATGGGGCCAAGCACAATGTAGACCGATGATTTTAGGCACAATGGTCCAAAAAAATAAAATAATTCACCAATACAGTCATTACTGATACGATTGAATTATTTATCAGTTTTGACCAATAGGTGGCGCCAACGTGTGATAAGTAGCGGGTGTCAGTTTGTCAAAGCTTTGCCATCAAATTAGCTGATGGCGTAAACAAACATCTAGAACGTTTCACAAAAATGTCAGGATGATGTCACATTTAGTCAAAATCAGGTTAAAAATGACATTTTAAAAGGAGCATTATGATTATGATTTTTGACCACAAGGAGTATCTTGTGGTGCCGAAGATGCACAAAGAGGTTGATAATTATGCGTCAGTACTTTTTCTAAACTAACATTTTACCATAAATTCAAAATCAACTTTAAATTCCATCATTTTGTCGACTGTTTGCGCGTTATTTGAAAGCTGTCTGACTAATCAGCTTAAATTCCATCATTTTTTGTTAGCGTCATAAAACAGATCAATTTTCTGTCAACATCATTTGGCAAAACTTAAAGAAGAACGTTAAAGAGGAAAAAGAGATTCACATCCACTTTGGCATATGAATTCCATAACTGGAAATGGAAAAAAGACATTCATAGGGTACATTCAGATTTTTTTGAGTCAAGAAATAAGGAAAAAAAAAAACTTTGCTCTTTTGGTTCAAAACTTATTAGCATAAAGAAGTATCATTTTAGATAGATGATGTGACTAAGGCGGCACGGTGGCTCAGTAGTTAGCATTGTCGCCTCACAGCAAGAAGGTCGCTAGTTCAAGTCCCGGCTGGGCCAGTTGGCATTTCTGTGTGGAGTTTGCATACTCTCCCCATGTTGGCATGGGTTTCCTCCGGGCCCTTCGAATTTTCCCCACGGTCCAAAGACATGCACTATAGGTGAATTGGATTAACTAAATTGGCCGTAGTGTTTGAGTGTGTGTGTGTGAATGTGAGAGTGTATGGGTGTTTCCCAGTACGGGGTTGTGGCTGGAAGGGCATCCGCTGCGTAAAGCATATGCTGGCAGTTCATTCCGCTTTGGCGACTCCAGATAAATAAGGGACTAAGCCGAAGGAAAATGAATGATGTGACTAAGGTTAGAAGTTGAGTAAGACACTCCAAATATGCTGTGGTTAATGTTCAGATTGTCGTCTATCGATGTGGCAAATTTCCTAACTTTCCTATCAGTGTTTTTTATGGTCTGCCATGCTCAAGAGCAGAACAAGAATAGTATATGGAATAGGTGCCTTCATAAAGAATAAATAAATAATAAAAAAAAACAAGACCTAAAGGTTTAAGTCAATTCATTTCTTTATTTTTCATTTTAATTAGCATATAAAGAATTAACATCCATCTTAAATGTTAAAATAGTCAAAAGAAAAAGACAAATAAATAAAAAGTTGCCATTCTTTCCTTCCCCTCCCAAACGATTTTGGGTGAAAGTGACGTGAGATTACAGCCTAATTCACGTGTGCTTTACCATGGTAAAGGATCCTCGTCATGATGTGCCTCGTCAAGATAAATATGCTCCGTTATCTATAAGGCAATAAGCGCAATCTGTAATAGTGTTAACAAAAGACGAAAAAAAGAATAAAGGTGATTATTGCAAAATACAGTAAAAGTAAACACAAAAAAATGCTCTCGGCTAAAGTAACAAAAAAATACCATTTTATATTTGGTACTATACACAGCAAATTATACTGTCTGCAAAAGGTGCTGCGTAATAGCTGCTGTCAGGATAGTAGAACTTCATACGCTTGTGTAAGTCATATTGGACTGAGTCTGTCAAACATCACAAGCCACATTCTGGAGAGCAGCACAGTCTGGAAGAGGTCAAAATATTATTTCCAATTGTACAAACTGACTCATTTGTAAACGTACCTCTTTCAGGATGCTAAACACAACGGTTGCGTTACACGTAAACCAATTGATTGTTGTAATCCGTGCATACCGTTTTTAAAAGAAAAGGTGGGGAGGGGGTTCAGTTTACAGCAAGGAAGGCACTGTTTCTGAACAAGGCACTGTGTGAATATTTCTATGTTGAGGCTATGAGATTAATCATTCATTAAAGTTCAAGTATCAGCGGTAGAGGCGTGGATACTGGGAAGAATTTGACTTTTAAAACGGACTTCATCCTGAATGCATTATATTATAACGCAAAGGCACCGTATTGTCACGATTAATAATTTATGTAATGCTTCAAAAGGTCCAAGGCCTAAAATCCCAAGAAAATTTGGGCAGGATGGTGAGGAAATATGCTTGAGTGCAAGATGCAAGTGGAGGTTTAGATGTGGACTATTTATTTCACCCACTAAAACAGTGAGACAAATGCCACTATGATCTCACTCTCTTTTAATTGAACGACAAACCCTCAAAATGTTAAATGCAAGAAAGTTGCCTTTTAAGGGGAATTTTAAGTCTCTTTTTATAGTCATGTTTTTCTCATGAATCCGAGATTGTCAAAAGCGTATCATATTTATATTTCCTCCCGATGCGGTGACAAACAAAAATGGAGGTATATAAGCAATCATCGCATTGTACCAAAGTTGAAAAGAGCAAAGATCAAGTCAAACCAGTTTACAACACTGCTTAGTTTTTCCTTTTTCTTCTTTAAAGACTGCTATATTTTAAGGTCATTTTTATGTCTTCTAGTAAACCAAAGGCCTTGCTTTGTGCCCTATGTTGTATATTTTGTAATGAAAGATGCTAGGTTGCAGGCTTTAATACGACATTTGTGGGCCAGACGACAGACGGTCTGCCAAACTAGAAGGAAGAGGAATCGGGTGTCAGACTCAGTTTGCGATCCGGCCGTGCATGTGTTTGGCCATGCTGTATACATAGGTGATGTCGGGCCTTTTCTCCGGGTCCGGGTTGATGCACATATCTACCAGCTTTCTCAGCTAAAAAACAAACAAACAAACAAAAAGATAGCATGTTAAGTCAGAAGACAGATCAAAAATACAGAACACTGCACAAACAGAAAAAGTGATGAGTGAGCATCTAGCAAGTTGAGGAGTTCTAAAACCACCCAATGAACTACTTCCACTTTTTTTGAAAAAAAAAAAAAAAAAAAAAAAAAAAAGATACATACACATATATACATACATACACACACAAAATATATATATATATATATAAAATATATACAAAAATTGTAATAAAACAAAACTATGAATTAATTTTAGAATAAAAAACATTTGATAAACATACAATCATACAAACATATATGAATGAGAGGGAGACAGAGAGAGAAATTGGTCATCTTTAATGTTTATTGTTTTACATGCATTGTATCTTTTAAATTTATGATTTTAAATAGTAAAAACAAATAAATAAATATATATATATACACATAATATTTGAAACTATTATAATTTATAAAAATTAATTATATTACAAAGTATTAATAATATATACTTATACAAATTATTAGTATTATAACAAGAACAAATACATTAAGACAAGTCTGTCATCACTTCTGTAACAGTTTTAGTCTATTAGTCAGTGATGAAACAAGATTGGATGAAGATTGAGCAAGATACTGCTACAAAAATGGGCAAGAATATATAATGGATTTATTTACACAATACACACATTTATTAAAAATATATATATAAAATAAAGAATCAGATTTATTTATTAATTGTAAAAAAACACTTCAGGTATTTTGCATTTTACTCAAATATTTCTACAATTGTTAACTATAAAAACTAAATATTTTTAATAATAATAAAATACCATCATTATTATAAAATTGCTGCAATAATCATGAAATATTTGTAATATAAATAAATAAAAATGTATGAAAAAATTAATTATCAAAGATTAAGTCTGCATCTAGAATCATGTATTAGCAACTGGCTTAAGACAAACAAAATGTCAAAAAAAAGTCAAGTGTTTCAGAGTTCAGTGAACTGCAAAGCTGAGGGAAAGCCTCGGAGCAATGTAACTTCCAGCAAGAACCCCTGTGGCCCTGCGAACGTTTGTTAATTCTCCACTACAAAAGTCCCAGACACACATATGCGCACACACACAAAAATAAAACCTACACAAACACACAGTCCCAGCAAGTCAGAGTCGTGAAGCTGCACCGAGGAATAAACTGAGCCCAGACAAGCAGCGGCATCATTAAAAGTGGGGGTAAAGTGGGAAAGGGATAAAAAAAATAAAAAAAAAAAAAAACGAAAAAGGCGGAAGGAAAGAAGATGCCCCTGTGTCAGATCGCCATGGCAACCGCTTCTGTTGCCGGGGCCCGACTGCTGTTGCATGGTGCCGCGTCTCCTAATCAGCCCGGCATGTGAAATGCAAATGCAGACAGTCTGAGAATTAGTGGAGAAGAAATGGGGGACGGCGAGCGCGGATACAGATATGTAAAATATTCATGCTTCTGCGCCAGAGAAATGCGGGGGGTTACGGTGGTCTCCGTTCTTTCACCCCCCCCCCCCCCCCCCCCCCCCCCGTTTTAAGGGGAGCCGTCTGTCAGGTGAGATACAAGGAGATGGTAAATGACACACCAAAGATGAGCGGCTGACACTTTTTTGCCTTTCGCCTTCAGGAGCATTGTTTACATGTAGACAGGGAGGGAGGCAGGCCTTCCTGCGGCACTGGAAAGCTGAAGGAAGTGCTGAATGCCGGGCTTGTAAATAATAATAATAATGGCAGCTTTGGTTGGACGTGCTGGATCTATCGCAGGGTACTGAGATGCTTGACATCAGAGAGTGACAGCACGTTACCAGGAAAGACTGCAGATGCTTTCCAGGCTGGAAAAACTCACATGTTAGGTTGGCGATGGTCTACTTTATGGACCAGTGTGAATATGAAGAATAGCTACAAGCAAGTACAACTGGAGATGCTGATTAGTCATCATTCTTCCATCATTCACTCAGCTTTGTGTAATTCCATACCTGACTTTTGGAAAATGCCTTTTGAACAAAGTCAATGGGGTCCAGAGCTCTTGCTTTGGTCCCCGTTGGCTTTCATTGTAGGAAATCACAATACTTTTTTTTTGTACCAATGGGCATAAATTAAAGCTACCATTAATTTGCCAAATGAGTCGAAAGCTCAATCATGGCTCAATGTCGAGAATTTGTAGTATTTGTCCAGTCAGGCAACTTAGTCAGAATTTCACTTGCCATGGTAACATTTTCACTGGCCCAGCTTTAAAAAAAAAAAATGTAATAAAATATAATAAATGAAGTAAACATATAAATCATTTAGTTTTTTTGTTTGTTTTGAACCATGTAACATTCTAATAAATTGTCTTGTACACTCTAAAAATATCCATTATTAGTTCTCTGTATTTTGTGATTCATGTTTTTATTTATTTATTTTATTTATTTATGCTTTTGATTTGCATTATGGGACCTTGATATTTCTTCCAACAACTTTTCTAGAACTATGAACTACTAGAACTATGTTAAGCTGCTATGACACAATCTACATTGTAAAAAGCGCTATAGAAATAAACATGAATTGAATTGAACTTTTATCCTTGAAAAGTACGAAAAAGTGATTTTTAATAGTTTAAAATGATATATTGTCTGGGTTGGTGTTGTATATTATGGTACAAAAACCTTGTAATAAACCGCCAGTTAATTTTCTGTTATTTTATTAAATTATTTCTATTATGTCTATTATTTCTTAAATTATACATTAAATTATTTCACACTACTAAAATGTCAATAAAAGTCACCTTGTTCAAATGTAGAGTTGAGTTTCCAACATCAAAAGTCGACAGAGCAGAGATCAATATCCCATAATGCAATTCACAACCATAAATAAACAGAAAACACTTATGAATGACAAGATACAGAATACAGATATTTTTTGCACTGTAGCATTCCAATACATTTCACAATTTTTAATTCCAGTTTCGGTATTAGATATAAAACGACTAGCCTAGCTTGCATATATAAAGCTAAAACATTATTGAAGGCAAGTGAACAGTACCACAAGCTAAATGAGTCATGTTGGGCTTGTAAACAGTAATAATGATGGCAGCTTTGGTGGGACATGCTGGATCTCTCAGATGGTTGACATCAGAGAGTGACGGCATGTTACAAGAAACGACCGCCGATACTTTCCAAGCTGGAAACTCACATGCTGGTTTTGTGATGGTCTACTTTTGATGGGCCGGTATGAATAAAGGGAGTAACTCCATGCAACCTGCCAGACTTTTGAAAAACGTCTTTGTTTTTTGTAAATAACATGAAACAAATTGGCTCCAAAAGTTCTTGTTTTGTTTAATTTATTATGCCAACTGTTTCACTGGCCCAGCTGAAAGAAATGAGTAAAATAAATACTGGTTGTTTTGAACCATGTATATTTAGATATTTATTTATTATTTTATATTTATTAAATAATGGTGACATTTTTTACCATTTATTTATTATATTTATTCAAATGATTATATATTATGAATATGTAGTTAATTGGGTTCAATGTTCTTGATTTGGACCCCATTGATTTTTACTGAAGAAAAAACTCAAATAAATTAATAAAAAATAAGGTAACAACATTCTTCAAAATATCTTATTTTGTGCTGCACAGAAGAGTCATTCATGAAAATGAGTAGAAGATGACAGCATTACACTTTTTCAGCCATAACTTTAAACTTCAAAATCCATTTGAGGACATTTTTACCTTAGTAAGAGAGAGAGAAAAAAGTTGCTAATGCTTTAAGACCCTCAAAATACACCTTTTATTTATTAATTTTTCTGAATTTTTACAATTGAAAAAAAAAAAATTCTGGTCATTTTCTAATCCATGAATGTCAACTGTGACATATAATAGAATAAGAAAAAAATTGAGTATAAAAGAATGGAGAAAAAAATTATACTGAATTTCATGTACACATCAACAAGTTGTTTTAGAAAATTTTAATTTTGGGGTCCAAACTATGGCTTATTCCAAACTCGCTTCATAACTTAAGTCGAGTGTTTGAAATAAATCCTTCTGTGAGATGATACCGTAGTCGTGTGATTATTAGTCACACTGAATCAATGAAAGCAGTCACATCTTCAGTTTATAATGCTACGCTATGGGAATTTGCTAGATTTCTTCTTTGTGGCTGTTTGGAGTGCACACTGTGCTTCCCTGACATCACAATCGTAGTGTTTGCAATTTCATTTTGATTAATTGCCCAGTCCTAATCTAAATATACCCAGAATGGCAACATGTTAAACAGATTTTGAAAATTACGAGGGTTAAGAATTACAACAGGAATGAAAGCTCTATGTGAGATAGACGAAAATAGAAAAGTATGGCCAAATAATCAAATGTTTAAGCAAAATGAGCTCAAACAGAAGACAAACCGAAGAGCCTTTTGTTTATGTGGTGAATTGACGAGATAAAACGATTGTGAAATCTGTAAGTGTCAATGTTTTGGACTCATGCTGAATTCCCTGACTGAAACTGACGACTGAATTCATCATCATAAAAAAAAAAGACATACCTCTTCAGAGTAATGGTCAGACGGTAGAGGTGGGTAGTCGCACTGCTCAATCTTTTTACACAGCGAGTAGAGATTCATTTTGTCCCCATAGAACGGACTCTGCAAGGCCGCCATCTAGAGAAGAAAAGAAATATGAAAGGCGATTTCAGAAAAAAAGACATTTGGTAGACATCTTGTTAGGCAAAAAAAAAAAAAAGATTTTAAAAAATGGCAAACAAGTTCTTGGCAAACCTCATGATTCATTCCCTAAATGTGATTTGAATGGACTTCTGTGAAGATTAAACAATTACTTATATTTCACTGTCATGAGTTCACACCTGGAGCTGAGAAATTCATTCACTCCCATGCAAGTTCTCACATCTCTCATCCAGCATCTTGAAACGCAATAAATCTTCATCAAGCAGTGTCTACACGTCACAGACACCAACAGGCAACTGCCATCTGTTAGCTCGAGCTGTCAGGAAACTAAGAGTCAAGGCTATAGAGCATGTATCATGTCACTCAGATAAGTCTGTACATTAAATAAGCAATATTAAGTACAATAGACACATTCTTTGGTAAAATAATAGTTCACTAGTCGAACTGTAAACTGCTTAGAATCTTGGTGTATTTATGATGTGCAGAGACCTCATTCATTCATTTTCCTTTGGCTTAGTCCCTTATTTATCAGAGGGTCACCACAGCGGAATGAACCGCCAACTTTTCTGGCATATGTTTTACACAGCCGCAACCCAGTACTGGGAAACACCCATACACTCTCACATTCTCACACACACACACACACATACACTATGGTCAATTTTGTTTACCCAATTCACTTATAGCACATGTCTTTGGACTGGGGGAAACAGGAGCACACAGAGGAAACCCACATCAACACGGGGAGAACATGCAAACTCCACACAGAAATGCCAACTGACCCAGCCGGGACTCAAACCAGCGACCTTCTTGCTGTGAGGCGACAGTGCTAACCACTGAGCCACCGTGCCCCCATCTTACTGGCAATTATGGCTCATCTAACTTACAGTTTCACTATTTTTTGCTTAGAGTCCTTCAGGTCAGTTGCTAAATTGACATTTTAGCTGACATCAAATTAGCTGTCTGTCATTCTTCAGCATTATACAAATGAATATTTTATTTTGTTCGTTTTTTTTTTTTTTCGTTTTTTTTAAAGGTTTTATTTTGTTAGGTTTATTACTTTATTTTGTTAGGTTGTTTAAGTTTTTTTTTTAAGCAATGCACCAAAATAATTATTTTTTTCCCAAAACATCAAAACTAAAACAAACTTTCTGTAATCAAATTTGGCCAATTTAAAGGCCCCGAAATACGGGGGTAACATTACTTTGAGAAAATTAAATCAAATAAAAAATTAGGGCAAAACAAAATGTTGGCTTGAAGTTTGTTTCATGTGTTCGAAACAACTCTGAAAAGCAAAACGTTTTGCTCTGAGCCTTGGCCTTCTTTGATGTAGAAATGATCTCCAATTCATTTCTTCTGATCAGTATATCAAGGTCAGATGTCAGCAGGCAAAAACAAAGACTGAAGAGGTGATTCATTGTAGAAAATGAAGTGTAAGGGACCATTCACAGAACGCGTCTTTGTGTCTAAAAACGTGAGACGCATCGCTTGAGAATGCTTTTTTTAAAAAGCACCTCATCTGCTTGGTTGATGTCAAACAAAACAGTTGTCATGCTAAGTTGCTATTGCACGCAGAATATCACAGTGCTTGCCCCGCCTCAGAGTTCTTCTGATTGGTCCAATTTGGAAGTGAAATTGATGAGTGGCGCCGTGTGTAAAAGTTAAAAATTTTTTCATGTGACACGGCGTCTTAAAAACCCAACACTCGTGTGTGGCACTTCAAAAGACACTAGATGCAAGTGTAATGGTTGTCAAGCATGCGTTTACACAGAAAAACAATTGAATGGTAGTTGAAAACAACACTCAAAAAGTGACTTTTGCTGCTTGTTCAAACTACATTTCAATTCTTAGAGCTTTTTTGGGACAACTTAATTATTGTATGTTCAATCCACTTAAATTTGTAAAAACGATTAAGTTGACTTACTCGATTTGTGTTGGGACAACATGAAGGGACTGTGTGGAACCCTGCATTGTTTACAGTGAACAATGTCATTGGGTCTCATTCACTAAGCATTGGAACATACACATTTGTTCATGAATTCTGCATGTGAATGTTTTCACAAACAAATCATGATCCATCAAAACTTTCATACTGCAATTTATTCCAAATTTAAACAGATACACACACCCAGAGAGGGACACTTAGCATTGCTCATAGATCTAGTGAGAGAAAGGGTTGTGGGGAAAGCCATTATATAGGGCTGTGAATCTTTGGGTAGATAGCGAATTGATTTGATTCATAGGTTTCCGATTCGATTCAAGAACGATTTTTGTAAATTCTCATTTTCGCAAAATAAATCCACATGAACAGTCCCTTAAAAGTGACACTGCATCTTCGGTTTTATCCCCCGGCACACTTTGCACTCACACTATCATGTACCATGCCCAAGCCCAATCGAACCGCGATCTGGCCCACCTATTCTGACTGGGCCAGGGCCAGCTAACCAAACCTGCACGGAGCACTCACACTTGTAAAATGAACCAGGTTATGGGGGTCAAACGCACCCGGGCACGGTTTTGATAGCCTAGTGTGAGTACACCCTTAGAATACTCCAAATTCAAAGACATTAGAACATGCTAGAGTACAGATTTGTGTGCATGTTGTGAATTAGGTGAAAATGTTTAGTGAAGTTCATATGTATATACAGTAAATATGAATAAAATTTTGGTGAATGAGACCCAATGTTTGAAATATATTTCAATTTAATGCTGCTTTCTCACTGCTGTCATTTAGTTGTGTTTATTGTCTGCTCTCGCCAATGTGGGTGGCATTGAGATGATTTCTAACAATAAACTGCTGCTTAGTATTTCAAACTTCCTTTTACCCATTAACAAACAACAAAAAATGAACTTTGCTGTTGTTGCATTTTTTACAGAAATTTCAGCATTTCAGTAAAAAAGAAGTCAGAACGAGATGAACAACAATGTTGACTTCAAAGTTTCCGGATGTAAATGACGGTGGTTACGGATGAAGTGCATCCTGGTAGCCTGGAGCTGTGCAATCCCGCTCAACCAGGAAGGTGATGCTTTGATGACGTTATGAGATTATGATACTGCAAAAGCAGACTGGAAAAAACAGCCTCGAGCAAATCCACTGAAGAGGAAGTAGAATTTTTTTTTTCCAGATGCCAAGAATGCAAGCAACACAGTACTTGCTCGAAACCACTACAGCTCAAATGCACGCTGGACGAGAACTCAATTAAATTGACATCGAAGGACAGAGAGGAAGCGGCGAGCGAGTTACTGGGGTGGGGGTTTTAGGAGGTGTGATCGAGCGAGGAGAAACGACGGTCTGGCCTGTCAGAGGAAAAGAGGAGCGTGGAGTGACAGAACTCATGGAGCACAGCCCATTTCACAAAACGGGATTAGGAGGGGCGAAGGAAAGGGAGTCCCTTTCTAATCACAGACAGAGCAGCAACTGGAAGAACTTGGATGTGTCTGCAATATATACCACTTTTATACCAACCAGAACTTCTTTTTAAATCCTTAATGTGCCAAAACTAATTAACAGAGTATTTCTGTGTTGGGTCTAAAGCAGTGGTTCTCAATTTCGGTCCTTGGGTTGCTGCAGACATTTGTTTCATTATGATGACGTATTTCCAACTGACACCAAATATTGAGTGGGTTTTATTTGCTGCAAACTAACAGTTTGAGGGGCGTGGCTAAGCCTATTTCAACAAATCCGTCAATATGAAGTCATCAGAGAAGGACTGCCATTGATTTTGATTAAAGATTACCAAAACTGTTTGTTTTTTTTACTTGCATGGACTAATTGTTGACTTTAATACTAACTATGTGTGCAAGTAAAATAAACACTGTACATTTTAATTTCATGCGGACTTTAAACCAATATGAGTAATCAACTGTTTGTGTCTTTCCGGTTACCAAGAAGATCGTCAGCTGCTCAAACATCTTGACGGAAATGCATCTAATTTAGAGTGGTTTATGAACTTCATGAACAAGAAAAACATTTTCTTGATGTTAGGATGGAAACAAAGCTAATGACAACCTTCGAAGCTAATTATTTTGATTTCACACCTGTTTAAGTGAAGAAATAATGAATGTCCAATCCCAAGAAAGCATGAAAAGAATCAATTGCAACAATGGTGTAGAAAAAAAGGATGGTGACATTTCAGCACTTCAGTAAGATGAGTTTTGTATCATCTGAAAGTTTTATATCCAGTCCCAGGCTTGCATCAAAGCAGCCCCCAAACCCTCAACACCACTGCAAAAATGTACATTTGTATACATTATTTACAGTTATACATATGTCCACAATTTATTGATTGTATAAATGTGTATTTCCCATTAATTGCTAAAACTACCTATTATATGTATCTATTTTATATCAATGCATGTCTCTTGCAGTTATATATATAATAAATGTAATAATATTAATCATAATTGTAAATAGAAAATACAATTTTGTGATCCCTTATTCCATACACGCACACACACATACATGCATATATGTGTGTAAACAGAATTTGCCCAAACAAAAATTACATTAAAAACCAAAAAGTCCTACAGATAAGTTTAGTTTCTCTGACGGGCAGGTTACAAAAAAATGGAGGCAAAACTTGATTTCTGCAGGAAAATGCTGGACTTCACGTCTATCCTGTTTGTCCATCAGTTATGTGGACTGGAATGGCTGTGTGTGTGTGTGTGTGACAGTAATAGGCTCTGTGAATGAGTGTGTTCTGGCCAGACTGTGCTTGGTGTTTTCTACTGAAAAATTCACAACAAAAGGGTAGATATATTTTTTTTTTCCTCAAGATGATACATCTATAGCGTGATCTCACAGCAACATCTGTCTCGGCAGTGTGTAACCGCTCTTGCAAAGAGTTCCTCGCAATAATTGCAGACGAACAGCATTTATCGGGATGAATCTGCAGCTTGGGTTTGGAGCGTTTGCATACGGCGTGTGTACCTGTGGCCGCAGAGGGGGGTCAGGGGCGAGCAGCAGCTGTAGCCAGCAAAGGGTTAAACAAGGACCACCATATTTTCATGCATCTTCTGCTTCTGACAGATGAAAAATGTCAACTGTCCTGTTTTTATTTTGGAGTTTTTGCACTATTCATCTGGTTCATTAGTGCCTGGGCGCTCTTGGCCCTGACAGCTGCTCGCCCCGTGCTCCCGGCCCCTGAATTTTTCAGGCTAATTTGATTCGGGGCGCCCAGGCGATGGGCAAGATGATTGACTTGCTCCCTGACCCCCGGAGCCCAGCAGCTCCCCTCATTGGTATTCCAGAGGAGTCCACCGCGCACCACGCTGGCCTGCTGTCTGTCTGCGGGGCTTCGGCTACCGGTGCACGGTGGCGGAAGACACACACGTTTACACACTCACATGCGCACACAAAAGGGGGGGAAAGCGCACACACAGACACCAAAGCTCAGAGGAACATACTTAAACAGAATCTCAACCAGCAACACATAAGTGCGCTGACACAAACACACACACCCGACACGAAAAGGAAAAAAAAAAGAAAGCCACACCTGCTTGGAAATGCATACACTCGCGCATAGATAGATGCTCACAACAGGAACCCAAAACAAGACACAAACACATATGGCCATCCAGGCAGGAAGACAAACAGACTATTTTCTAATTCCTACCTGAAGCTGACCATCTTGGCTTGATACTAGCGCTAACTGTATTTGGCCAACATATTCAAATAGAAACAAACGCAGACATAATTCGTGAAATCAAAGTGACAAAGTCAAAAAAAAAAAGTCAATAAATATATTTTTGTATATATATGTTTGTATATATGTGTTAAAAATAAGAAACGAATAACACAGCGCCCCTAGTGGTAGTACTGAAAACTCAAACTTTACCATTAGATTTATACATTTGGCAGACTCTTTCATCCAAAATGATTAATGCTGTAATAAAGTAAACATTTTTATCAGTTCTTGTTTTAGCTGGGAGCATGTTCTACTATTTGAGCTACAGGAAAGTAAACAACACAAACTGCACTCTGACATTATGGGACACAATTGTGCCTAAAATCAAGTAAACTTTTACTGATAAGTAGCTCTAGAAGACAATTTGTGCAAATATGGTGCCTCTAGTGGTATTAGTGAGAATGCAAACACAAACTTTGAAATTACATCTATGCATCTGTTTTCAATCAGACAAATTTGCACAAGTTCTTGGTTTACCTTGGAACCGAACCTGTGACCTTGTCATTTATCACACTGTTTAAGCTACAAGAAAAATAACTTTGTTACATATTGCATCATAATACATCTATGGACACAGTGGACAATTAAATTCAAGCTAAGAAAACTAAACGCAATCAATAAAAACCTAAATATAATGTTTAATGTTGCTGTGATTGTCTTTTTTTGCAAGTTAGTCATAGTATAGGGATAGTTGGCGGTTCATTCCGCTGTGGCGACCCCTGAAAAATAAGGGACTAAGCCAAAAGAAAATGAATGAATGGTAACTGCTTGTAAAGACAAAAGAATAATAGTGAAGGTTTCCTAGGTTGTCTATGAAACTCTGTTAAATAATACGCACCAATAATTTAATAACACATTAGATGTAATCATTAGCACATCAAAAAGAATATGCATTTCTCCTGTTGTATATTATCATTTAATGATGCCTAGATTCACATGCAGCATTTAAAAATATTTATTATACGTCAATCTTTTATTTTAATTCCTTCTTTGGAAAAAAAAGCTGAATTTTAATGTCAGTCATTTATCAGATATCACCCATAACATGAAAATCAATATCGACTCATCATATCGGCATTAATCTCAATCAAGGAGATCCTGCCATTGTCTTAATATTGATCTTTTTACTCCGCTGGAGTCTTTGCATGCCAATTAAACCAGCGAAGGTCCCCGTTCTCAGGAGTTCTGGAAGAGGGCGTAGCGCATGAAAAGAGTCATGTCGGAGTGTGAGAAAACCATCATTATTTCATACTGCTCATCCTTCTTGCACTCTTCTTTAATGATATATTAATCAAATGGAAGCGCCGGCATAAGGAACGAACACAATTAAATATGAATCCATATTCGGCAACATGAAAAGTCCCCGTCTGATGCCACAAACAGGCCTTGACTCGTACGAACGGCTAACCTACACACACAGTAATGCTTAAGCACTCTGGCTTTTCCTCCAGAACAAATGAGAAGAGAGAAAAACCACCTCTTCTTCTCTTAGTAGCGCAATCACCACAGCATGAAGAAAAGTTCCAGACGCGTGTTATGTTTGTAAATTTGCTGAATGAGTGTGCAACGCTTCTCGGTTTTATGCATCATTAGCAAAACATGGGTGCGGCGGCTCATCAGAATGTTAAGAGTTCTTCCGAGACGCCTGCGTTCACGTACGCCGCTCTCCCAAAGCATCTTTAAAGAACATGAGTATTCCGCAGCTGTACACGGCTGGGCCAAATTAATTCACTAAGCTATCAAATTAAAATCTGAGATCCGTGGTGAGAAGACACCAAGGTATACTGGGTAATCTATATTTGAATAGGATGCGGGGAGGGTTTAATTAGCTCAAACGTCTTGATGGATGTTTACTATTCAGGTGTGGGATTAACACTTTCCTCGAAAAATTCAGAAAAAGAAAAAGGCATACACAAATTTCCCGAGCTTCGAAAATGAAGTGCTACACCGCATCCTCCCAACGACGGACTAAGAATTCTTATTTAATGACAGAATTTCATTAGCAACGCGTATCAAAAATGCAACACCCGTCTCACGCGGTCTGCATGCTAATCTGTTTACTGTTAGCACTCTTGTTAATCCGTCACGTAGCGGATTTGGTTCTTATCTCTGACGTTCTACTCAAAACACATGGTCGTAAATGAAGATGTGACTTAATTGTAAAACCTAGAGCAGGAAACCTGGCCTCGTGTTTTTTGTGTTGAAGGGAGATGCTATGGTCTCTGCCTCTTATTTATGCCAACATAAATCCGAAACACCTTCGAGGACGGCTATTAAGAGGAGGTTTAAGAGAACTTCAAAAGGTTGTGAACGCAGAGATCCACCAATATGAACTCGGTCTGTCTTTAATAGAAAGAGAAGACGGTGCTGGGCAGAAACAGCGAGGACATCGAGAAGGACCATCTGGGTAGCTTGAGACGATCCTTTCATTTTCAGCATCATAAAATTCAACACCAAAACCAGTTGCATCAGTGCTCCAAGGATGGCTTAGGAGATCATAGCCTAATTCAAGCAACAAAATTTGTCTTGATCATTGGGGGAAGGAAAATATAGATGAGTATCCAAAAGTCTAATTCAAGGTTCGATTGGAGTCAACTGAAAGGCACATTCATTGAACTCTGGTGGTCATGATTTGAATCTCTACATCAGAAGATCTGCTCTTTCATCCAATTATTCATTAAAAGAAAGACACATATTATAATCTGCAAATACAGATCCACGACTAAATTTATAAAACGTGTTTATGCAACATACAGTAGGAACTGTAAATAAATGATGTTTATATCGTGCACTTGCTTGATCTACTTGACAGGAGATCATTAATGATTGGTAAGTCCCAGTTCTTTCTGTGAATTCATGAACAATATTCTGTGTTGCATTCAAATGTGTAGAGTTCATATAAATAGGAAAGACTGTCATGATCACACTAGGCTGTGGATTAAAAGAAACAATGTTGTAAATAATGTCCATCTCATTCATCACTTCACGAGACCTCAGTGTATCAGCAATTAATTTTGTGTTGTCTGTGTTTTGTTTTGTTTTTTAGACTGAAACTGCCAGAAACATTTGACTTGCCTGTTTATGAATCCCCAACAAACAAAAATCTTATTTAGTGATCTACTGAAGAAAAAAAAGTCACCTAGATCGTGGATGGCCTGGGAATTTTGGTGTAAACTTACCCTTTTAAACCTAAGGATGTGTATTTCTTCAGTTGGTGTAAGTAATTCAATTTCAGTGGAACATTATTAGTTTGTTTCTTACATCAGTGTAGTTATTGTTAAAAGGCCTACATGCAAAATTAAGAATCTCTTTCATTAAAAAGAAGCAAAAAGTTAGAAATACCTTGAACGAATACCTTTGTTTGACTTATAAAGTGTACTTGAGACTATAGATTATACAGAGATCTGACTGTCAGACTAGTTTAAGAGACATTCTACCAGAAACGTACATTTTGACTTATAAAAAATGTGACATTTATTTATCGATTTATTTGTAGAATTTATTTATAATTTCATGTTTTTAATCAATTGATGTGAACGATAACAACTTAAACTTGCTATTTATATAAGATTTTTTTTCTAAATAACAGTTTTTAGCATAACAAAACTATTAAAGTTGTAGGTTCAATTGGGCTGAGGACAAGGACAATGACAGGGTTTGTACATTTGTAAAGTGTTTTTCATAAAGAAAAACAAATCTGAGAACCAAATGAATGACATATTCCTTTACAGAACAACTCACAGAAATCAACCATCAGTCCATTTTAGAAATTTTTGGGATGAAATACTTTTTATTCACTCTATTTATGTTTTTATTTCAGGGACAGATAATGTATGTTTCTGGTAGAATGTCCTTTAAATAAATCCTTTTCTTTACATGACAAATTGACGCTACTTTACAGAACAGCTGTTTCAGCTTTATCTTGAACATTAAGTATTGGTTTTGTCACAGAATGAAACACTTTTTGACTGCAGTGTTTCACTGTGAAAGAATACTGAAAACGAAAGATCTAGGTGTTTCTTTTCAGTATTGTAGTTTGCTGCATTTAAATGATTAGTTCACTCAAAAACACAAATTCTGTTATTAATTAATCACCCTCATATCATTCTAATCCCCTTAGAGCTTCATTCATCTTCAGAACACAAATAAAGATATTACAGATGAAATCTAGGGCTCTCTCATCCTCTTTTCAGACAGCAATAGTCCAGAGACATTCAAAGTCCAGAAAAGGAGAAACCAATGGAACCAAAAACATTGTCAAAACACTTCATTTGAATTTAGTGGTTCAACGGCTCGAAGAACACATCTATAAGACAAAAAAAAAAACAGTGAAACGACATTGTTCACCTATGTCTCCCGTGTCAGGTCAAGGTGCGCATTTACTATGGCAAATACAACTCTTGCATGTTGCGCTGCTGACTATACTATACTAGTGTTGACTATAGTAAACACACAACCCGACGCAGAGGAGAAGACAAAGGCGTATTGCCTCAGTAAAGTGTTCCTGAGGTTTCGTATGAGTACAGTTTAACCACTAAAATGACATGGATTGTTTTGACAGTTTTTGCTTCCTTTTCTGGGCTTTGAAAATCTGAAAAGCAATGCTTTCTATGGAGGATGAGAGAGCTCTCAGATTTCATCTAAAATATCCTAATTTGTATTTCCTAAGATGAATGAAGGTCTCAGGAAACTGCAACGAATTAAAAGTGAGTAATTAATAACAGAATTTTCATTTTGGAGTGAAATTGCCCTTCAGGATTTTAAAATAAAATCACTTCTGTACAACCACTATACATATTTGACCTCTGTATATATTTGCATTTTGTATTGCCCAAATATGGCAACCAGGTTTCAAATTACAAAGAGTTTACAATTATTGGACAACTTTCATATCAGTGCATCCCTAATTTTTATACAAATGCATAAATGGGGACATCATGTCATTGATAGGTGATGCAAAATGGCTAAAATTTGAAGATTTCTCGGAACGTCAACATTTAGGATAATGCAATACAACTGCTGCCAACTGCTGACCTACTCTCAAAACTTCTTGCTTACTAAAACATTTATTGACTTCTTCACTCCACACCCAAAACATTACCCACCTAAACACCCAAACAGAAACCGTGACCCTCGATTCTTCCATCTAGCAAGAAACCACGTTTCCTCCGTGTTGCAGAAAACTGTCAATAATGCAGATGGACCGTGGAGTACAGTGCAGTGCTATTGACAGATGCGCCACGGAGAGCACGTGTCCCGTCTGCCGTGAAGGCCGTTTGGGAGTCAACCCCGACTCTGGCCTTGTCCTGCACCCCACCTATTCATTACGGGACGGTCGGCCAGCCAACGTCAGCTGACCAAATAAGCTCCAACTGAGAACATGGGCATCAAACGGAATAGCAGATGCATATGGAGGAATACAATGCACAGGTATTGATGATTTTCAATCGAGGCCTCGCCACCCCCTCGAATCCCCCCAAAACAGATCGACTGAAAGATTCATGCTCTCAGAATAAAGGAATTACATGCACACATATAGACCTTTCGCACAAAATAGATCAATGGGGATCAATGGAAGATGGCACAAGTCTGCAAATTACCAATTCAGCAGTTCAGTGCTGCAGCTGGTATTCGATTGTCTATTAAGACACACACAGACACGGCAAAATAAATTATGAAACTAGATGCACACGATATATGGGCCTATATGTACACTACTTGGGTCAATGACATGATGTAATATCCTTTTGTGTCATCTATTAAATTATTAAAGAATACATTAAAAATGGATTTCCTACATACAACGATTGTATGCATCTCGAATATAAGCCAGCTTGTTTGTTCAATTTAGAATTTTGGGGGATATAAAAGTAAATAGGTCAGACTGATACTGCTGTTCTGACCACATGATAAAGAGAAAAGAAAATGATTTAAAGCTTAATAACATTTAACCCTTTTTTAAGATTAGTTCAGGTTATAAAATGTCAAATATGTATTATTCAAAAAAAATCTAAATGTGTATTATATTATATATATATATATATATATATATATCCTCAATATGTGTATAAAAACTGACGCACTGTTAAAAAATGTGCTAAATTATATATGCATTTATATTAGTGCTGGGCAAAGATGAATCGCGATTAATCCCACCCAAAATAAAAGTTAGTTTTGACAGAATATGTGTGTATTGTGTATATTTATTAAGTATTACATAAATACACGCATGCATGCATGGTACAAATTTTATATAAATTGAAATATCTATGCAAAAAACTTTTATTTTTATGCATGTGTGTTTATTACATATACGTAATTAGTATATATAATACACATACATCTTATGTCAAAAAACTTTTTTGTATGCAATTAACCTTTGGCCAGCACTAATTAATTAATTATATACATATTGTGATGAATATATTTTTCAAAACATAAAAAACCCCAAAAAGAATTATGTAAGTTTTGGAATTGTTTAATGTTCTTTACCATAAACCAGAAAAACAACAACACAAAGTTGAAAAAAAATCTTAAATTGTTCTCCAAATAAATTATGATGCATTTTGTTAAAGATAGATTTTTTCTTCAGCCACTCTTTTCTCTTAAAAAGCACACATATTATCATACATGTATTTCAAATCTTAATCGTCTTTTGATTTGTTATACAAAAAAAAAAAATGTCCACATCCACATGATAAACTGAGAACTCAATTATAACAAATGAAAAAGACCAAAAAAAAAAAAAAAAAAAGCGCTTTACTGTAACATCATAGCGACTGCCGCCGGGTTTGCCGCTCATCAGATCTGTCACTCAAACAGATGTCAATTCATCACCTCCCGGCTCTCCGCCCCCTCCGGGTCACGTGACCCGCTGGAAACGGGACAAGATGAAAGTCTCCGTGTACCAGGGGTGCGACAGCACCGATCTGTTCAAGGCCAAGCCCAGACCCGGCTTTAACAGAAGCTTAAGAGATCACAACTGTTCCCCGTTTGCCTTCTCCCTACACTTGGCTGACCCATTGCCACCGCTACGCAGGGCAGACTGATCACACTGATGGGCCTGGTGCATTATGGGAGACTAATTAGTGCCAAGAAACAGTGTCTCCAAGCAGCGGTGAACTCAGATGGTTGTTTTTCAGCCCCAGGCACTTTGGGAGGTGTAGCTACTAGTAAGCTTCCCCCCAAAAAACAGCCAAAAAAGACAAAGTGGAGGAGAAAAAAAACACACTCAAGGGATTGAAGGGATAGAATGGGTACCGGACTAACAATGTATCCATTTCCACAGCATGAGAGTGTGAATTTGCGCCTGCTTGCGTGTGTTTATACACCGGTTTTTGGTAGCCAGAGCGTCCCGTGGGATTAAGCATGGTGTCATTTACAGATTGCTGCTACACATTGCAGGTGGCCACATTCACCTGTTTATGAGGAAACCAGGGCCAAAAGCAGACAAAATGGCCACTTTTGAACAGAGATGTGTTACATAAGAACTAAACTATCTACTGCTTAAAGTGATAGTTCCAACCAAAATGTCAATTCTGTCTTCATTCTGTTGCAAAGTGTTTTTCAGACTTGCTGATTGATCGGTGTGGTATTTGCCCCACCCCTCCTCCATTGTGATTGGACAGTTGGGTAAATAGTGAAAGTAATAAATGCTGTTTTTAAAACAAAGTTAATCTCACTTTACTCATTCATTTAGCATAAAAAACACTGCTGACATTTTTTTCGTGTATGGCAATTCATTGAAAACTATTCACTCACTCACATATCTGTTGTTTCTTTTGCTGATCACAAAAGGAAGAACAGTCAGGTCAACATGAATTAGAAAAACAGTAGTTTGTAATATTGATAAAAAAAGGGATAACTTGACATTTTTGGGGTTGTTATGATGATAATAATGAAGCACTATTTTGCTTTGTATAATTAATGACTGAATGGCATTTATGTTTTTTGGTCAAAATGATCCGCAAAAAGGCTGTGCTGTACCACAGTGCCCAGCAGTACTCAGCACGCTGGTTTCACTCCCCCTCCAGTCGCAGTCACTGAACAGCTTTAAGACCGTGTGCGGAAATGAAACTAATAATGTTACATTGGGGCACTGAGCATTGAAAGTTTACCTGCTTGTCTGATTTCTACGCCTGATTTGTTGTTGTTTTATTATTCATAATTTTGATATTTCAACAAATTCTGCTGCTTATTATTTTATTTTCAGCATGTTTATTTCCTAATTTCATAATGCGAATATAATAGGAGTGCAACACTTGTTTTGCTTTTTGTTTAATTATATTTTGAATCAAGTTTTAACATGTCAAAATGAAAGATCATTAAACGCCAAATGCGGCTTTTGCATTTTTTTAAAGTATACTTTTATACATAAATAATACCCTGATTTGTGGTTTTATAAAACATAATTTTTTTTAAAAGCATTTGGTTTTATGAGAATAATCAGAAAAATTATTGCCCAACTAATTGATTATCAAAATAATAGCAGCAGAGCACACCGTTGACTAGATTGCATGCATCTGTGCTGTGGTAAAATTTGGAATGTGGAAATGTGGAATGTGGAAATTCTGCTAATGTATATATATATGCATGAACAGCACATGCTTTTTTAAAGTTTTAAAGCTTTAAAGTTAAAAATTACTTTATATTATTTCATAAAAAATTATTATTACAAAGCATTTTTAGTTTTCAGCCAAGTGCATTTAGAATTTTCAATTTCGGGCCAGAATTTTTATTTGGGTGCATCCCTAATTTAGCGGAGTGTGTTTTTGTGCTGGTACAGTCATTGATTAATAAATTTGACCCTGTAACCACCAGTAGATCGACAATTCCTTGTCTTAATGAGTGATTCACTGAACCACTGACTCAAATGATTAATTTTAAATGAAGCAAGAAAGATTAGTTCAAGAACAAAACAGTGTTGCAGATTTGCTCTGAAATGCACAAATATTCTGCTCAATCTCTGTTTGGAGCATTTTTCATCATTTTCAACATATGCAGTCTAACATTTAACTCACTCAACATTCACTTTTAGTTAAAAGTTTAAAATCAATGCCGTTTTCAATTCAATGTTATGTGCTGATATCTATATATAAATAATGGCTCTCTTGTTTGGGTGATATTAACCATATCTTGTTTTATAAGTCTAGAAACAAAAACCCAAACATAAATTATGGATCATCGTAACTGCAATTAGAATTTCTTTATTTCTCGTTCTAACATACATATATAATTGTCATTGTATCATAAAAACAATTCCTTTTCAAGCATTTTATGTAAATCTATAGTTAATCACTGAAAATCTAGACATCTAGTAACTCTTCTTGGTACATTTATGACAACAAAAAGTAGCTTTGTCTAATTTGTGAATGAATCATTCTTATGAGTTATCATTTTAATTGTCAATGATTAATTCACAAATTTTCAGTTTTGGTTGTGAACATCAACTCTGAATCAATGATCTAGTCCCTGTTCACCCTAACATAAGTTTATTAATGAATAACAACTTCAACGTAATTAAAAAACAATCATCTCATGTTTTCAAAAGACTTGGAATAGAGTCAAATTAACATTTTTAACCTGACAGCCCCAGTTTACATTCACTTTCATAACACATTTCCTTGCATTAAAGCAAAATATTCTTACAAAATGCAACTTTTATGTCCTACATAAAACAGAGAGACACATAGGTTTGAAACAACATGAATGTAAATAAATGACAGATTTTTTTTTTTGGCTAACCTATATTTATAAGCTCCAAGCATTTAGCTCACCCCCCAAAAAAACCCTGCTGACTTTCTTGCAACTTCACTTTCAATTTAAACTGCAGACTAAAGAGAAAACCACTGCTCTGAACCAAACAGATCCTGGTCCTCTACATCTTCAAGCAGCGTACGCTAATAAGGCCTAATCAAAGCAGTCGGTATCATTTAGCAGCAAGAGTCGGACATGTTATTTAAAACACATGTAAATGTCATTCAAATTTCCTCATCGACTTGGGAACATACTCCAGGTATCCTACCTTGGAGTACGCAACCATATTGTAATTTCGCCCCGGCAGACCGCGAGGTGTAGGATTGCGTCTCGCAAAAGGAGACAGAAGCTGGGGAAGAGTTTGGGAGGGCTGGGTTGTATAAACGGCAGGAGGGAGTGATGGGATGGGTTTCTATAACTTACCTCATAGAGCAGGCAGCCTAGCGACCAGATGTCAGATTTGAAGTTATATCCGTTTTCGTGCATTCGCTCGGGAGACATGTAATATGGGGTGCCCACTGGAACAGAAAAAAAAAAGACAGATAGAGACAGACAGAGAGACAGAGAGTTAGACTGTCTGGTTTGCAATGCGAGGAGTTCATCCATGGATGCTTCATTGACAAAGGTTTCAGACTGAGGAGTTTTAGACTAAAGAGAGGTTACTAACAACAAACCCAGCCATGCGTGTGTACAGTGTGGGGGAAACACACCGGTTTGTACACTAATGTCGAAAAGTTTGAACTGTGTATGACTTAAAAAAATAAAATCTAAACATTCAATAAATTTTTTTTTTATTTATAATGTTAAGAAGATTATATTTCAAATTATTGGTCTTTTTTTTTTACTTTCTATTATTCATTGAACAGACTTTGGGGGGGGGGGGGGGGGGGGGGGGGGGAACTCATGGTTTTCAGTAAGAAATGTTTCTTTTTATTTCTGAAGGAAAACGTTACACTGGGAATAAACTGCTGAAAATTCATCATTGAATTACAACAATAAGTCAGACTTTAAAAAAAAAAATACTGAAATGGATAACAGTTATTTAAACAGCAATAATAATAATAATAATAATATTTCAAAGTATTGTATTTGTAAAATCCTGACAACCCAAACTTTTAAACAGTAATGTATATCGAGAATAAAAGTATACATTAAAACATCAACTTTTGAAGGAATCGTAGAATATCAGGACTTAGATTCAGCAATTTTGTAATTAAATAAACATTTATTTTGACATTTATTGACCATGAATAACATTTCAATAAAAACTGACAAATAAAATACTGTTTAAGAATCTAAAATACATTATCATAACAAAACAATATTAAGAACTCCTTGTGAAATTGACAAAAAAAAAATTGTATTTTGCATGCCAGGCCAGTAGGTGGCAATGTCACTTTGTAGGAAACACGACACGTCTATAGGCATATGGTCCTGTAGTTCACTACAGTTGTTTTGGTTGTCAAGTATTCTCACATGACTATAGATTAAACATGTAAATCACATGTAAATGAGGTTTCGCAAAATAGATTTTTTTGTAGTTTTATGCAGAAACAATAATAGTATAATTTGCAAAAATGTGCACTTTGAAATGCTATAGGACCCCAAAATGTCAATGTTGTTATGTTAATAATAAACTAGATGTTAAAGTTTGAGAACAAACTTTATGGTGGCTTGAGAAAGCCTGTTGGAAGTAGTTTATTTAGTTAGAAAAAGTATAAAGTTGGCTAAAAGAATGTTTAAGATCCCTGCAGACAACAATGTAACCACTTTAAAGAATGAAACAAGCCAGTAAAAAGCTTTAAAGTTGATAGTGTCTGTGGTTTGTAATAGCATGAATTAGCATGTTGTTAACATGATTATAGCATGAATTAGCATGTTGTTAGCATGATTCCAGCATGAATTAGCATGTTGTTAGCATGATTCCAGCATGAATTAGCATGTTGTTAGCATGATTCTAGCATGAATTAACATGTTGTTAGCATGATTCCAACATGAATTTACATATTTTTAACAAGATTCTAACATGAATTAGCATGTTATTAGCCTGTTTCTAGCATGAATTAGCATATTTTTAGCATGGTTCTAGCATGAAATAACATGTTAGCATTATTCTAGCAGGAATTAACATGTTTCTAGCATGAATTAGCAAGACTAGCATGTCACTAGCATGTTGCTAACATATTTCTAGCAATATTAGCATGTCAGTAGGATGTTAGAATTATTAGCATGTGTTAGAATAGCTAGTCGCAGTCTATGGGACAGTTGCTAGGGTGTTGTAAGTGGTTGCTAGGGAGTGGCTAGTAAGTTTAAAGGTCATCAGTGGTTGGCTGCTGGCTAGACTGAGTTGAATGAGGCCAGACTCTAGTCTGTAGGACAGTCTGATGGAGAGTTAGGAGTTCACAAAGTTTGACCCAATGTTAAGTCAATGGGACTTTTCCGGGTCATTTTTGGAAAACCGAAAGTCGGATCAGTTGGAAAAGATATAGCAACCCGAGTCAGACCAGTTTGGAGGTCTGACGAAAGTTTGAAGTGTATAGATTGAAAGGCTTAGGAGGAGATAGACTGTAAAAATAGTCTCAGACTAGAAGAAGAAGCAGAAGCAGAAGAAGCAGAAGAAGAAGAAGCAGCAGCAGAAGAAGAAGAAGCAGAAGAAGAAGCAGAAAAAGAAGAAGCAGCAGAAGAAGAAGAAGAAGCAGAAGAAGAAGCAGAAAAAGAAGAAGCAAAAGAAGAAGCAGAAGCAGAAGAAGAAGCAGAAAAAGAAGCAGCAGAAGAAGAAGAAGAAGAAAAAGAAGAAGAAAAAGAAGAAGCAGAAGAAGAAGCAGAAGAAGCAGAAGAAGAAGCAGAAG
>CAIGQV010007757.1:8569983-8595795 GCA_903798115.1 Danio jaintianensis | reverse complement strand
AGAAGAAGCAGAAGAAGAAGCAGAAGAAGAAGCAGAAGAAGAAGCAGAAGAAGAAGCAGAAGAAGCAGAAGAAGAAGCAGAAGAAGAAGCAGAAGAAGCAGAAGAAGAAGCAGAAGAAGAAGCAGAGAGATAACAGTATGTTGGCTTTCTCAAGCCACCATTATAATAAATAAATAATCATAAATAAGAGATTTCAGATTTTGAAGACTCTTGATACTTCTTTGTTTTAGAAATCATTTTAAAATTAGCTTTAGAATAACAATGCTACTACTACTACTTAACATTTTACTTCAATAAACAAAACACTTAGAGATATCACATATCTAAAATACAAGAAGAAAAACTTAAGCGAAGAATACAATCTGCAGTGACATAATACAATAATGCCAATAAACAATGACAATTAAATAAAACCACATTCAGGTTTGACGTTACACTAAGATGATCTATGAGAGAAATAAAAATCCTGAGCAATACGGGAACAGTAATAGTCAGACATTCGGATTATGAGCTGTAGAACAACTTTAACAGATGGAGGCAAGAGTGCTGTGAATGTTCATCAATGCATGTAGGTGGGTGGTTTCTAGAGCTGCTTTCAGACGGCATGCATGTGTATTTGGGGAATGAAAATCTCAGCTTACATGCACGGAGATTTAAAATCTCTCATTCACCTCTCATTACAAAACAACCTCAATGATTTACAACAGGAGTCATTCAACATGGCCGAATGAAACTTTAATCAATTCACTCTTGTCTCCAACTCTTGTAGATTGGATTTTCTTTGAAACGCAATAAAACCAAAACAGCCACTGTTATAAAACCCTCCATACAGTGTTTCTTTCTATGATTTCAATGTGTAATGGTTAATGCGTGACAGCCAACCACCAACATGTACTAGTTTGTTTACCTACAAACTTGCACGCTTTTACTAAAAAAGGTAATTTTCTTATTTTAAGATTTAAATTTAGATGATAGAACAACTTGGGGGTGGGGCCATCTGTGTGCTCGACCAATGGAGGGCAGTGGAAATGTTTGGGAAACCTGCCAAAGGTAAACAACGATTACATGCCATGATGTCGCACATGTTGGAAGGCACTGAGAATCGCACCGTGACAGACGTGAGACTGAGCAAAGCGTCAGGTCACTTAGTCTGTGGCCCTGCAAAGAATTGTGGGTAATTGGCAGTGACTAATAGCCATCAGGCAGAAGAGCGGGACCCAAGAGGCCAGTCAAACTCCCCACGCTGTACTCCCTGAAGCCGTGACAAGCTTCTTACTGCTCAGCGACTGTGGCCAACCAGCCAGCCACCGTGAAAGATTGATGATGAAAAGAGGGAGGGGTAAAAAGGAAAAAAAATAACAGAGTAAAAAAAAAAACATTCTGACAAATGCTCGCAGTTTACAAAAGTTTAGCCCTGGCACAAACAGCTCAGATCTGACAAAGCATTAAGAAGTCTCAGGTGGCGAGAACAAGAGCCAAAGCGAAACGTCTCAACATCGAACGGTGTCGGTATGGTTGTGCGGGTGGAGGGGCTGAGGTTGAAACACTTGCTAAGAAAAACACAAGCAAAAAAAAAAAAACCATGGCCCTTCCCCTCCTACTGTCTCACCCTATGATGCAATCATTGTGTCAAACCATCCTACGTTAAAAGAATTTTCTATTATCACAGAGGAAAGCCACACAGATGGTAACAGTTGGGCTGAGAAATCTGACTGGTCAGTATTATTTATGTCAACAGGCAAATGTGTATGATTATAACTAGGGATGAACTACACTGTAAAAAAAAAAAACTAATTTTACAGAAAATATCTCAATTTTTTACAGTATTTTTTTGTCATATCAAATTATATTCAAAACTTAGTAAAATGACAAATAATCTCTCTAAACTAACAGTTTGACTTTCATTTTAGGTACTTTATCATTAAAGACAAATTCCTGTCATTTTTGATTTTTTTACAAGGAAATTACTGTATTATTTATACAGTATTTTTTCTGTTATTTTAAATTATATTCAAAACTCTGTAAAAATTACAAACAATATCTGTAAATTAACAGCTTGACTGTTATTTTATGTATTATATAATTAATGACAAATTACAGCAATTTGTCTGTTTTATACAATAAAATCGCCATATTATTTACACAGTGTTTTTTCCAGTTTTTTTAAAGTACATTTAAAATTATGTAAAATTAAAGTAATAAATTGTAATTACTTGTGCACCTCGCTAGATTAAGGTGTATGTTAAGGTGTATGACCATGCTAACATTTTTTTTGCAGATTCAAGCTGATTTTTTTTTTTTTTTTGAGACTTTGATTACCACTAATTTTGAATTATGCTGAAAAAAAATGTTATGAGTGGGTTAACATTAATAAGTAAAGTTTTTCACATACTGGAAAACGCTCAAGTAAAAGATAGATTTTGCCAACTGCTTTCAATGTCACTAGATGACATCATAAAGGAAAATTCACTGATGTAGATATAAATATCAGTGGGCAAGATGAGAATTTAAACATGACATAAATCTCAATTGCCTCTAGTGATTTTAGGCATACTGTACAGTCTGAAAAATAGATTTAAAAAATAAATTAAAAAAAAACTGCATTTACCAGCATTGATAAATTATTTGCTTCTGAAGATTAAGTAAATGTCAGATGACAGCATAGCTAATTTAAACTATATAAGAAATTGGCAAGTACAATTAAAGATGAAACCAATGTATCCAATTGTATAAATATAAAAAAACACATATAAAAAAAAATCCCATAAATATATCTGCAAAGCTGCAGTGATTTTCTGTGCCATTTGAGCCACTAACCCATCTGCCACTGGTCAACAACACAAATAGCCCTGCCCCCAAACTCATGTTATTGGTCAAGCCAGTGCTGAGTTTCCCAGGATTTTCCAAAAAATGTCATTGTTTTGAAAACATCACTGTACTGAGATTTTAATGTGAGCATGACCATGAAGCAAATAAAGTAGAATCTGACCCCCTTCATCATGTACATATTCAACCAAAATAAAAGTTTTAATTGGTCAAAGTTGTACCATTTCAATGGAGTGCCTCAAAATCTATCATTAGAAACTTGAAAGAGATCATCCCCTTTCATGCTAATAGTTTCATAAAAGCTTGTGCTACCGAGCAACCACTCCGGCAGCACGTCAAATTAAGAGTGCATTATTTATTCATGCAAATAAATCAGAAGTCGTTGTGGGACCCATTCCCATTATTACGAATTGTTATGAAATTACGATGCAGTTTTTTTGAGAAACGTTCAGAAAGAAGAGATTACTGCAGGCTCTCAATGGTACGCTAATTACATGGAAATCCACAAACATGCTTAATTACAAAAGAAGACGAGTAAACTGCGAAGTGAGGGATTAAAAGAAAAACCCTGTTTGGTCCTGTTAACTTCTCAGACCTCTGATTCACATCAGCTCTCCCGTCACCTCAAAACCCTTGAATGAGATGCTAGCACGTAATTAGCACCACTCTCTGCGTTGATTGCAGGATACGAGGGTATCGGGATTAGCTCACTTTTCCTAATTTTAATTATCCATTACATTGTTATTTCTTTCCCCGACTTTCTTTTGTTACAACTTCTCCTCAGAAAGCCTCTCTTTTAGTTTGCCACCCTGCTTAATTTAAAGGCTAGGAAACCTCTGGCGGGAACCGTAAAGAAGAGCTATCTTTCCTTTTCTTTCAGTCTTGCGCTTTGTTTGTATCTGTGGGCTGCAGAGCCACTCGGAGACGGAGTTAAAAGGCTAGGGCTTGGCTTCTTAAGAGAAGAATTGACAGCCGTGGAACGGCACTTCCCAGACCTCCATCCAACGTGCATCCCAGATTTCTATCGTGGTGGTTTGTCTCATTACAGGATGAACTGTCAACCCCCAAACCGTACCGAAGCAACCCTGCACCCTCCACCCTAAACCGCCCCCATGGAGAGAGAGAAACGTAGAGGGGGAGAGGTGGAGCGATTGCGAGGAGCCAGAAAGAAGGAGAATGGGGAAGCTTTGGTCTGCCCGCCCTGAGGGAGACACAGATCGAAGGTCTCTTTGCCCATGGGTGAATTTAACCTGCCATGTAGACACTCATGAATTTCATACCCTGCCAGGGCTCAACCTTCAGCCTTCGTATGGAGAGCCCGAGCCTACGGGACAGGTGACAGAGAACCAAGCGCAGGAGACTATCTTTTGCACACACATGCACACACACACACACACACACACGTGTGCTGTACCTACCTAGGCATCTTTATGCTCGTTTGTACATTCCTACTGTCAATACTAAAACATCCCGAGAGAAGAATTCCAGGCGCTCAGATAAATAAATAAGTAGGAAGGTAGCTAGCTAGATAACTCTACAAAAGACAAGTGCGACTGTGGTGGTATGATTCGCCGATGCATTAACGGTTATAAATCATGTTGGGGTCCTAAAAAAGCCTTGTTAGGGATCCCTAACATGGCAGTCTGTAAATGATACCGTGTGGCAGCGGCCCCAGGAGCAGGTGCGAATGGATGATGTGGTTGTGCGGATCCACCGGCTCCTCCATTCCCCAGGTGACGCAGGCACCATTAAGACATGATTAAGGACAGCCCTGATTAAGCCCTTGCGGAGACTGTAGCTCATCCTGGAGGAGCCGGACTTCAGAACAAGAGAGCACAGTATGCTGTAGAGGGCGCTGTGAGTTCAGGGTTTTAGTATGCATGCGTTTCCTGACTCGCACTGCTGTTTGCAGTCGAGGTGAACGCTGGAAGCTTGCAATGTAAGGCACGCTGTAAACCCGGGGTTATTTCTAGACACTTGCAAAACATCATCTGTGTTTTTTATTATTTGCACCGACATCATACTCATCACCGCGCTGACATAAAACATAATTTTATACTCCTACACACAAAGACTTTTTTTACATATGCGTATTGCATTTATATGCCATTAATATTCTGTTTGCGAATACAAGACAATAGGTAACTCTATTCTTGTGTGCTAATTGTGTTGTGTTTACTGTAACCTGTCAGCAGCAGCCTAATTGCTGATTGCAGATGCAGAAACATAATTAGATCAAAATTATCATATTTATTCTGCAATGCATTTGCACACTTGATAATGAAAATATGAGTTTGACATGGCCAAACAAAATTGACCAGTGTTTGCTAAAACAGGTCTCTATAATATTTTTAACACTAGATATAGCTTAGGTTCGACTTGGTTAGATAACTGACAAATGGCCAATATTAATATTATTACATACAGTCTAAATTTAAAGTCTAAGTCTAAGTTAAGTCTAAAACTGTTTCAAGCATATTTACAGTGTAATAATGCACTGGAAAGTTAATAGGGTTTACTAAAATTTGTTCATCCAACTAAAATGAGATATTACCTGAAATAAAAGTCTAAATATTCCTTTAAATATAGGTTCAAATTTAAATTTAAAACACTTTTTAAAACTACAACAGTATCTCATTAATATAAAAAAAAACAACAATAATTTATGGTATGAAATGACAGATATTCATTTTAATATTTAATCATATTTATAAGTGCTTGATGAATTTGATTGTTAGTATTTATAAAATACCTTAAGTGAATGAGCATAAATGATTAGAGTTAGTGTAAATGATGGGAGCAACCATAAATTATGGTAAAGGTCATTTAAATGTAAATAAATAAGGTTATAGCCATTATGCTTCCTCTATATTCATTCATACTCCAAATATGAACAATAAAATAGATGCTTACTTTTCTCAATACTAGAGTATCCTAATGTCAAAGTGCATCAGAAAAGTGAAAATTATCTATATAAAGATTCTCAAAACTGAAATGTCACAAAAAAGTCTGTCCATGATGTCAAAAAGAGTAACAATTCAAACATCTATAAAGCAGAAAACAAGCTGCTAACAAATTTGTGTACTTCCAAAATGAGGATTTTAAACAACGGGTCATCTTAAATATAAGCTGTGTTAAAACCAGCACGTCCTCGGGCAACAGTGAGAGAAAGTTGCTCCGTCACCATAGGGTGCCCTAGCCTAGCATCGTTAGCCATTCAAAATCCCGTCCAGATCCAGACATCATGTGTGCACAGAGGGGTCATGGGGTCGAGGCAACAGGAAAGGCCAAACTGCTCAATGAAATGGATACAGCCACTGGCACGCTTTGCTCTCAACTGGCCCCGGGGGCCGTCGGGAAGGCGCTTTTTTATAACAGACACATGGTTCTGCTCGCAGCCAGTCCTAATGAAACACATCCGGGCCCTACTGAGTAATTAAAGGCCCTTTCCGTGGCGCTCAGAAAAGAACAGACAAGAAACAGATAAGTAGGCGTGGAGGGAGGAGAGCTCACCTAGAGAATGAGCCGCGGTTGTTTTGGAGCTGAAAAAGCGTCCCAAGCCCAGGTCGCCCAGTTTCACCACTCCAGTGGCTGTGATGAAGACGTTGGCGGGTTTGATGTCTGTGGAGAGAGACAATGTGAGTTTTAGTGGCATTCAGCAGAGCAACATAAGAGATTCTGTGGGCTTTTTCTGCACTTTTTTTTCGAAGGGGTGGTGCAGTCTGGTGAAAATATGGTGAAATGACAGTTAACACTGAGCTGGCTGTATTATTCTCTGGCTTTACCTGTATATAACAACATGATCAAATTAGGCAAAATATAAAAAAAAAGAATAGGGCTCAACAATCAGGAATTTTCAACATTTTCAAATTGGCCCCAATATTTTAATTAGTAAACAGTATATCATTTAACAAAATATTTATATACGTTGACACCAATAGCCTTGCAGTTAGCATGCTGACATACAGTTGAAGGCTGAAAATTATTAGCCCTCCTTTGAATTTTGTTTTATTTTTCAAATATTTCCCTAATTATTTTTAACAGAGCAAGACATTTTTCATAGTATTTCCTGTAAAAAAAATTCTTCAGGAGAAAATCTTATTTATTTTGGCTAGAATAAAAGCAGTTTTTAATTTTTGTAAAACCATTTTAAGATCAATATTATTAGCCCCCTTAAGCATTTCTTTCAATTGTGTACAGAACAAATCACTGTTATACAATGACCTGCCTAATTACCCTAACTTGGCTAACTAACCTAACTAACCTAGTTAAGCAAGCTTACAAGCAATCCAAGTTTAAATTCCTATATGTATATTACACACACAAACAATATAAAATTTGTCTGCTTTCATGTTCCAAACAAGTTTTGTAAACATAAAATGTAAAAATGTATATATATATATATACACACACACACATGTAAAAATTAAACACTTATGTTGCTGATCAACAGGTAAAACCTAGAGGTTTGAGGATAGTGACCAAATATAAAATATTACACTTATAATGTGTTATAATTTTGCTTTTATATTTCCCTTTTGTGCTTTTAAAGTAAACTGATCAACTAGATCAATTCAGATTCTTGATGTTATTATTATTCTTGTTATTATTTTTAAGGTCACGAGTGGTTGTGTAAGCACATTACAGCATATCATACTGTGTATGATTGTGTATGTGACAAATAAAATCTGAATTAGAAAAACTACAATTGGAATAAAATTTTTAATACATTATTGATGCTTACTGTTGTATTTTTTTAAACTTTCAAGAAAATCACATTTATGTTAGCAAGCTAGCTAACAGTTTATGGCAACACACACAGAACAATCAAACATTTAGGTTTACGAGGCAAAAAAACGAATGTACAAGAACAACAATTGCACATTTTCCAACACCAATTTCACTTTTTTGTCAACTATATATTATTGAGGCCTGAACAAACACACAAAGGTCAAGTACAAGCAATTTAAATTCCACAGAAACCCACCAAACTTTCTGTGGAAATAGACTATGTGAACTTGTTGATCAGATTAAACCAAAATCACACCTGTCTGACATGAGAAAAATCAAATTCATATCCAAGAAAGAAAAACCAACATGTTAGAAAACATCTAAGAAAGGTCAACAAAAAGGTTAGCATTAGCGAGATCGTGCACATCACCTTGGCTCAAACGACTTTCAGGACACGATGGGTCTGGAAGCATATGCTCATGTTTGATGTCAGACACCTCTGGACATGAACTTTTCCGACATACAGGCCAGGCGCTTAAGAAGAACAAGATCTGATCCCGACTGCCGCTGGCGTGAAAACCCCCACAGCACGGGTTTACAATCAGCGAGGGAAACAACCTGAATGTAAGCCGTGGCCTGCAGTAACCTTCACCGATCCTGCTAATACACTCGCTCAGGTTTTGTGTGTTACAATACTTGGACAAGAGTTGCATAAATGCATGGGAACTGGGGAAGACAGTCTTGGGTCACACTGGACAGTTGCGTCATCTTGCTTGTTTTCAAATGGCAAAAGGATGATGCAATGCGCACTGCAGTGTGTCTGGTCAATCTTGTGCATAGCAAAGACCTCAGAGTCTAGTCTCAGAGCTGATGAGAAGCAGATGAGAAGTGGAGCAAGTTTTGTTTGTTCTTTTGTAAGATGCAATATAACACAAGGATGATGTAGCAGGGGGTCAACAATGTCCCAATTAGGGACAGGCAACAATGGTCTATTACCTATCCAACAACTGACTATTCAATTAGCTGGTGGCAAGTTTATATACATGGAGAAGGGTGGGGGAGGGGGGGTTTAATTGATAGGCATGAGTCTTATGTGTACTTAAATGGTGCCATAGAATGCAAATCTGGATATATCCAAAGACTATAGAATACACAAGACATGTCACTCGTGTAGTTTTGAATGGGGAAAAGTGTAACGGTCAATATGGCGAATGAAGCAGCGCCTTCTATTAGAGGAGCCAATCATCTATCAATATAGACTGATGATTCTCTGGGGGAGGGGCTCGGACCAGATGTGAGTTTCTGCAGATTTTGTATGACTCGAATGTTTAGGAATGAAACTAAAGAGACAGTTGTTGTTTAATTTTATTGGTGATTCCAAATATAACATTTAATTGTACTACTCTTGTGACGTCATTGTTGTTGCGGTAGCCTCGCTGTGTGTGTTTGGAGCTTGCCTCGCTGTGTGTTTGGAGCTTCGTCGCGTAGATTCGCAATTTACATTTTTATCATAAAATACTTCCCTATTCGCTAGTATTTGTCTCTCCTACTTAGGGTGAACAAACCCTTAATACATTTAAACAAACAAATCTACTTTAAAACGTTCTGTCTCTCGAGCATCCGCTTGTAGCTTTAGCCTATTAGCACCGCTGGTCAGCTAAAGCTACTGACTTCTTTTACTTACTGTCTTTGCTCTTTACCCTGTACAATGTCGCTTGTGTGTCGATCCTTGAGTGCAGGAGAAGCATCGATGGAGGCGTTGGAGTTGGAGCTGATAGCTGTGGATTCGCAGATTCGCGATCTGAAGATGAAGCGAGCACAGCTCCGGGAACAGCGGGCCCTGCTCGATGTATCCCGGGCTGCGGCTCGCTCATCTGAGGTAAGTGTGCGATACAATCTCAACACTCCGTCCACCTCAACCCCGTGTGTTTCTCTGCCCAGGCCCAGCGCACCGAGGTCGCGGCTCGTCCAGGGGTCGTTCACTCCGGCACCCGGCTACCGTGGCCCCTGGGTGCAGCCGCGGAAGGTGCATACCAGGCCTCGGGGCAGAACGTCTCCTCCTCCTGTGTTCGAGATCCCCACAGAGAACCGGTTCGCCCCCCTCCGCGAGACGGGTCGCGATGTGGCAATCATCGGTGACTCCATCGTTCGCCACGTCCGCGCTGCTTCCACTAAAGGTAACAATGTACGCACTCACTGCTTTCCCGGTGCTCGTGTTAAGGATGTTTCTGCTAAGGTTCCCGCTATCCTGAGCGCTGGCGAGAGCATCGGAGCTGTCGTCCTCCACGTGGGGACGAACGACACCGGGCTGCGGCAGACGGAGATCCTGAAGAGGGACTTCAGGAGCCTGATCGAGACGGTTCGACGCACCTCGCCTGCCACGCAGATCATCGTTTCTGGACCGCTTCCTACCTACCGCAGAGGAAATGATGTCTGTTCCTCGTATTATTAGATCAGGAAATAAACCTACTGTGTGCTCTAGAAAAAATCTATTAAGAATCAAACCAGAAAAACTGCAAAAAAGTGGAAATACTAATTTTTTAAAGCTTGGTCTCCTAAACATCAGGTCACTAGCACCTAAAGCACTTATCATAAATGAAATAATAACAGACAACAATCTTAATGCACTCTGTCTCACTGAAACCTGGCTGAAACAAAATGACTATATTAGTTTAAACGAAGCAACTCCTTCAGGATTCTTATACAAGCATGAGGCTCGTCAGACTGGTCGTGGTGGTGGAGTTGCATCAATCTTTAGTGATATTCTTAATGTTAATCAGAGAAACGGACTTATGTTTAACTCTTTTGAAGTATTGGCACTTAATGTTATGCTTCCGGATATTATGAAAAAACCTATATTATCTCTCGCTTTAATCACCATATATAGACCCCCAGGACCCTATGTCAATTTTCTAAAAGAGTTTTCGGATTTTATTTCTGACTTACTAGTTAAAACTGATAAAATACTAATTGTAGGAGTCTTTAACATTCACATAGATGACGCTAACGATACATTAGGGCTCGCGTTTACAGATTTACTACAATCACTTGGGATAAAGCAAAACGTTGTTGGTCCAACCCATCGCTTAAAGCATACATTAGATCTAATTTTGTCTCATGGACTTGAGGTCATTGATGTAGACATTATACCACAAAGCGATGATATAACAGACCACTACCTCTTACTATATAAGCTGTGTTTACCTGAAATTAGCAGACCTGCACAGATATATCGCCCTGGTAGAACTATCGTCCCGTCCACTAAAGATGAATTCACAAATAACTTACCTGATCTTTCTCTATTTCTAAATGCACCCGCAAACGCAAATGACCTTGATGTAGTAATCAGCAGTATGGATGCTATCTTTACTAACACACTAAATACTGTGGCACCCATCAAATTAAAAAAGGTTAGAGAGAATAAAACTACACCATGGTATAACAGTCATACTCGCGCTCTCAAAACAGCAACCCGTGCCCTGAAACGTAAGTGGAAAAAAACTAAATTAGAGGTCTTTAGAATTGCGTACAAAGATAGTATGTCCAGCTATAGGAGGGCTCTAAAATCCGCCAGGGCTGAGCACCTCCGCAAACTGATAGAAAATAATCATAACAATCCTAGATTTTTATTTAACACCGTTGCTAAATTAACAAATAATCGGTCATCTTTGGAACAAAATGTCCCACCGCAAATTAGTAGTGATGACTTCATAAATTTCTTCAGCGATAAAACAGAAGGTTTCAGACAGAAAATAGAAGATGTTAAACTTTCGGCACCGCCTTATACTTCAGATCCATTAAACATTCCGCTGAACCAAAATAATCTACAGTGCTTCAAAATCATAGAACAGGAAGAGCTAGATAAACTTATAAATGCTTCTAAACCAGCTACATGTATGTTAGACCCAATTCCAACTAAATTACTGAAAGAATTGCTACCTGTAATAGGAGAACCTCTTCTTAACCTCATCAACTCTTCTCTATCTTTAGGCCATGTTCCAAATCCTTTTAAGCTAGCTGTTATTAAGCCTATTATTAAGAAACCACAACTGGACCCCATCAACTTAGCTAATTATAGGCCTATTTCAAATCTTCCATTTATGTCTAAAATACTAGAAAAAGTTGTTTCTGCCCAATTATGCTCCTTTCTGCAGATGAACAATGTTTTTGAAGTGTTTCAGTCAGGTTTCAGGCCTCATCACAGTACAGAAACCGCATTAGTGAAAATAACCAACGATTTACTCTTAGCTGCTGACCAAGGGTGCATCTCGTTATTAGTTTTACTTGATCTCAGTGCTGCATTTGACACCATCGACCACAATATCCTCATAGATCGCTTAAATTCTACAGGTGTCCGGGGACAGGCTCTACAATGGTTTAAGTCATACTTAACTGACCGTTACCAGTTTGTAAATATAAATGGACAGCTTTCTCAGGTCAGGCCAGTACAGTATGGGGTGCCTCAAGGATCAGTTTTAGGCCCTTTGCTGTTTACAATATACATGCTACCCCTGGGAGACATTATAAGAAGACACGGGATCAGCTTTCACTGCTATGCAGATGATACTCAATTATATATTTCAACAAAACCTGATGAGACGTCTGAACTGTCTAAGCTAACTGAATGTATTAAAGATGTTAAAGACTGGATGACCAACAATTTCCTTCTCTTAAATTCAGACAAAACAGAATTATTACTTATTGGGCCTAAATCCTGTACGCAGCAGATCTCACAACTCGACCTGCAATTAGAGGGACACAAAGTTAGCTTTAGCTCTACTGTAAAAGATCTGGGTGTTATACTAGACAGCAATTTAACCTTTGAAAATCATATCTCCCATGTCACAAAAACAGCCTTCTTTCATCTGAGAAATATCGCTAAGTTACGAAGTATGCTATCCATCTCAGATGCAGAAAAACTAGTTCATGCTTTCATGACTTCTAGGCTGGATTACTGTAATGCTCTGTTCGCTGGTTGCCCAGCATCCTCTATTAATAAACTTCAGCTAGTACAAAATGCAGCTGCCAGAGTTCTTACCAGGTCTAGAAAATATGATCATATCACCCCAATTTTATCTTCCTTACACTGGCTGCCTGTTAAGTTCCGTATTGATTATAAAATATTGCTTCTTACCTATAAAGCTTTAAATAATTTAGCACCTGTTTATCTAACCAACCTTCTGTCTCGCTACAATCCAACCCGCTCTTTAAGATCTCAAAACTCAGGGCTGCTGGTAGTACCTAGAATAGCAAAGTCGAGTAAAGGTGGTCGAGCCTTTTCATTTATGGCTCCTAAACTCTGGAATAGCCTTCCTGATAATGCTCAAGGCTCAGACACACTCTCTCTGTTCAAAACTAGATTAAAGACCTATCTTTTTAGTAAAGCATACACTTAATGCATTGCATAACGGTATGATGCATGAATCTGCTCCACGCAGGTTTTTGCATCTCGTTTATATACACTATGAACAGCAGCTACGCTAATTATTCTCTTTATTCTCTATTTCCACCTGGGGATACTCATCCCGAGGCCCCCAGAGACTATGCAGTGCCACTAATGCAATCCAAGACCTGTGAAGAGATGACCCCAAGGTTTCCATAATCCCAGACCGGGCCGTATCCTGAGGAGCTGCTGTGGTGGTCATGGAGGAGTGGAGAGAAAAGGACTGATTCCTGTGAGACCCCAGTGAAAGACGAGTCTTCTCTGACGTCCAGCGTTCACCAGCCTCCGGCGCCTAGACTGCAGCTCTGCACAAGACGTTTGGCCATAGGAGAAATGGTCGTGCCCAACTGAGCCTGGTTTCTCACGAGGTTTTTTTTCCTTCACTTTCGCAAATTGGTGAAGTTCGTTCCTCGCCGCGGTCGCCACTGGCTTGCATGGTTCGGGACCTGTAGAGCTGCGCATCGATGGATTTGCTCTTCAGTGTTTGGACTCTCAGCAGTGAAAATTAAACCACACTGAACTGAACTGAACTTAAACTCTAAAAACTGAACGGACACCATTCCAATTCACTATAATCTTCTATGTGAAGCTGCTTTGACACAATCTACATTGTAAAAGCGCTATAGAAATAAAGATGAATTGAATTGAATTGAATTGTAAGCTTGGCAAGCAATTTTGGAGAATTTGATGTTTCCCCATTCAAACAGAATGCCTGAGCATACTGCCCGAGAGGTGTTTCAAAGATGGCTGCAGAGTGAAATGACTTGCCTTAAAAGGGACTTCGATATAACTCTGCACAGCTGAATAGTAAGAGTTCAGTACATGGAAATGACATTACTTGAGCCTCAAACACCATTGTTTCCTCATTGTCAAGTAAATCCCATAAGTGTAAAATCCTAATGAAAACCAATCCAATCGGAATAATGATAATTATTTCCTTATTTTTACGTTTATCTAAGCTTATATTATACTTACAACATATGAGGGACTCTTATTTTAAACATAGGACAGACATTAAAGAAGAGTAAGTAATTCTGTGAAGCAGGCAGCCATGGATAACCACAAAGAGCCTTGTTTGTTCACAGCTCATCAAAATGCAGGATTATAAATGTATTCGATTCCACTCTGAAGAAGATTCTTCTTTAAATGCGTCTTTTGTTTGTTTAATGTCGGAGAAATCATTGTGATATTTTTTTTACAATACTGATTTGCTAATTTTTCTTATTTTCTGTTTTCATTTTAGTTTTAGTGATTTTATTGAGTTGCAATTTGTATTAGTTTTTGTATTTTTACAACATCAAAACAACTTTTTTTTTTACTTAGTTTTAGTTGTTTTAATCTCTTAAGTCGATTAGGGACAAATTCTTCCCCATGCAGATTTCGCAGCATGCTTAAATATTTAATGCTGACTTGTGTACTTTATACATAGTTACGCTATTAAAAAGATAGTTCACATATAAATAAAAAATTACTCATCGTTTACACACTTAAGCCTGTATAAATGTGCCTCTTTTGATAACAACAAAAGAAGGTCATTTAAACAGTGTTGGTCTCCAAAAAAAGTAATGGCAACCACTGACTTCCACTAACCTTTTCCAAAAAGTTTGTGTTCAGCAGAAGACAGAAAAAAGTTTGAAACAAGTGGAGGATGAGTAAATGACTACAAAATGACAAAACAATATTCCCCCAAAAAACGTTAGGTATTTTAAGAACAGTTATTTAAAAAGCTTTTTCGTATAATGATTAAATTATTTTATATAAAGACTAGATTTTATATTCTATTTATACTTCGCTACGTCATTTTAATTTGCATATTTAAATATATCTATTTTTTGTAGACACCCAAACGGGATGTCTCATCTTTGACCCTCACATTTATGATTCAGCGAAAGAGTGAAAGTCTAGAATGTGATATTCAGACCAAAAAAAACAAACAGCAAGTGATAAACTACCACAAAAGGGTATGTCATGTCTTTTTAAAGGTGTTTTTCTGCATGTACATGTCACTAGCGTTGTGTGTGTACCTCTGTGCATGATCCGGCGGGAGTGCATGTGCTCCAGCGCACTACACAGCTGAACAAAGTACTTCCATACTGTCTTCTCAGGAATCAGCCTCCTTTGTTTCTTGAAATGCTGCAGGCAATAAACAAATAAATAAATAAATATGCCATGATGTCGGCGCAGACTTTTCATAGACGCATGAAATCTTCGTTAACCCAGAACATCAACCTTCTACTTCTACTCAACCCACAAAAATATTTTTTTTTAAAAGCATATGAGAAAGTGTTGAAGTGAGAAATTAAATTTTATGAGCCATTTTCTCAAGCTTGATTTCTTTAAATTTATTTTTTATATATTTTGAGGTATGTTGAAAAGCGATAACCACTGACATTCATAGTACGAAAAAAAAACACGATGGAAGTCAATGCCTACCAGTTTCAAACATTCTTCAAAATAACTTCTTTTGTGCTCAAGAAGAACAAAAAAAAAACAGGTTTGGAACAAGTAAAGGGTGGGTAAATATAAAATTTTTTGGTTAAACTATCCCTTTAAGAATTAAAGTGCCCCAAAAGCAAAGGCTGAGTACTCTGAAAACGACAGAACAGGTTTAAAGCATTGCATTGACCATGAATCCGAAGGGCTTTGAGTTTGACTATAATCTGGTGCAGGCTCTAGATTGAAACCCTCTCAATAAACTTTCCTTGCCTTTTCATTTGAAGCCACTGCAATGGAAAACATCTGATGTTAGTGAGTACAGCAGGAGCCTCGTGGGGAAACAAACATTTGGGGAGACTTTCAAGATTACGGCACACAAGCACTGAGAAACGTCTCCATGCAATTAGATAATGTCAACAAGACCCTTATGCTACAGATGCACAATATATATGTTGTAAGCATTCATTTTTACCTGAAAAATGTGGTAAAATCAAAAACTATGAAATTTTTTTACAATTAAAAAAAAAAAAGGTTCATTTTAAAATCTTTTAAAATGTTTTTTTTGCCATTGCAATGTCACAATTGTATATATATTTGGTGCTCAAGAAATCTTTAATTATCTTTTCTGTGAAAAACACTGAACTTATCACAGTGTAGGATGGTGAGATGTGTTAAAATATTTATTTCTAAATGAATGATTTTGAAAATATTTTGTAATAATGATTATTAGGAACATGCTTTAAAATGTTTGTGTGTTTGGAAAAACAATGTGTATTCCAATTACATAGACAAACAAGCCATACCGTGACTTTAGTTTAGTGTAAATTATACATTTTCACTAAAAATATATATCTCTGTTATAATAACAAATTCTGTTTTCTTATGACGAGGGTCATGAGCTCATATTTATTTTTCTAGTAAGTTCACAAGCTTGCAAAATTTGGCCAGTTTGCACACTCAACATAACTGAAATAGATTTTAGCTTCATTTTGCAGGATGGTTTTAGCCACATTATCCTGAATTTCTGAGTCTTTATTGTTAATTTGTAGGTATTTTAAAAATGTTAATTTCCAACTTTTATGTACTTGAATATAATATACCATATAAAGCTCTGATAATAAGACTTGTTTTCCAGAATTTCTGAATCATTCAGAAAAGGACATTTAAACCAACCTTTAAATTGATTCCCAACTAAAACAATTAGCTTCTAAATTAGAAGCTGTTTTCAACATTTTCAGCCAAAAACAGGAACGTTTTAATGCATTTTATGTTATTTTTGCAACATCGCTTTTCAAACTGAAAACACATAAATCTGTAAACAAGTTTAATATAGGATGTTTTGTTGCTGTTGTCGTGTCAAGTCTTTGAAAATGATGACGTCATGTGCATGCATAGTGTTTAAAGAGATTTTGATTATAGGGAAATGCAAACAAACACACAACAATGGCGGAGTATGTAGTAGTGTTGCTCAAAAGTTTCCTAATGCTTTATCAGGAATTTGTGGATTTCAATTCACATTATAATTAAATCACATTTTATACACACAGCAAACTATACATTAGACACGAGAGCTAAGCCTCAACTAAAGCCACTTCCTTACAGGTACTGTTTACTAACAAGGTGACACCGACAAATAGTGGTCTGGAATAATCTTTAAAGCAGTGTTGTGTTAACATGAAACTTTTTTTTAAAAAAGGGGAAAACTTTTCAGTTTTTAGTTGTTAAGTGTAAATGTAGCCCTAAAGGTCTTAAAAAATGTGTAATCCTTAGAAAGTTAACAGCTTTTTCAAAAGCATTTGGCCTTCTATTAAAACATTTGTACTGAGCAAATATCTACAGCGTGGTTTGTAGGCCAAATGGACCATTTATTCTCTTGAATAAACGTGAATAAACAGATTTCAAGTGTGTTTGGTATGACATTTCACATCAAAGCACAACGTTTGTTTTACGGAAACAGGTGTTTAAGTGTCATTGACAATTCTAGACAGTCCTTAATAAAATCAACATCTATTAACTCTCCCAAAACACTAAGTGCGACATGAAGTGATCTTTTTAAAATTCTGCAAAATCTCAAAGCTTTTAGCATGGTGTTGCCTGGACTAGGTCTACGAGTGCATGAGCTTGCTTCAAAGTGGAACCAAATATGACGTTACATTATTAATTAAGACAGGAGGGAGCTACCTTAATCAAAACGGCTCAGTAATTATGACCTTTTCACATGCAGCCTCAATAATTGAGCAACTGGCAATATGGAGTAAACCTACTTGTCGAGGCAGTTAAAAGGGGCCGGGAATTGATTAACGAAACAAAACCGAGGTTATCTTAGCGCAGCGCATTACTCCATTATGCGAAAGCTCACTCAGCCCGTTTTTTGAGCCTCATCCCCACCCGTACCTCTTCAGAGAAATGATCAGAATGGCGGCGAGCGTACGGTCTCGAGCCCCGGAAAACCTTGGCCCACATCCAAACAAAGCCGGTGGATCTATTCTTCCCCTGCCTTTCTATTTGCATATCAGAGGGCTGTTTGATGTCAATGAGGGAGAGCGCAGCCCCCTCTGTGCCTTTAAAAAGCAAACACGGCACATGCAATATTCTGTAAGTGCATGCAAATGAAGGGGCCATTTGATTTCATTTGAATTCCGAGATGGACAGAGAGAACCGGGGAGGGGGCTGAGACGAAAAAAAAAAAAAAAAGAAAAAAAAGAATAAAAAGAAAAAAGAAAAAAAAAATACAATTTATGCATTTGAAGGTTCTGTTTTACATATGGCTCAATGTTCGGTTGTACAATGGTGGGAGGATTAGCTTTGGTATACACCTATGGTGTGCCATTATTTAATTAAAAAAAAAAAAAAAAACTAATTAGCCCTGTGGAGCAGAAGGGCTGAGAAATCCAGCGGCGCAGTGGAGCAGACCGAAGTAGCTGACGGTCAGGATATTTGCGCAATATGTCGAAGGCGTCGTCATACTAATCCGTCCTGTTCCTCATTTACCGACTGCAAACGCTTTGTTTGTGCCGGGAATGATTTATGCGGGTGGAGATTTGGCAGCGAGGGGTTTAACATGCAGACCATTAAATGTGGAGCATCAGGTTGTAGATGCAAGCTGCAGGCGTTGTCAGGAGGAAAAAATGGCATGGCATAGCCAATCGAACGTGATTCTGATAAACAATCTGATTCTTGTATCATTACCAAAGGTATCCCAAAAACGTGGTCTTTGTGTGGATGCTTTAGTTATGCTCGGTCATCTAGTAACCGGGATTGTGGGAATACTCTGAGGGAGGGAAAAAAAAGAAAAGTGCTGACAAATGGCCATGTGTCCTTACCCTTATCATTTGTGAGAGGTCCCCAGCATCTGCGAGTTCCAGTACTATATTTAGCTCATTCGCTTCAATGAATGACTCGTGGTATTTAATTACATTGGGGTGGTTCAATTGCTGTGGAGAAGAAGGACAGAGGAAAAAGGCAGAGTGTCAGTGACTGTTTAAATATTAACAAGACTCTGTGGGTCAGGAAAGCCTGAGAACATGAAGGCGGCAGAAACCAAAGCAGATGCTTGCATGAAGGTAAACACATAACATTAACACCTAGTGTTGTTGAGATACGATAGCGTCTTCAAAAGCAAAGGACTTGAACAGAATACTAAGTCAGAGTTCAATTTAATTTGAGCTTTTAATTTTGTCATTTAGAGCTTAAATGTAGAATGCAATCTTTATGATCTATATACTTTATATGTACTAAAAAACTGCCAATATGTTAATAGTAGGCAGGTAATAAGCCAATAGTTATAGTGAGATTTGCTACTTTGTTATTATGAGTTTCAAAGATGACTGGAAGTAGTTTGCTAATATATCGCCACCTTCTAGGGTTTTCTATGTGGTCCAAAGACAAAAATACCTTTCTTTAATGTAGATGCATGGACGTTTCAGACATTTTATCATTATTCGGGTATACTTTATATCTCCATCATAAAACTACACCTCAACATGAATGATTTCTTGCATTTAGCACAAACAGTGCAAGACAACATATGCACAAAGTTTAATACCAATGGGGTCAATGGGGTTGTTCACATCCCTCAAGTCTGAGCAATAGAAAAAGTGATGCTTGTCTTGGCAAACACTACTAATAAACAAAAGAAAACAAATGCACTGAGACTCTGGCTGATGTTAACATAGCAGGCCAGGCAGCAGCAGCGCATGGCAGCACGACATGATCCCCCCAGCCCAAGCCTTCAGCTTTTTGTTGTTTCCTGTTGGTTGGTCAATGAGTAGTAGAGTTGCGATCGGTTCATAGCACTGAAGATGACTGGGGAAAAAAAAAAGGGGGGGGGGGTGAAATAAAAGGAAACAAGTGTATCAATGAGAAGCGAGACAGGCAAAGGCTCTTGCGAACGGGAGGGTGTCGAGCCCCCGCTATGCGCTGTGACACAGCAGAGGGGGTTATTAAAGAAATGTTCATGCCCTGCGCTGATATAGGGGAGGACGTGCACGCCTCTGTCGCCATCCTGTGACTTTCGTTAGATGTATTTTTGGATCACACAGCTGCAGCGAGTGCAGCCGGCGGTGTCAGCCCTATTCTTGCTTCCCCTTAGCTGGCACATCCAATGTGGCGGACATGAAACGTGGTGCGATGTTGACTTTAATCACGTTAAACGCTGTAATTTCACTCCCGTTTTCCATTGGGAACAATATTAAGCCAACCCTCTGTTTACAACAAGACCGATTAGAGTGACAATTATATTATGCCAACTTGCACTACTGCGAGTGATTTTGCAATCCTGTGGGTTACTCGTAATGTTAATATAGTTAAGGGGGGCGTTTCAAATGAACTGCAATATTGATCCATTGCAGGAACCCAACTGAGGATGGGTTTAGAAATGGGACACTGTAGATGTGTGTCAGAATCGTTTGCGTGTTCCGCTAAGATGCAAAGAGCAAAACATTTCCGCATAACAGAGTAATTTTTGTTTGCATTGGGAAACAGGAGGGGTCTAAAAGTGACAGAAAAACAAATAGACAGATACGTTGGGGAGGGGCGGTTTGCGTCGGTCTGCCTCATTATTTTGATTTGCGACTCTTTTGTATTTTTCCCTAGCTCTGTCCACTGATGTAGAAGGCATGAGTCTGTGTTCCACGCAAAAGGCTTATTAGCGGTTTGAGGTGAGCTGGTTATAACGACTGAATTCATTAGCGCTGGAGTAGAAATTATTGCGTAAAGACGACAAAAAAAGAAGAAGAGGTGAATGAGAGACAGGAAGAGGAGGAGGAACATGGTAGGAAGAGCAGGAACGAGGCCAGTGTTGCAGTACCCTCTGACCTCGGTGTACTCGCTTGGCAAAGTGTCATTAAGGAGCGTGACGGTGACCTCCATCACCCCACTAGCACAGTGACCTCTTCACCCGACACCTCTGCTTCCTCCCACGGGAATGAAGGTATCTCGGGGAGCCTGAAAGAACCACCTTGCTTCTTTTTACCTCATTTCCACAGTGATTTTAAACCACAGGAGGTCGACAAGTCACTTTCTACATAGAAATCATTAAAAAATTTAAGATTTTTTTAAATCTGTGCCAATATTATTTGATTGGTTGAAGTAAAGCCCCCCTCTCCCATTGCTTTCTGTCAGTTCTCTGCTTTTTCTCTGCTCAATAAAAAGGCATGTTAAAACACTTTGTAAAAGATTAAGGAAAGTGACAATGACCTCTGTCTGCTAGCCACACTGTGACCTCTGCTTCCATTGGTGGGAATGAAGGGAATTCAGGAGGCCTCCTTGCTACTTTCAACCTAATTTCTGGTCATTTTAATCACTGAAGGATGGCAAGCCACTTTATAGTTATAATAAAAAAACTATGTCTGAGCAACTATCTTCAATGGCAGTGCTCTGACATGTAGTGTGGTTGCGCTTCAGATGATCTTAAGTTCGAGAAAAACTTTGTCAGCTTGCACCCTGCACTTATTCAACTACCACCTCCTCTCTCTCTCTCTCTCTTTGGAATGCAGATGTCTCAGGGGGGCAGAAAGATTTCTCACATTGTTTTTTGTTTTTTACCTTATTTTCATTAGTTTGACCACTGAAGGCAGATGAGCCACTGTTTTTATGTTGATTTCCACACAAAAGTAAAAAAACAATAATTTTCTGTTGGACCCAATAGCTTAGAATAGCTAAAGATTTGACATGTATTTGCACTTTGTATAACAAGAGTTTAAGTTCCCTTCCCACACTTTGCTTCCTGTCAATTCACTATATTGTCCTAAGGCAAACATTAAGATATTCTGTCTGAGCCACTTGCCTCACTGACAGGGTTTCAACATGTAGCATGGTAATGTTTCAGATGACCAGACTCAAGTTCTGGTTTGGGTACCTTATTCATTCTGCTTCCTATCAATTCTACCTCATCAAATAATGTATAATAATTTATCTGAATTCTAGTAGTTTATTCATGTGTGTATGTCTTAATGTGTACGCAAGGTATATGTCACACATGAAAGTAAAAGCAGAAAAAAAAACAGATTACCAGCTCCCACCAGTCCTTACTGTGGACACATGCATTTTGAGTGGGTTCTTCTAGAAAGGGGTGGCTGTAATATTTCATTACATTCGTAACAGTTTCTGATGTTTCTTGTCTGATTACCTTAGACATAGTTTTATAAGTAGCCACTTTACTGATTTTGATGTAACACATAATTACAAATTTCTAAAACAATCAGATTTTTAATCGTTCTTATTTCCAGCACTTAAACATATTTAATGTTAATGCTAAAGGCAGGAAACCACTCTATTATTTTTTTTAAACAAAAATCTTTAAAAAGGGATTATTTTCTGTCAGAACCGATAGCTTTAGTATGATTTATAGTTCCGTGTTGAGTGATCGACCCACTCATAAATTTCATGTAGCCGATATAGTTAGTAATTTTGCATTCTGCCTGTGCTGCTAGCAATAACACTTCAAAAGTAGTGGGCAGTGGTGTTGAGTTGCTTTGCCAGTGTTTTGGATTTATGCAGGAAATCCATATGACACTACTATAGAAGCAGCTCACGCTCATTCAAGAAAGAAAGTGCTGGGAACCAGCAACACTCGTCAATTTTAATCAAAGTAAAGACAAAACAAGAGTATCCATCTGAAACTCCTTCACAGGACTCGTCACCTAAATACTTGTGCCACCAGCTTCATTTCGCTCCCACTGCTTTTGGCCCCGCCTACACTCATTACTGTTACTAAGTCGAACAAATCACAGATCTTGCACTCTACATTGTTGTGACGTACAGTTCAATTTTTTGAGAGGCATCAGGGTCCACATCAGGCTGTGGCGAAGGGCATGCAATTGTGCAAAGGCTATGTGGGACCTACCAAGTTCACTCAACAAAGTACAAGTATATATTGGCCTTTAGTTGGCATTGCTATGAAATGTAGCACAGTTGTACTGCAGATGACCAGAGTTCGGGACCTTTCCTGATCCCACTTTGCCATATCAATTCTCTATATCGTGAATTTAAAAAAAATTTTTTACAAATGAATAATAGTCTTGCATGCAGGCAAAGACAAGTCCTTTAGAAGAATTAGTTTTAGTCAATTTTAAGTGTCTCATTGGACGTTAATTCATTCATTTATTTTCCTTCGGCTAAGTCTCTTATTTATCAGGGGTCATCACAGCAGAATGAACCGCCAACTATTCTGGCATGTTTTACGCAGCAGATGCCTTTCCAGCCACAACCCAGCACTGGAAAACACCCATACACTCCCTCATTCACACACACACTGATACACTACGACCAATTTTGTAGTGTACGGCCAATTACCCAATTCACTTATACTGCATGTCTTCGGACTGAGGGGGAAACCGGAGCACCCGGAGGAAACCCACGCGATCACGGGGAGAACATGCAAACTAGTCCAGCTGGGACTCAAACCAGCGACCTTCTTGCTGTGAGAAAACAGTGCTAACCACTGAGCCACCACGCCGCCCTGTTTTTGGACCTCCACATCATATATCCAACATCGAAGTAATTGATGTGGCCAAATTTCATAGACTTGCATCAAACGAAATTACTTCAGGTCACTTTGTTGCACGAGATCTCAGCTAATGTGAACAACCCTGTTGTCTTAGTGTTAGTGTACATACAAAAGAGCAAGAACATAAAAAATCTGGTCTCAAAGAAGATGCCTAGAGACGGAGATGGAACACGAACGGGCTTGGCAATGGACGGCAATCGTAGTTGAAGCAATTAACATGACAACACAGAGAGAAGGGTGTGTGTGTGTGTGTGTGTGTGTGTGTGTGTGTGTGTGTGTGTGTGTGTGTGTGTGTGTGTGTGTGTGTGTGGCAAGGAGTATCCAACAACAGATACAAAGACACAACAGAGCTGAGAAAAGCTAGACACCTCAGATCAGCTAGACATCAGCTCTTATTGGAGTTGTCATTAACTTTCGTTAGAGCTTGTGCTCCTGTGAGCCGCAGCCAGTTGTAGGTGGTTTGATAAACGGCAAATGATTTATTAAAAAAAAAACAAAAAAAAACTTCATCCTAAACATAATGATTATTAAATAAATACATAAACATATAAAATGAATAATAATAGTAATCAATGAAATATTGCAAACTACAGCCGATATTATAGTAAAGAAAATATAGTGTAATATAATATAACATGTAAAAGCAGCAAAGAAAGATCAAACTGCAGAAAAGAGGAAAAAATGCAATCTTGGCCAGAAGGAACAACACAAAAAGGACTGTTTTGCACTTGCCCAAAAGAGACACCTGGAAAAAACACTTTGAGAAACCAATTTGGTTCTGAGTGTTGGTCATTTTCCTGACATATGGAATAAAGGATTAATAACGCCCATATTCAAAAGTGGAGACAAATCAGACCCTAACAATTACAGAGGCATCTGTGTGAGCAGTAATCTGAAAAAAGTAATCCGCATTAGTGAAAATAACCAACGATTTACTCTTAGCTGCTGACCAAGGGTGCATCTCATTATTAGTTTTACTAGATCTCAGTGCTGCATTTGACACCATCGACCACAATATCCTCATAGATCGCTTAAATTCTACAGGTGTCCGGGGACAGGCTCTACAATGGTTTAAGTCATACTTAACTGACCGTTACCAGTTTGTTAATATAAATGGACAGCTTTCTCAGGTCAGGCCAGTACAGTATGGGGTGCCTCAAGGATCAGTTTTAGGCCCTTTGCTGTTTACAATATACATGCTACCCCTGGGAGACATTATAAGAAGACACGGGATCAGCTTTCACTGCTATACAGATGATACTCAATTATATATTTCAACAAAACCTGATGAGACGTCTGAACTGTCTAAGGTAACTGAATGTATTAAAGATGTTAAAGACTGGATGACCAACAATTTCCTTCTCTTAAATTCAGACAAAACAGAATTATTACTTATTGGGCCTAAATCCTGTACGCAGCAGATCTCACAACTCGACCTGCAATTAGAGGGACACAAAGTTAGCTTTAGCTCTACTGTAAAAGATCTGGGTGTTATACTAGACAGCAATTTAACCTTTGAAAATCATATCTCCCATGTCACAAAAACAGCCTTCTTTCATCTGAGAAATATCGCTAAATTACGAAGTATGCTATCCATCTCAGATGCTGAAAAACTAGTTCATGCTTTCATGACTTCTAGGCTGGATTACTGTAATGCTCTGTTCGTTGGTTGCCCAGCATCCTCTATTAATAAACTTCAGTTAGTACAAAATGCAGCTGCCAGAGTTCTTACCAGGTCTAGAAAATATGATCATATCACCCCAATTTTATCTTCCTTACACTGGCTGCCTGTTAAGTTCCGTATTGATTATAAAATATTGCTTCTTACCTATAAAGCTTTAAATAATCTAGCACCAGTTTATCTAACCGACCTTCTGTCTCGCTACAATCCAACCCGCTCTTTAAGATCTCAAAACTCAGGGCTGCTGGTAGTACCTAGAATATCAAAGTCGAGTAAAGGTGGTCGAGCCTTTTCATTTATGGCTCCTAAACTCTGGAATAGCCTTCCTGATAATGTTCGAGGCTCAGACACACTCTCTCAGTTCAAAACTAGATTAAAGACCTATCTTTTTAGTAAAGCATACACTCAATGCATTGCATAACGGTATGATGCATGAATCTGCTCCACGCAGGTTTTTGCATCTCGTTTATATACACTATGAACAGCAGCTACGCTAATTATTCTCTTTATTCTCTATTTCCACCTGGGGATACTCATCCCGAGGCCCCCAGAGACTATGCAGTGCCACTAATGCAATCCAAGACCTGTGAAGAGATGACCCCAAGGTTTCCATAATCCCAGACCGGGCCGTATCCTGAGGAGCTGCTGTGGTGGTCATGGAGGAGTGGAGAGAAAAGGACTGATTCC
>CAIGQV010007757.1:8519679-8564983 GCA_903798115.1 Danio jaintianensis | reverse complement strand
AAAGTATTTATTTATCCCTTAATTTATATAGAGGTTTTAATTTCTGAATGTGTTCTTTAATTGTCTGTATTTATGTATTAAGTGATTTAATTTAATTTAATATATTAATTTACTTGTTACTAATGATACTTGTTGCATCTAATTCTCTTTTAAACAAATTATTAATGTTGATATTTAATTAGTGGTAATGATTATTTAAGTTTATCAATTTCTATATTAACTTAAATCAAAATTATTAAACATTTATTCAATTAATACCTAATTATAGTAATATAAATATGATCAAACAAAAAAATTCAAACATTAAAAAGACAAAAACCACCACACCCGTCTGACTGTCTCTGATTTTTCGAAACCAGCACAAACAATCTTGTTTTACAACATCAAAAGCTTGTAATCCTACGGTATGTTAGATGTATCTTGTAAAACACTGGTTTGATCATGTCTGTCCTGATTATGATAAAGCACAAAGTGCAAACAGCCAACAAAAATATTCTGAACATCTCAAGGCCTAAAAATCAACCCAAAACTTTCAAACCGAAGAGTGAAAACTAGTCCTGAAGCGAGGGCTGCTTTCGTCACTCATGCAATTAGGGTTGCACAACATTTGCATCAGGAAACATTGCATATATAAAAAAAATGATCCAATTCACAAAAGGTGGAAATGTTGGCCAAACTGGACATTTCACACTGACAGCTTTGAACTGCATGCTAAATTGTAGGAATCAAATTTGATAGTGACCTCCATTGCAATATGCAAGAAATATTAAATTTCTGCAACTCTAAAGCACGAATTTATGTTGATATTCATTTTTACTAAAAAACAAGCTTTCAGTAACATTTTGTTGGGTGCAGTACCAAACATCACCACTAGATAACATTCAGTTTCTATTGGTGACCATACGAGTCCTCCTGTTTGAGTGCATGTTTTGAGGAATATGAACTATATTTTTTCATACATTTGACATAATCTGGAAAGTAGACATCAAATTATAATGAAGAAATGATTTAAATTTACCCTCTAAAACATGTTTACATGTGGATTGTTGTGGCAAAATAATACTTTATGACTATATGTATATATATATGTATATAAAAATTTCTGTATTTTGTTTATATTTTAAGTGTTAATTTTTTGAATTAACATTAAATAGTTTAAAACACAACAAAAAGATCCCGTTTGACTCAAACATAAAGAATTAAGAGTTTACTTTCTATAGTACTTGCAGTGAGAATTATATGGATTACTATTTAGTCAAGTAATTTAATTACTTATTGAGCAACTAAGTTACTTTTCAGATTAAGTTATTAGAAAAGTTTGCAATATTTTCTAAATTACAGAATGATAAAAATGTATTCTCTTTTTTAATCGCTCTATAAAACGTATGACCCTTATATTAAATTAAATAACGCATCATTGCATATTTAAAAAAAACAACAAAAAAAAAACATGTAATAGAAAAAAACGCTTGCAATTCTTGGAATAATCAATCAACTGTGGAAGTATGGTGATAACAATCAGTAATCTTATTTACTCTACTCACCTGCAGTGTCTTGCCTCAAGACTGCTGCTAACAGTCATTTTTTAATAGCATATATGAAAATACCAAGTCTTTCTGGGCTCATCATTAGTGTTAATAAAGTCAGTGGTAGTGCTAGAGACGACCACTGTGGCGGAGGTGTGTGTGTGTGTGTGTGTGTGTGTGTGTGCGTTTGTATGTATGTGTGCGTTAGGAGAGAATAAGAGACAGTAAGAGGGCACCAATCTTCTAATCTAAAGCTTGCCAATTATTTCTTCCAGCACGTCTGCTTTGCGCTTTGCACATCCGGAGGAAGCTGTTGAGCTTTTTTTTTGTGCTGGATGTGTGTGTGTGCGTGTGCGTGTGTGTGTGTGTGTGTGTGAATATGTTTATGGAAGGAAAAGAAAAGATTCAATTGTGATTATCAGCATAAGAGCCAATCAGATGCCTGTTTTTGTACAAAAAAAAATTTGCAGGAATGTACTGAGGCCCATTTTAACGCAAAACTCATTTTGGTGCTTTTCAATCAAGCCAACAAAAATAATGCTTTATCATAATATAATATTTAGATTTTTGATATGCAAATTAACAACTCATTGTACCCAAAAATACTGATGTGTTTAGCCAACAACAATGGATTGAAGTTGTTTAATTTGGAATAAATGAATTAATTTTGGAATTGAGATGGCAAAGACCAACTAATAGTAAATTACATACCAAAAAGTTACAACATATTAATTAGCAAAAATGATCATAACACAACTGAATATTTACATGTATATTAATTCATTTAATATAACTTAATTAAAACACAGACAGTATTACTGAAAATGTCTTAAGGCACTTTAAGTAAAAAAAAGCCTGTCAAGTCATATCAGAGCCAATACATTGCTCTACCCAAAATTATCAAGAAACAATCTGTTTGAAACAAAATATATATATTTTCCACTAAAAATACAGTATATACTCAACTACAAAGTAGATAAATATACAGATATAACATTTATTAATTTATTGTATTATTGGTTTATATTAAATTGAGTCTTTTTGTTGGCATTTTTAGTAGTTTAACTTACTATCAATAGCTTCTAATTATTTTAGTGAATGAATTGAATTAAATTAAAATGGGAATATGCATTAAATAAAAATGCTGAAAATAGCTGAAATAAAATGTTTCCTTTATATTTTACTTTAAGCAGTGTTTAATTTATTGCTAACAGATTACAGAAAGGTTAAGATTCCATTAGTTGATTAAATTGGTTAACATGAACTAATAATAAATGATACTTCAGGATTTCTAAATCTTAATGCCAATATCAAGTTTTACAAACAGTTTTAAGATCAAAAATTGTATCTGTTTGGGCTATCATTAATTAATAGACCATGAACTAACATGAATTCTTTTTACTATTAACAAAGATTACCAAATGCTGTAAAAAATGGCTCATTTTAATGTTATGCAAGTATCATAAAATATAAAGAAATTAATTTACATTTTAGTTAGTTATGGTAACCTGTAAAGCAAGACCTAGAATTCCCCCCCCCACCCAATTTTTTTTTCTGAGGGAACAAATGGGGGCTCGTCCGGGATCATTATTAGACAAGCAAAATAGTTTTTTCATCTCCATGAAAATTTTGAGAATTTTAGGCTTTTATTAGTGTTTCTTCAGTTAAAAAAAACTATAATAAATGCTTTTGTGTTTCTTTTATAGTATAGTCTTCACATTTCTGGGATGACATTATGGGATGAATTTCTTACCTGTACTTTCTTCAAAGCAACTTTAGTGTGGTCTAGAACGTACGTAGCTCGAAAAACTTCGCTGAACTGTCCTCTTCCAATCTGCTTCCCAATGGCAAAGTTGGCTAAACTGCTATAGCCCATATCGATTTTCTGAAAACAAACAACAAAACAAAGCAAAATGCACATCAGACAGCTTTCTCTTGCGCTTTTGCCGTTCATCGTAAACGCAAAATGACAAAACAAACACGACCCCTCAAATCGGCAATTGCAAGCCAAACTTGTTATTGTTTTTGTGTGTATGCCAAGAGAAGGATGCAAACTCTTGAGGGCATCTGAGATAGGTGTCACTGGGGTGATATGTCAGGGTAAAAGAGTGTGGGAACGAATCAACATTAACCCTCCATGTTGAACAAAGCAAAGCGCAATATGAATCTTTGCTGTAGACTGTCTGGATGAATCAGGCGAGTGGTGACATCTCTACTTCTGAAGTGACTTATGCTGGACCAGTTAGTGACAAACTGCCCCAAGTGCTTTTCTGAGGATTTCGTGTGGTGTCTTGACACTTGCGCTCTAAAATTATATTTCCAAACAAAACCCAGAATTAGCCCCTCGGAGATGGTGTGAGCAAATAAATTATTTAATTAACACTATGACCTTTAGAGGTTTTTCCAGTGTAAACGTTAATCCCACAAACGCTCTAAAAACTAGAGATGACAGATTGCGGAGCGCAATGTCGTGCCGTGTTGAACTAGCCTAAGATGCCCATAAGACGGCCTTGAGGGCAATTAATATTGTGAAGATGGGAAAGAGAGGAGAATTGTTCAATTTAAAATGTCTAAAATGCTTTAGTCTAAATAAAGAAAATGACACTGTTACATGACAAATGGGGGCTCGTCCTGGATCATTTTAAGGCACTTTTTTTTATGTACATGTCAATTTTGAGACTTTTTCAGTTCAAAGAAATCAAAAATAAATGTTTTTAGTGTTTCTTTTATAGTATAATCTTCACATTTCTGAAGGTATTTACAGAGGGATATTCATGAATAATATACCTTATTATATACAACATTTTATTACATCATTGTATTAATATTAATCAATATTTTGCCAAAGACTTTTAACTAATGTTAAGATATTTCAAAATATGTGCATATTTAATTAAATAATGCTTGATTTGCATATTTATACACAACATTTAAAAAAAAACGTATAATACAAAAAAACTGTTTGCATTGATAACTATTAGTTTACTGTTTTACCGTTCACCAGCAGTGTTTTGCATTAACATGGTCGATTATATATATATATATATATATATATATATATATATATATTAGTCTAAAAAAAAAAAGCGTGGAAAGCTTTTTCATATTTTGATTCCAAGTTAAGCTTCCTGAAATGTTCATCCATTAAGATATTCAGGCATAGCAACCAATACGAATGGCACTAGTGTTTTTTCAATACTACAATACTTGTGACGATCTGTCAGATCCATCACCATTATTGTGTAAAACTGTCGGATACATATATATAACAGGATGAACTGAAAGAAATGAGTTGGAGGAAGCACTGCTACTTGACTAGACGCCAGAGGGGTGGATGTAGATCAAGGGGCGACCAATTTAAGAATTTCATTGTTTTCTAACTTGACAGCTTTAAGGGGAAAAAAAAGGTGTGAGCCAAAGAATTGCCCCATCCAATTAACACACTGAGGTAGCTTGTTTTTCCATGTGACAACACGCTCTCAGCCCCTTCTTCTAGGGACACATCTGGTGCAGCAGAAGCAGCACTCGCTTACTGCTACTGCAGCAAAGAGAGAAAGCTGGGTCTGACTAAATGTAACAATATTAAGCTAATATCCAAGACGCCAGATATCCCGCAACTATTAGTTATTTTGTGTCAAATCCAAAAGAAAACAATAACACAACAGCAACTGGAAAAAAATCTTGAAGAAAAAACAACAATATAGTTTGAATATTTATTTGTGAATTATAGTAGATAGATAATAGTATATAATCATATATAATTAATGCTGTTATAATGTTAGTTATATTATTAAATTGTAAATATTTGAATGAAATATAACAATATTTAATTGTCTATATGGAAATATTAAGAGTCCACTTGAAATTTCTCTGGATTTAGGGTTTGTTTGAGTCAAACATAACTAGTTTCATTGTTTAAATTACTGATAATTCTTACATTAAAAATGTTGCCATTTGTTTTGTTTTAACTTTTTGCATGAAATAACAAAGAGGCCATGTTCTTAGACATTCATTTTCATTTTTAAACAGCACAATACCAACATTAAAATTCAGACATATTAAGAAATCAGTACTTGGTGGAATAACCCTGAACATATTAAAACATTTGAGTAACATTTTACAATAAGGTTTTAATGTTAGTTAATGCATTTACTGACATGAATAACACATTTATAACAGTTTTTGTCCATGTTAGTTAACGTTCATGTTGACTCATGGTGCATTAACTAACAAGCAAGAATTTGGATGTTAATAATGCAATGTTGAACTATGATTAATAAATGCTGTACAAGTATTGTTCAGAATTAGTACATGTTAGTAAATACATTAACTAATGAAACCTTATTGTAAACTGTAACCAACATTTGTAATTTTGATCAGTCGTAACATACATATTAAGGAGGTCATAACTGGCATGTGGTTTGACATGATAAAATAACTAAAAATGTAAAATACATTTTAAAAGAAACAGTTGACATTTTACTTAAGTTACACCACAGGTAATTTTAGTGGTTTTTACATTTAAATGTTTCTTAAAAAAAAAAAAAAAAAAAAAAAAAAGGGCACTAAAGAATTTTTCAAACTGCATAAAACAATCATGAGTTGCTTGGCTAATTTTGTCAAATTGATTTTTAAACATTTCCCCTTTTCTTTATCATAGACACTTTTATACATGATTGACCCATCGATGACACAAACACATCTTGTAGATTTGGTCAGCAGCGGATGGTCCACAGAGGGCCAAGGCATTGCTTTCACTCCCCGCATGGTCGCTTGACAAATGTTAGCATGAGCCTCTAAAGCGGCATGACAAGCGCATGCTGAGAGCAAAGTCGAGCTAATGTGTTCTGGCATGCGGCTCGCTAATCACACATTTACATATGCAATGACCTACATTTGCATGTCAGCTCGCGCACTGTCCGGCCTGATTAACGACGGGCACCTCCCAGCGCCGGGGAGGCCGGCATAGCGGCGGGAGGAGGCCAGAGGGTGGCGGCTTTTTTGGCAGCCGAAGGGACGCACTGCCAGCCAGGATTAGGCCTGACGCGGCCTGAGCTCTAGACACTTCATTAGAGGTAATCTGTTTAGCAGTGGGCAGTGTATGTAAACTTCACAGGCCATTTGCGGCACCTTTCTGCCCCCTGGCCTCGCCTTCAAAGGGCAGCAGGGGCGCCCTGACTGACAGCTTGTCTCATCCGTGGCTTTGCGCTGTCACACAATTTAGAGCACTGAGCTGACACGAGATGAACCGCAGCAGCCGAGGATCTCCACGACCGCCGGGGTCACTCCACAGCGGCGTGACGTGGTTTGTACAGATTGCAGCTTGCAGGAGGGGCGAGAGCTCAAAGGGCTTGTTGCCACTCTGCGGGGAGTGGAGAAAACAAAAATAACGTGTGGATGTGGGGGCGAAAGAAGCCAAGAATGCCTTGACTCGGGATGCTGGACAACTTTAGTGAAAAGCCTTGCATTAAGATGTCGACATGTTAGTCAAACTTAGAAAAATTTCAAGCCCAATCTCACAAAAAAATTCAGCAAAGTGGCTAAATTGTACAAATTCAAACTATTTCATTCATATGAAAATGTACGATTTTTAAAAAGAGGCATGTCCACAAACCCCACCCCTAAACCTACTCTTCATTGGGGGATGAGCAAATCGTACTAAAATGTACAGAAGAGATGATCAAAAAAGATAAAATAATGGGTACATTGTCTTTTGTCAATAGCATAGCATAAATGTCCCTTTCAAATCAAGCCACATTCCGTTGGTCAATGCAGCATAGTCACATAACCAACTTTTCTGTTGGGCACACACATTTTCGATTGGGATGACATTATATATATATATAATTTATTTATTTTTTTAGATAAAACATAAGAGTTGTGACAGCCAATCAAAATCTATCATGCTTTAACGGGTCATGCACTGAGTAATCATAATTCTTTTGATCTTTTGGCATATAAGTGTTCATTGTACTATGTAAACACCTTCTAAGTTTCTAACTCAATTTAGTCTGAAAACATTTAAAAGAATGGTTTGGTAAAAAATTTAAATTTACGGTCTCCTTACTAACCCTCAAGTGAATCCAAACCTTCTTGAGTTTCTTTCTTCTGCTGAGCACTAAACATATTTTGAAAGTAGCTGAAAACTATAGTTTTCCCATAGTAGGAAAAACAAATACTAGTCAATGGTTACAGGTTTCCAACATCTTTTAGAATACCTTATTTTGTGTTTAACAGAAGAAAGAAAATCATAAAGGTTTGAAAAAATTAAAGTGAGTAAATGATGACAGAATATTATTTTTGGGTGTACTATCCTAATAAATTAAAGCCAATGTGCCAAATTAACATGGAATGTGGCTAAGTGGCTAAATGTGTTGGCTAAAGATCATCAGCACCTGGTTATACATCATGACCTGTTATGCCCACTAATCTGCACCATAATAAGTCAAATAAAAAAACAAGACAGCAGGTCTTTGGAAAAAACTAAGTGATAGATTTGGGCGGATAGATTAGAAACCAAGTGATAGATTTTGATTGATGCTCCAAAAACAACAAGATGATTTGCAGTACCAATTTGTGAAACAACAGTCTTTACATTTCTTTGATTCTGATCTAAACATTAAAGGTATACTTCAAATTAAATTCTTTTTTGTTCTTCATTTGAGGGGAAAAAGAAGTTTGAAAAGGCTGAGTGATGGTATACCATTTTCAAACACTATAAACAACCCCGCACTGCAGTAGGCAGGGTTGCAAATGGCTGACCCCCATGGAATGAGAAACAAATCAGAGGCAAGAAACTGCGCGGAGTTCCAGAACACACCCACTGACTGCTTAATCATTACAAACTAATGGTCGCTCAAAGATGTTTGGGAGTCAAAATAAACGTCCCGAAAAGTTTACTTTGGTGAGCTGTTCAAACTCTAAAAACTAAAAAAAAAAAAAAAAAAAAAGATTTCTGCATGATTTTGTTCGAAATGACTTCATTTCAGTTCATTCAATCAATTGATCATTTGTGTACTTAATTTTACCAAAGATTTGTTTAAAAACAAGACCATTTGACGCAGAATCTTAAGAAAGATAGAAGCTAAAAGATGATGCTGTTCTGACTATACTGGATCCAATCCAAAGGTTACTGTTGTTTTGTCTCTTATTACAGATCATTTGATATGTACAGATGTACACACCTAAAATCACTACAGTGTCCACACATATATGCAGAAGTTTACATCAATGGACACACAGCTGTCCTTCCCAACTTTTCAACATTTTTGTATATGCAAACTCTTGACCAATCAAACCAGTGAGCATTTACATCCAAGTCTATAGTTCGTCAAGTCTGTTGAAATGGTGTGTTCCAATGAAGAGGCCAAAACAAGACAGAAAACAGCCCATTACTTCTAAATGATGATGACTTTGAAGCTAAAAACTTGTTGACTCAAATATTAAGCAAGTTCATGACCCCTTGCAGATATCAGAACTGCAATGCTCGATTATAATAAAGAGCAAGTTATTATGTTTTAATGTGGACGTTAATACAGTTATCTTTAAGTCTTGCTCCATAGTTTTGGTTAAATAAAAAGGTCAGGGGGAATGGAAGATGAAGCAGAGCATGCTGGGTAAATGACTCCAAGCGACAACACATCACAGGAGCAACAGCAAAGGATGGAGGGTTGGCCACTGGTGACACAAGTGTAAAAAGAGAAATGCAGACATGCGGCCGGATGACAGGGGATGCGAGATAGGAGGAGGAGAATGACGGAGGACGGGGCGGCAGCAGTGTGGAGACTAGGTGTGAGCTGACAGCACAACACTGCCTGCGGCTGCCAAGGAAAGGACAACCGAAGCACTGAAGAGGTGGTAGCTTAGCAAGACAGGCTTGGTGATGGTGGTGGTAGTTGGTTGGTTGCTAGGTGCTGGAGGGGGGATCTTCATTGTGGGGGGTGAACAAGGCAGGAGATCCTATTCGCATCCTTTTCATCAACGTCTCTCTCCAGGCCCGACCCATGCAATATTTATACCTCCTTCACCCCGCTCCTCTTCAATCTGCTCCAGTATTTAAAGCCCTTGCTTTACAAGGGGATTTTGCTTCGTTGAAAAATCCGGCGTGACGATTAAAATCGGATCTGAAGATCTCACCCTCCCACTCTCTCAGAGAGCAAATGTGCCATCAAATATGCACACCTTACCAACTCATCCGGCATCTCCCATGCATATCCATCAAACCTTGGGGACTTTTAGATATGATATTGCCGTATGAGCAATTGCATACACAATTCAGCATTTTTTGGTTTCTTTTTTTTCCAAGGGAATATGAGTCAAACTTGGATGCTTGTTGAGAGTCTTATACAAGTCATTCTCTTAAGCTGTCATGGTGTAATCCATTGGCAGACTTACCTTGAGTGTTGCGTTCAAACTAATGTCAAATGTCTCAGAAGCTTTATTGATGAGGCTGTATCACAGCCGAGATATATTCCACAGATATAAAATTTTGTAAAATCAGAGCAGTCAATGTTTTGAAGGACGAGTGGTATTGTTTTTTTAATAGGATAACTAAGGTTAAAAAGGGCCAAATTCTGATTTATCAGCCAATGATATATGTTTAATAATTGAGAGACTAAAGGCCCAGAATGCACAAATCTTTATGTATTGCGCAAGCCAAGCTGGGAAGCAAAAATTTGTTAACTGCAACTGCTATTTCATACATTTCGGACTCAAGCTGTCTTGTTGGGTCATTAATTTCTAAATATTTAAGAAGAAAAAATCAACATAACGTTTGGTTTCTTCATCACAGCTTTTAACAATAACAAGCCTGTAAAACACTGACAACATTTTCTTTCTAAGTGCTTTCTGATAAGAGAAACTCAAAGTACATTTTTCTCAACCATTTACTAGAGCACAAACAAGCAATCATGAGCAGTAATATTTATTTCAATACTCTGTCATGTGTCCTTATAACATGTGGTATTATTAATTGTGCAAAACTGATAAAAATTACTTCAAATTTGCTAATTTGGTTTTACACACACAAAAAAAAGAGTTACATTTTATAGTGTAATAATATATAGGAATAATAATAATAATATATAAAGGAAAGTGAGGTTTTTAAAGGGTGATTCTCTAGCCATTAATCGGCAAAATAGTAAAATGTTCTACCTCTAATTTGAACTTAACTCATGACGACTTACAATAATGGAGTCGGATGATTGGAGGGAATTAGTCTTGGGGGTGTGAAAAGGAAGTACGACAGAACAGAGATTAAGAGAGAGAAGGAGGAAGAGAGAGAGCAAAAGACTGCTAAAAGCAGCAGATTTCTAACACCTCTGTCTCTGGCACTGGAAACACATGATGGCTCCTGTGTGCAGGAAACGTTGCTTGTGCAGAGAGCAGAATCTCATTATCACCTCTCACCCGGCACAGCGGAGAGACAGCCGGAGCAGACCGCCGCCTGTCTCTCTGCGGGTGGATTGACAGACACGGGGAGATTTGACGGGGGCAGATGTGGATGTGGAAAAGGGCGACAGGCTCATGCTACATGCTGCTAAGCAAGCAGGTGGTGAGTCAGGATGGTAGACGGCGGGAAAAAGAAAAAAAAGCTTTGTAGAACGACTATATAACGAGATTACAAAGAAACTTCGGCTAGACCGCGTGTGTTTTTGTTACTGTGTGAGTTACACAAACCTGTGGCTGAAACACTGGCACCGGCGGCTGCTGGCCTTGTGATTGGGCGTCCATTGTGACAGCAGAAGTCGCTTACACCCCTGCGAAACAGACAAACAAACACAAAATAAGATGCACTGACCATTCACGGCACAGCAACAGGAACAAACCCTCCCTCTGTGTAATAATCTAAAGTGATGGTGGATGTGTGAATCTGGTAATAGAATTAGGGTCTGGAGCAGCACTCCTGACAATCACATGCTTCTGTGGAAACGTCCGGCCAGCCTGAGAAACCTGATCCACAGAGAACACGACACCCATTGTGTTAATGAGACCTGTCAAAAAGCCACGGCACTGGAGACCCTTCATGCTGAATAGTAAAACTCAATTATTTAAACTTGCAAGCCATTCGCAGAGAACAAGAGCAAATTATTGCAAAAAAGACTCTAAAATATTATTTTGGTGCATGTAAACAAATGCAGTGTTGTCAGATACATTCCCTCAATTACCGTTTCAGACGAGACAATGTGTACAAGGTACAAGACCAGTTCAACTACTTAAATGCAATGTTATAAATAGTTATATGATCTCTAAATCAGACAATTGGAAACATACCAATGAATATCAGACCATGGCCATTGAGAGGTTATCAGACAGTACAATTTGGACAATAATTGTATGGCAACGGTGATTTGAACTTCTCAATCTAATTATAGCTAAAATATAAAACTGATATCAAAAATTGGGGTTTTGATCTGTTTATGTTGTTCAGGACATTGCGTTTCAGGTGATAAAGCAAATTAAATCATAGTAAAGTTCCACAAACTGGCTCGTGAGATTTTAATCAAACAGATTTATATATTGTTATTATCAAAAATCCCTAAAGGGATAGTTCACCCAAAAATTGTAATTTACTGGTTTGAAACATTTATGAGCATCTTCTGTTAAACATAAAAGATATTTTGAAGAAAGCTGAAAACCTGTAACCATTGACTTTCACAGTAGGAAAACAAATACTACAGAAGTCAATGGTTCCAGCATTCTTCTTTTGTGATTAACAGAAGAAAAAAATTTATATAGGTTAAACAAGTGAAGGTTGAGTAAATAATTCAATTTTGGGTGAACTATCCCTTTAAGTCCTGGTGAAATCCATTTAAATAAAACAGTCAGAATTACCAGATTATCATGATACTAGAATGAGAATATTATGAAAATGTTTTTTCAGAATTTATTGCTGAGTGCGTTTCTGTTTTGGTACCCTGGCTGGTTTTTCCCATCATGTATAAATAAATATGACACTATAACCGCCAGTAGCTGTGGCAAGTCTCAATCTTAGAGAGTGATTTATTGAATCATTTATTCAAATGATTCATTCAAAAAAACTGATTCACTTAGAAACTCAACAAGTGATCGTCTTAATGAAAGGATCGTAGAACCATTCAGTCAGTTTGTTTAAAAACAGATTTAGTAATTAACATGCCTGCCGAACTGCTGTAAATAATTAGCATCACATTTGTATCTCACTCACATGATAATATATACAAAAATATTACAGATTTATATCATACCATATCTAAATTAACTAAAATATTATAATAATCCATACAGGGACATTTCTTGCTTCCAAAAATTGAAATAAAGACTCATTCTGACTTTACAACTCAGTTTTACAAACTGTAATTAAAACAACACTTCCGATATTATAGTCCAAAAAAAATATTGCAGATCCCAACTTCTAACATCAAATTAACTCAAGTTTTAACCAGTGTAGTGTTCATACAGAGATGTTTTCTTTAAAAGAATCAACATATGCCTCTTTTAGTGACCCAAAGTGAACCAGTGCTCATCGGAAGAAAACTACACAGCGGACTAAAATGTAAACCAAACTTAGAACTCTTTTAGAGATGAATTGTGCAACCCTTAATTATCAGTATAGCTGAACAATATGTTTCTGCATACTTAACTAAATAAGCCAATAAACAGCAATCCTTCAAATATCACCAACAATATCATTTAAATAATAAACTATTTGTTTTTTTAGTGTTACTTCACAAAATCTTATTTCATGATCTGCCATTCTGTAAATACTGTATGTGCTTTCAGCCATTAAAAACAAATACCTGACCACGAGTGTCAAACCAAAGATTCCTTCATTGTTTTTACACATATTTAATAATCACCACCCAGTGTCTGTAGGTTTAGTCTGATGCTCCTCAAAAGCCTAAAGAGGTATTAATGTGGGCACAATAAAGTGTATGTGCGAGTAAGAAACAGCGAAGATGTGTTGTCTTTGCAGAGCTGACGATGAGAAGGAATAAATTAGGTCTGAGTTCTCGTCGGTGACAGAGAGCAAATACAAAAGACGGCGGAGTGCTTTTCTTTACATCAAGCCGGGAGATGGGCCTGTGCGTGCCGCAGCCATCAAAATTTTTAATGATTGCTCGGTTGTCACTTCACTGTGGCGTGCAGCTCGGGTGAGCTCACCGTGTCCTCACTGTACTGAAGGAATATGAGCGAGGGTTTAAAAAAAAAAAAGAGGAAGAAGAGGAAAAAAAAAAAGGAATCACTCCTTTCATAGAAAGGCCATTTACATGTCGCTCACCGTGGTGAACGTCCGTCTCTGCGCGTTGTCAGGGCTGAGTGGATCGAGGAGCTCGAGCCAATTAAAATACCTCATGCCGGTGAACGGAGAAATGGAGCTGAAGCTGTCACCATGGCAAAATAAAATCAGCCCGGTTTGTTGAAGGTTAATAACACTAATTTAACACCAACCCACGCCTGAGATTTGAGTGGCAGCACGAGCAGGACAAGGTTTGTTGCCACCAAAGATTTGTTTCTGTTTGCCATTTTTACAGTTTAGCCAAATTTGTCTCCACATTAAGGGGCGCAGAAACGGCACGCGTGACGCATTTTCTCTGGGGAAGAAGCTAGTCGTTAAAGGCACACATTTAAGCATCCTCTGTACGAGTACATAATTAGTATTGGAAGAGTACGTTTTTAAATTAATGAAACAGACCAGCCGGGCTCCCAAAAAGCGGACTTGCGAAACGCGTTCTTTGTTCTTTCTTTCCGAAACTTCAAAATGTGACTGAGGTGAACGATATCGGGCACTAATTAGCAGTTTAAGACAGCAGCCAATGGACACTACTGGTGAGAATATGCAATGCTGCTGTCCTCTTTCTATTATGAATTAAAAACAAACAATTTTATGTGGGAATGTGGGAAGAATAACAAACCTAATTGCAATCCTAAGATATGACTATTCATTAATAAAGTGAACATGCTGTTTAAAACTTATTTTAATTCTCTAATGTTCCATATCCCATAGTGAAACAATAGTATAAATTGCACATAATGCTGAGATCTTAAAATGATCCTTGCTGTTAGCATGGCAAAAAAATTTAACTACACTCTTCAATACAATTTAAGTAGGCAGGGTCTTAGGATTCTAGCATACAGCATCAGTTTGATATTGAGAGTGGGGCAAGACTGAAGCAGTGAAACATCTAATAAATAACTGTTTTAGACATGTTAAACGACTGACAGTAATATTTAGTGAAGCAAATAAGTAAATTTTTCTTAAATTTCAATGTTTTGAACTCAAAATGTGGTATTATTTAAACCATTTGTATAATTCTAAACTGAATGATGGACTTTCAATGAAAAATTTTGCAGATGGATCTTTTTTTTCAAAAAAAGATAAAAATACAATACTTGGTGTTGGACAAAGACACATTTTATTTTGACTGGTATAACAATGACTTTTAAAAGAACTTGCAAGCAAACAAGCTCTCTCTCTATAAAATAGCTTTTCAATTTTATTTAATGCTGACACAACATGGGACGACTCATCTTTGACCAATAAATAGATATTTTTAATATTATTACAAAGTTCTAATGGCCATTGATTGCCTCTAGTCCTGTTTAAAGATTAATTGTGAATGATGGCATAGAAAATAAAAGCTTGCTTTTAAATAATTGTGTACTTTATATTTACTAAGTATATATAAATATTCACATGTATACATGTACTGTATGCAGAATGTATATATATATATATATATACATAAACATTATAAATATAAAATATATAAATATAATATAAATAAACATTTCCCAGTGATGCTGGATAAGTTGGCGGTTCATTCCGCTGTGGTGACCCCTGATTAATAAAGGGACTAAGCCGAAAAGAAAATGAATGAACGAACAAAATATATATATATAAATAAACACATGTGAATATTGTGTAAATTTACTTATTTATTTATGTTTTAATGCCATATCAGCAACAATGGCTATATTCATGGCAACAAATATTGAATATATATAAATGTACAATCATAACTGTTTCTTAATCACTCATTGTACAAAAAAATAAAAAATAAATAAACAAATAACAACAACACTAATAAAAAGTCATAAGTTGTTTCAGTTTGATTAATGATAAATATTCTAAAAAACTTTTGTAAATACTTTTATTTTGTATACAATTACTTGTAAATTCACAAATTCACTCAACAGCAGCAAGTTAATCAAAATCGTAGACCCACTGTTACTACAGACTAGAGTCAGCCTGGTTTCTAACAGTGGTGGCAAAAGAAGGATTGCCTCATTGTTGGTTAGTTCACCTACAGTTCATTGCTGGTTAGTTCTCCTGCAGTTTCAAGCGCCTCAGATTAAGGCTGGCAGCACGGCTTCTTTGACTGACCTATTCAGTGTCAGAATGACTCCAGGGCATTGGCCGTTTCCATCTACAGACCTTTGCCAGCACCCTCATTAACGGAATCAATTAAAAATGCCACATGTTATCAGCACACAATGACAATGATTACCGGAGCCTCATCCTCTGGAGATGACTACATACAGACGCACACAGAAACACTTGTCAAAAACACCCAAATGTCCAGAGAAACGTTCATTTGTCATCATCCATTTTCCACTAGCTATTTACAGCTTCTGCGAGCAACACATGGTTTACAGCTGCGTTGCTTGTAAAATTAACATACTGAAAAGGGGCCACGGTAACAACTATGTAGCTATACATAGCTTAGCATGACAAAAGGGCCATTACGTGCCATGATGACAGTATGCAACCTACTTGAAATAGAGGCCTGGAAGCTGACTAACAACGCAAGTGGGGGTTTAGCTGCATAGTCGCAAAGAATGACAAGAGATTTTGAACAGTCTCTTCAATGGTGGCATGTTCAGTGACTATGAAATTTATTTAATTTATAGCATTTATATATGTAACATAAAAAAATTGGTTAGCACTGTGGCTTGGTGGTTAGGGGTTGTACATATGGTGCTCAAGCTAGTAATTTGTTTCCAATTTTAGTGCTAATTTCAGAAATTTGGAACACATGGATTTGATGTGGAAAAGTAAAAAACGTCATTTAAATTATAAATAAATGTCTTTAATAAATAAATAAAAATAATGTCTGAATTTGGCAGATACTTAAAAAATAAATCTAAAATATTACTATTCAGCGAATCAAAACACGATATGGACATTGCGTTGGAGAATATAAAAGAGCACAAAACCATTTTGGTGTAAACAATTGGAATCTGTGTGAACAAATAGTGTGGTTTCGTTTACTACATTTACTGATGCCTATGAGAAAACTATGGTGTTTTCAGTGTTTACATTCTCACTACTCATCTCCTCTCAATTTTAAATATGTAAATAATATAGATACTCTATTATTAGCAAACAAATAACTTTTTTTTTCAAGGAACTATTACATTTTCAATCAATAAGATACATAAAAAAATAAATCAAATTGTTCTTTAATGCCATTCCACAATTTTTGATAACAGATTTCTACTCTATTAAGAACAAATTTATATAAATATATAATAAATTACATAACATAAAGGAAAAAATCAATAGTTCAATATTTTTAAAATAAACTACTGATAACCTGCAAATAAGTTATAACTAAATAAACTTATATATATATATATATATTTTTTTTTATTTTTTTTTTTATCCAAACAGGAAAAAGAAAATGTTTTAATGAAGACACTAGAGTCCCATTCCTTTCGATGTTTTCCATATTGCTCAATGCAAATAATTCAACAGGAACTTTACGAATTTTAACATTCATTCATTCGCCTTTGGCTTAGTCCCTTTATTCATCAGGGATCGCCACAGTGGAATGAACCGCCAACATATCCAGCATATGTTTTACACAGCGGATGCCCTTCCAGCTGCAACCCAGTACTGGGAAACACCCATACACACTCATTCACACAAATACACTACGGCCAGTTTAGTTTATTCAATTCACCTATAGCGCATGTCTTTGGACTGTGGGGGAAACCAAAGCACCAGTAGGAAACCCACGCGAACACGGGGTGAACATGCAAACTCCACACATAAATGTCAACTAAGCCAGCTGGGACTCAAACCAGCAACCTTCTTGCTGTGAGGCGACAGTGCTAACCACTGAGCCACCGAGGATTTTAACAATAAGGCTAAAAATTGTTCATTGTAATTGTAATTTTTTCAATTAAGACCTTTCACTCACAAAATATACTGCCTAACAATATTGATTAACTCCTTACAATTCACATCGTTGACCTTAAAAGCTGCAAAAGAATCGTGCTAGATGTCTTCCCTATGAGTGGGAGCCCATCATTAATCAATGCAGCCTTTAGTTCAGTGGAAATTGAGTAATTGCCAATTTTACGAGGCATCAACTCCTGGAGGCTGCGATGACTTCATATTAAATTCCCAATATCTATGCATGCACTGCACACTTCAGAGGTCTTTGAAGCAGGAAAAGATAATCAAAGAGCAGATTCACCTTGCGCTCCCATGCCCAAAATGATAAAAGCAGACATAACCGAACTGATCAGTCGCCAAGCAAGCACAACAGGGCAACCTAAGTGATGGCAGGTTGCCCTATATGTCCATTATTCCCCCATTTCGTGGATGCTTTCTTCTTTCATACATGAAAAAGAAAGACACATCAAGAAAGGTAAGAGGATTTTTTTTGTTTGTCAAGTAGTGTGGATGTTAACTAGCTCTGAACTTAAATTAGCCTTTGCTCACAGGTGTTCATGCAGACCGGATGATATGCAGATGAATCCAAAAGAGCCCGAAAGGAAAGGAAAAGGCAACAGTAGAAGCGCGTGGTATGAACAGCACATGAAAGGCCGCTTTGAGCCTGTGAATACAGTAAAAGCAGTGGCCATGATTATAAGAAAGCTTGAGTGAAGCTATAACTATCTGATCATTAATGATGGAAGAGTCCGAAATTAAAAAGGACCGGAATTTGCACATTTATTTTAATCAGAGCTGAAAAGAAACATGAGCCTAGAAGTGCAAATCGCCACGAAGAGCTCAAGACGCGTTTGAAGATGCGGGATGCGGTCGTGTAGATTCTGCAGCTTATTTAATGATGCCGTTTATGAATTTTTACTTTCAATCGGGGGCTTTTGATCTATTATTTGACTTACTGGACAATTAAGATATTTAATATGTAGCGGTTTAATGAATATGTAAATATGCGCTCATGTGCGTGTTCCTCTCAATAATAAAACACCCGCCACTGAAATTACAGTGGTGAGAAAACAGCAATTAAGAGTCTTCTAATACCTCTACTATTCGGTACTCCAGTTAAGTCATGTTTATTTATTGAACACTTTATACAGTAGGTTGCTTTAAAGCAAGAAACTTTACAGTAACTGCAATTACATTTCAATTTCTGATTAAACAGCTTTTTAGGGTTTATATTTTCATTCATGGACATCTGACCTTGATGTACTGAACAGAGGAAATGAACCGAAGAAGATGTCCATGTCAAAGTAGGCGGGGCTTCAGAGCCACACACAGCTATTTTATAATCACTATAAACCAATAGTTGATCAACGTTTGCTTTGGCAATCAGTTTTAAACTTCTGGAATGAATTTAATTTACAAAACAATTCATGAAAATGTTCATTCATTTTTTTTTCTTTCTTAAGTCTTAAGTTACATTAGTGTTTTCTACATAATAATAATACAAATTACCATCTATATCAAGACAATTTCATTTCATTCAAACTGTGTGCACATAGCCATTTTTATATTTATAGTTTTCTGTAAAAAGTGAAAAAAAATACATAAAAATGGTCAGGAAGCAATTGCTAAAGTGTTCCAATTTAATTGCACGTTTTTAATTTATATATACATTAACATTTTTAAAAATAGGTTGTATCTCTCCTTATTTAAATAAAATAATCTTATAATGATTACTAGTAGGGCTAGGTCGTATGATTGTATATATCGTTACCGCAGAATGAAATGTGTACAGTAAAATAATTTTTTATTCTTTGTATACTATGAACTGTAAATAAGTGGGTGTGGCCAACTCACATGGAGCATGCATGAGGGTAAGAAAGATGCTCCATGGGAGACTGACAGTGTTGCCAATTGCTTTATATTTTCAACAAGTAGTGATCACTTCAGTTTTTAATTCAATTCAATTTCAATTCTCTGAAAGAGGCTAATGTCTATACAAGAATTGTAATTGTTTATATTATGTATTTTTGAAGAAAAAAAAAACTGTTTGATATTTCCTTAAAGTGTTAACATATTTACATTTTGATATTTAAGTTTAATTTTCCTGTTAGTTGGGATATATTTGATATCTGCAAGATGTTACTTGTTCATCTAAAGTCATATTTTGTCTACTATACGGTTAAAAATAAAACACAAAATAATCAAATAAGACCAAATCATATAATTCATTCAATCAAACTACTTTTATAAAAACTATATCGTGAAAGATATTAATTTCTCATACTGTGAAATTTTGGTCATATACTGGCCAGCCCTAGTTACTAGGGTGTTCGACATGTTCACTATAGGTGATTTCTACAATGACTTAGCCTATTTTTCATTAAAATATAAAGAAAGAAATAAACAGCAGCCCTTTAAATAAAGGTTGTTGTGTAACTTCTTATTTAAATAAATATTCAAATCGCTATGCTACGCTATCGCTATCCAAATACTATGCGGTTGCCAGGTGATTTCTTACTGGCCCACATCATATACAATTTATTTATTTACATAATACTCCGCAGGATTTCATCAATGTCACTCCTAATTGAGCTTTATACACATGCATATGCTGCACCACATGCTCATTTACACTGCTGTATTAACATTAGAATATTGCATTTGTCTCAATAAGCTTTATGTAAAATAACAAATGCGGTCTAATTGCATTACGTTCAGCAAATATAAAATGCTTCATCTAAAAGGCTGTTTTGTTCCAGCCAACAACAATTGCATTTCCATAAGGACCAAAGTCTTGCGGTCCTGAGGGAGTCGGGCCCTGCCATCCATATTCCTGCTCGCCGCCTATTTATAGTCCTCCTTTACATTTTTCACTTTCACATTTTATAGGGTAATGATTATTTCTCAGCGGAAGTAAATAGCACAGCACAAATGGCCTCTGCATGTGAGGGCCGTCTTTGATTTATACCCACACACAAAGTAGTGCACAGGCCTTTGCCTTTTATGCCTGACTCTATTTTACGGCAAGTCTCGGAGGAGCTCACTTTTGTGTGCACTACAGTTCCCCCTTTCTCATTTCGGGGTCAGGAGCACGCTACAGTAACGACGTGCATTCGTTTGTATCTCATCCAAGTCGGGCTCCTTCAATCATCGCACGCACACAAACATACGGCTCAGCGTAGGAGGCTGGAGTGTGTGCAGGTGTAATGATCCACTTTACGTATCCTTGAGTCAAAAGGACGTGGCTCAGAGGAGCTGGCAGGGCAGCAATAGACCTGGGCCACCTCGGCCTACTGCCTATTGTGTGCCTTCTCAAGGGCCAGTTTGATGAATCAGTTCTGGGCTCTGGCTTTTGTTAGCATGCCGTCAAGCCTGCAGGTGCTTTATAGTGGAGGGTCTGAGAGGGAACAGTTAATTACCCTGCAGGGGCGTGCAGCTCCCCGAACGCTGTTTGATGTGCAGAGCTGGAGCGTGGTGAAGGGAGTCCTAAAGTGATGCAAATAATCCATTAGAGCTAACTTGACTAGCTTGTTTGTCTGCGTAAGGATGACCAATTTGAATAACACGCTATGCGGAATAAATATTTCATCCAATCGCATTGAAAACATTTACACCTCTTGTAGTTAATGAGAGGTTTTTAAGGTTTATTGTGGTTTGGTTTTTATTATCTGTAGTCTACAAGGAATAATGCAGAAGTTTAATTTAAAACCACAATAAATAACAAAAAAATAGAGAAGTTTGTTGTATATTTCCATTCATATAGATATGAGTCAAAATAAATGATGAGGACCTGCTTAATATAATAAGAGCTGCTCACATATTGCATCTTTTGCACACTGAAGTTCATTATTTCAAATGGAGACGTGTGGCATGTGAACGCAATTAAGAAGTGATGTGGTTGCAATGAACATGCGATGCTTTTTCCAGGCGTGCCTAGAATCATCTCAACTTTTTAGAATGCCACAAGCACGGCATGACAAGACAAGATTCTACCAATCAGCTTATGGATTATACACATGTGTCATCTGTAAAATTTGGTGGTGGAGGTGATGGTTTTTCAGGGATTAGGCTAGGTACCTTACCTCCAGTAAAGTACCCCATTACACAAATCAAGGTTCATCAAGTAGCAGTGCCCAACACTGTTCCTGGAGATCTACCCACTTTAGTTTAGTTCTATCCCTGCTCCAGCACACCTGCCCATTCCTGATTATCTTACCCTATCTTAGTTGTATTTGATTTAGAGTTAGAGCTGAACTTTGCAGGAAGTTAAATCTCCAGGAACAGACACCCTTAGGATAAAGACATGACTAGATAAGTTTGGCATGGCAGATCTCAACTGACTTACCAATCTCAAGGCCATTAAACACCTTTGGTATGGACTGGAATAAAGATTGTTAGCCAGGTCTTCTTATCAAACATTACTTACCGATATTACAAATGCTCTACTGGATGAATGGGCAAACAATCCAACAGGAACATTAACATTCTGAGGAAGGCCTTCCCAAAACAGTGAAAGCAGTTATAGGTGCAAAGGGAGGATCAATTTCATATTAATGTTGATGTATTTAGAATGCAAAGTCAAAGTCACTGTTGGTGTAATGGTCAGGCCTCAAAACAAAAAAAAACAACAAAAAAAAGTGTATTGAATATAGACTTTGTACAACCAGCACTAACGGAAAACTTGAATGGGGAATACCCAGGAAACATAAATAAATCTGGTTTACATATGTGGTTTTCCTGGCAAAACCCCAGCTGCCTTATTTAAGAAAGAGAACGCTGTTATTTTTTTTTCACTTTTTTCAAAATGCAGATACCAGTAGTCATGACACATTCTACAAGCTCTTAGGAGCACAAGCCTAGTGAGTTACGAAAGAACATACAAGAATACCTGAGTGACAAACACATTAATAAAGTCACTCAACCAAGAAACAGAGAATAGTTGAAATATGGCATTTCTTAAAACCAGTAAATACAACAAATATATAGTTTAACTCTACAATAAACTATGATGGATTTTACTTGACAACCTAATATCTGGCTAAACAGGTTAATTTGACCATGCCAAAGTCAAGAACGGCACATAGACAAACTCCAGAGCAATAACAAGTCTTCAAACTCCCATTTAAAAGAAATTATTTATTAAGACTTTCTTAAAGTGAACAGAATTTACTGTGAAAAACAATTCAATGAGTTGTCAACTAAATCAATGCTACTTCCTGACTGACTTCTAAAGAAAGCACAGCATAAAAGATGTTAATCTGATAGATCTCAGCTGGATTGCAAGCACCTGCAGGCATCAGTCTTGTAAATAAAAAAAATAAAAAAGTGCTGTCAACAGGATTTCGAGGGTGAAAAAAGCCTTTTTTGTTCACTGAAAAACAAAAGGTGATACTGAATGAGATGCATTATTTAGCACAAATTCTAAGAAAGTACTGCATGTACTATTTTATATATATGGGGTGTAATAATACATTTATATGCAAACAAAAAATAAGTGAAATATTATATCGAAATAAAAATGTGCCAATGCGAGGTAAATGATAAGACTCTGGATATTGAGTTAGTTTTTTTCCCCAATACTCAGGTTACTTTATTTATAAGATGTAAATAACCCAAAAATGTAAATTCCATCCTCATGTACTGTTGCATAATGACATTTCGTGGCTGCGAAATCCTATGTGAGCTGAGGCTTTTATGTTTGTTTAGAGGATGCGTGTGCACGTGAATGTGTACTCAGGGCTGTTTGCCTAGCCTGTGAATTACAGATAATAAAGTTGTAAATAATGCTCAGTTTGTTGCACCGAGTGATTGTTTAGCTTCATAAGACCTCAGACATTTTTTAAATCTCAAAGTGATGGCACCCACTGACTTGAGCTGCAGTGGCTGTAGCAAAGTAAAAGTGAAAGTGAAAGTGTGAGCATAATTTAAATGACCATATCGCAATTAGAGTTATGATTACTCCAAGCATTTTATATGGTTTATTCTTTCATTTTCAACACTTTCTGCTTTTCTGTAGAACCAACGAATCCCTGTATTCACATTGTGTGTTCTCAGTGAGAATAAATGTTTACAGACCGACAGTGGCAGTATAACTACTGTAGCATAATGTTTAACAATGCAAGAGGGAATCTAATCATGACAAATGTCTGATTTAATTAGTAAAATTTATACATTTATATGTAATCCATGACAGAGTGCAAGCATATCTAGCATAACTAATTAATCTTCAGAATTATGAATAGTTGTTTTCTGATGACATCACTGTCCTGTACATTGAGGATTTTATATTTAAGCACATATATATGCCTCGTAATAGAAATTAGTAAATATTTAATGTAATACTACAAAATACCAATTAAAATCTATTAAAATTAAACGTTATTAAACATCCATATCACATTCAAATCTAACAAGAAATAATCATTTCTACTCAATATTTGTTCACTTCATTTAAAATAAAAAAGCGAATAGACTTAAAATTCATTCATCCATTTTCTTTTTCGGCTTAGTCGCTTTATTCACAGATTCAAAATGTTTAATCTAAATAAATACTGCATACAAATATTCAATAAATCAGTACTTTGGGAATAAAATTTAATTTAAAAACAAAAAACCTTCCAAACAAAACTACTACTCAATATTTTAGCTAAAGTATTTTTAAAAAGTACAATTTCGCCTAATAACTGGACAAAACTTCATTCAATACTGAAAGAATTTTTTTTTAAAAACCATATTGAACATGCAGGTCAATAAGGAAAATGTATAGTTTAATATAACATCTGAATGACACTGAGCTTTCATTAAATATTGCTGCTTTATTTTAGTCAATATGAAAATGTATGTATTGAAAAGTTAAAGTTAACTCCAACCCATATTTGCGCAACTTCTCATTTGAATGTTTTTAAGGAGAATTTTAATTCAAACAAAAAAACATACTATCATAATTAACATAAGTCTTAAAGCCATAATGATATACATAAATGATATACATTTAAAATAGGTCAATGATCAGGATTGATTTAAGTTAGGATGTGGCTCTTTGAAGTTATGTTGTCAAAAAAACTCACAGCCAATATTTCACAGCCAACTTTTTCAAACAGTCAACAAGCGTTTCCTTGCATGATACAACTGCTTGTTATTTGTGGCCTGAAGACCCCTGGCTGTACCCGTGACCCAACGTGCCGCGGACGCCGTCTCACGTGGTCTAATGAGGACTTAACCATGTCACTGGCCAGAAAGTTCTCCAGCTAACCTCTGTCCACAATGGGATGTGACAACTTCCACTTCAGGGCTAAATTCCTTTTATTTAGCACAGCCAGAGGTCGTGCCCACCAGCCGCAATCACACTAATAGAAGCCTACAGTCCCGAATATCCCTTCATCTCTAGCTCCTGGGCCCTTTCTTCTGGACGTATGCAGCGACTAAAAGTGTGACGACGTTATCAGAGGCGTCCTAGCAATCACTGAACGCACGGTACATTATTACCATTATGCTCCGTATCACTCAGAACCAAAACAACAGATGTTGATCATGCTTCATTTCTCTGGAATATTCATGATGCAATAATCAGACGCACTTCAGAAAACGGTTTTATCTGCGGCCTTTGACAGTTCGTCAACGTGATTCACTCGAGGAAAGAAGTATTTCCTGTTTTTCTGCAAGTTTGAAGAAAGTTAAACCATTTTAAGTCCCTTTTCATGAAAAGACGGAATATTTTAAACGTATTACAAAAACTGTCAAAATAAAGGACGTGCAAAATTAACATTTAACAATGTTTGTAATCTATCACTCAGTACTAAACAATATATATTTTTTAAGTAATTAAAAATAACTATTTTACCCAATGGTGTGACTCGAGAGTTCATTAGCTTTAAATAAATTGTAAAAGTTACATAAAATTGAATTATTTAAGCCAATATTGGTCTGCAAAAGCATTCAATACTAAAATGTAATCAAGTAAAGTAATAAATTGGTGGGCTGCTCGACTACTGGAATAAATCATAATCATGATTATTTTGGACATATATTGTAATCACGATTATATAATCCTGATATACAGTTGAAATCTAAATTATTCGCCCTCCAGTAAATTTGTTTTTATTAATATTTCCCAAATTATGTTTAACAGAGCAAGGAATATTTCGCAGTATTTCCTATAATATTTTTTCTTTTGGAGAAAGTCTTATTTGTTTTATTTTGGCTAGAATAAAAGCAGATTTAAATATTTTTTTAACTATTTTAAGGTCAATTAGGCCCCCTTAAGCAATATATTTGTTTGATTGTCTGCAGAAGAAACTATTATGTTTAGAAATGGGGTGAAAAAAAAAATAAATCTTCTTTCCGTTAAACAGAAATTGGGGGAAAAATATAAAGGGCTGCTAATAATTCAGGAGGGCTAATAATTCTGACTTCAACTGTATATATACAGTTATTTTCCTCCCTGTAAATAAGGAAAGGGAAATAAATACAACAGAATAAAAATATGAAACAAACTGCGCTTTAAGCATCTTCAATGTAAGAAAAAAAGTCCTTCAATCAAGAGCAGTGAGTGATTTTGTCCTTTTGTTTTTTGATTAATAATGATAAAAACATTTGGCAGCAGGAATATTGCGCGCTCTCACTTTAAGAGCAGTAGGGTTCTGATTTTTCACTTTCACATGTCTTTTGATTCTCAACTCGTTTGTTTATTACATAAATAAAGGTTAATATGAATAATCACTAAACACCACGTTTTGACAAATCTGCATGTATTGTAACCATTAAAGCGCTCACATTAAGATGACTTTAGATGTGTGTGCTCTGCTCGTCTCTGAGCGCATACAAACAACAGCATGCGATCTCTTTTGTGCTTTTAAAAACATGAATGATTTGAATGTACATCAATGAATGATGCACATCCCGTGCTGCAAAAGTTACATTACAGTACATGCTTTTAGTAATTTTCACGTGAAACTGAGCTTTGCAGAGCAACAAATATGTACAACTGGAAAGGTGGCGGTATAGGATGCAATAATCATTTTATCTCGATTAATGTTTTTTCATAATCGTTAGAAGCCAAAATTAAAATCGAAACAAAATTTCGATTAATTGCACAGTCCTAACAAATTGTACTGTTTAATCAGAATTGCGCAAAATTTTATTTAATAGTAAAAAGTATCATTTGTGTATTACTTTACAGAGAAAGACAATATTGGATTTTTAATTGATTCAGATTATTTGCCTGATATTAATATGCAAAAAAAAAAAAATTTCAATCTTCAGTCCTGTTTTTGACGATAAAAACAGCACTGAACTGAACATACAATTTTATTAAGACTTTTGTCTATAGAGTAATTTCACTTTCTTTGTAAAATCTGTCATCTTTAAACAAAAGTGATGAAAATGAGTGGTCTTTGATTATTCATATTACAATAATGTTGAATAATAAAGTCTAATGTTTTCTAATAGACAATATAAACAACAGAAAAGTCAGTAAATTCATCCCTGGATAAGCAATTACACATAACTTGTATTCCAATTTATATCTCGTATATTTACAATAGATATGTAGATGCTTATCAATGAAATAAACAATATATTGACTTTATTCTGCAATGTGGCTCATTTTTTGCGATTGTTTTAGAACGTCCGATTCAGTTGCCTATGGAAGAAAATGACTAGGAATAATAAATGGCTGAAAAACGTCAAACTACTTGCTCAACAAACAAGTGTTCATGACTGTGCATAAAAACAAAAATAAGAAATTTTGAAAATAAGAGCTGTTTTTAATGTTTAAAATTCAATGGAAGTGAATGAGACCTGAGGTCTCCAGCCAAAAAGAGTCCAATGGCTGCGGTCAGTTGTACAGGAATAATAAGGTCAATAGCTTGTGTTAATATACTTTAGGAAGTTTATCTTTCTTAAAGCTACATATGATGGCCTTGCTAGCATGATCATCAAAGTGTCAATCCAATAAGTGAATAGGACTTATAATAGACTAAGATAATTGGGGAAAAAAAACTACATTATTTCCAACAACCACTCATTCAAGGCTGATTTAATTAATTCATGTATAGTTTTGCATTTGTGGAATGACTGATCCGTTAACATTTCTTCTTGAGTTTGCCTCTATTCCTTAGTGCCGATCTTAATACATGCTAAACATTTATTTAACATCTACTTTGTGTATAAATGGTTGTTATATTAAGTGAAGTGTATTAATTAAAGCAGAGGAAGTCATTTTACATGTTCACCGAATTTAGATGTTTGCGATCTTGTGCACAAAATACGCAAAATTGGTCTCAAAAAATATATAATTTATCAGTAAATCCAACAATAGAAAAAATACAGAAATCAGATTATGAAAATAAGTGTAAATATTGACAACAATGCTATCAGTCAATTTCAACTTTTAAACCAATAATTATCAGTATTTTACTAATTGACTAATTTCTAGGTTTCCATTCCGTCGACTAGACTGTTCAATGGAGGTGGTGTACTATTACAGATATGCTGTCTTATACCCTGATAATAGCTTAAAAGTAAACATTGCTAATTAACTAGTGGCAGTAAAAAAAAAAAAAATAGAAAAAGCAACTGTGAAGTGAATTAGGCCAAACGGATGTTACCAAGGGTTGCACAGTGGGGCTGTTTATTTATGTTGGCCGATCCTGCAGTGAGGAGCTCACAGAAACCCTAAGAGGTCTATTCTCCGCCACACCTATCATTAGGGACTTCCCCTTTCTCATCCCCTTCCATGCTTATTCATCAATGCCCTTCACCACTTTCATGAAAATACATCTGTAAAACTCAAACCGTCTCATACTACTATCATCCGCGCTTCTTCCTTCGAACACAGAGCAGAACTTAAAGCGAATGTCTTTGGCGCTTCTTTAATGGGGCACAAAGGATCTGCCCTTTTCATAAGATGTAAGAGGGACTAGAAGAAGCGCCTCAGTTGTTTGACGATTGTAGGGCTTGCTTTGTTCTGTACTGTATGTCAAGGCTTGTGCCCCATTCACACAGCCATTTCTCCATTGAACATCACTGTGACAAAAACTGGTGGGGTCCGTAACAAGAAATCATTGTAAATGCAAGTCAAACCAAATGTTTTCAAAAACAAACTTGAGCAGTGAAGAGTCGTTCACAAACAAACCACACTTACAAACTAGTTGTTTTAAATGGATCAAAGTATACAATGAATGATCAGAGCAGTCTGATTCAAGAAAAAAAGGAGATCTTATGAACATTCTTTTCAGTGAATCAAAAGCATACAGAGAATCCAGTAGGCTGATTACTGATTGTTTTGAGTGGGTTTCTGTCAGAAACATTATTACTGAAGGTGTTTTAACTAGGAATGCACCAAAATAACATTTCTGAATGTGCTTGGCTAAAAAAACAAAACCGAAAATGGTTTGTAATAATGGTTTATTATTTTATTAAATAGTGTCAATTAATTTTGTAAGACTTTTTAAACCTCAATTTAAACGACACTGATTTTATACTGACAGTGAACATGTTGAGAGGCGTCATTTTACCAGCATTACTATGACAAGCAACAGTACAAAGTATACTATACAGATATGTCCTGTCAGTGTGTTAATCGGCCTATATGATATTTAAGTGTTATCTGAGCTTTTCTGGTGAGGATGTGCAGCTCAGAATACATGAGCGGAATATCCACAGAGTGAAACATTGAGCTATTTTGTAATATGACTGTTCGCACATAATCTAGTCAACTGTGCACTCCACTCTTCTTCCACTTTATTCAGTGCAGACACAAACCACTCTTGCGTGGCGTAAGCCAATGAAGCTTTCTGCATCCAGTGTGAAAGCAACTTTAGACCATGCAGTGACTACGGCACTAGCCTTTTTTTTTTTTTTGGTCATTTTCATATTCGGCCAAAAAACATTTTTGTAGATACTTTGGTGCATCCCTAAATTTAACTGAAATTCACCCAAAAAACTAACCTGAAAACTAAAAAAAAATCTGAAATAAAGTAGAGAATTATTTGAGAGAACAAACAGAAAATCTGTGTAATACTGTGCAAAACAGTGTTTGTTGCTTTTTTATTATAACCTGTTAATTTGTTCATTTCAAAAGGCACAAGACATCAGTTCACATCTGTTCACTTCAAGAGAATTTACCAGTTTCTGCATCATAACTTTGAAGATACAAGTAATTGTTTCCTAGATACAAATTAGCTTAAAAGGAATATGTTACGTCAAAATGCCAGTCCATGCTTTGGAGAATACTTTTTCCTTTAATTATTTATGTCATTTAAGTTCTAAGGCAGCATATATTGCCTCGTATTCCTACTGGTATTGCACTTTTAGCGGTCAACGAATGGCTGAGACAAATGACACTGTTAAAACAACACTTTGTAGATCATAAAAGATCTTAACCGTGCATTAAAAAAACACATTTGGCCTGTTAACAACCAGAGAAAATGCTTGCGACATCAAAACATCAATATTAATGAGATTCCCAGGGATATTTTTGGCCGAAGCGAAGCAAGAAAAAAAACTGCATGGTTTGACCCGGAGACCTGGAGATAGTAACGTGACAGACTCCTTGTTCAAAGAAACTGGCCTGCTTTCATCTCCGGCTTTTTCCTGAGCCACACTGGCCCAAGCCATCTGCTTTATTCTAATATGGGGATAAAGATGCAGGGATTTTTTTTAAAGGCTTCCCAAGTACGATAAACAGCCTTTATGTAGCTCACTTCTGTTTACAGCATGCAGTATGCTGTGCTGTAAAATATTCACTGTTAAACTGTCAACGATGCTGGCCACTCGCCCGGCCTTCACAGTATGGTGGCACTCGCCCTCAGTTTACGCCCCCTCGACCCCCCACCAATGCCTGCTCACGGCAAGGCGCAGGAACCAGCCCACTTCTCCAGACCTTCCAGAGCAGTTCAAACACCCCGCCAGCTTCCAGGCTTGGCTTCAGCAACGTGTAAAGTTTTTTTTTTCATTCCCTGCCCTGCAAAGGCACCGCCAAAGGTTTCAGAGTTCCAACTTGGCATGACTTCTGAAAACAAAACAAAAAAAACTAAAATAAAAAGCACCACAGCTTCCTCCTGCAGATCTCGAACTGGCTGTTTGTTTCGCTGACTGATTGAGTGCAGAGAGCAGGGTCCTGTCGTGGAAGATCCCCAAATGAGAGGGTGTTACGTCTCACTCCAGCCACAGACCTCGACAGCCCTTGGGCCTGAGAAACTCGGCAGAGAGCTGATGAGTGTTAGTATGCCAGGCTGGCGTGCCCAGCTATTTGCAACACTCGGGCTATTGCGTATTAAGAGAGACAGGCTTTCAAAACACACAGCCTCTTGCCTTCTCTCTGTGTCATCCTGTGTGAAATATTAAGAGTCGTTTGCAGCGAGGACGTAAGAAATGCCTATAGCGACCCATACGGAGAGACTGTGGTTGTTCTTTTGGATCACAGCCCATATTTACTCCTGTATTTTGTGACAAACGCAGGCTGTCAGCGTGTCTATTACTGTGTTTACAGTGGCATATGCATCGCGTAATTATGCTATGAAAGAGTTCATTTCCTGGGAAAATATAAAGCAACAAGAGAGGTGAAAAAAACAACAACAAAAATGCCCAAATGCATATCTGTCTTTGAATGTGCAGAAAGATTAACTTCACTTGTGCCAGATCAGGCAAAAAATTGTGGAAAAATCTAAAAATTTTGATTACTATGCTGACAATATTATAAATATATAAATGCAAGGCTAAATGTGAAGGTCAACTAAATAATGCATCACAACATAAAAATAAATTCCTTCAAACCACATAAACTACATTTTTAATGTCCTTAAATTAGCAGAAAAAAAGTCCTATGAGTCATTTTTTTCAACTGCCAATACAATATCTATTGTGTTGAGTGGCTGATACAGTGAATAGGAATGTCATTGTGAGCAGTGACTAATTTCAATAAATTTAAACCAAGTTCATAACCAACAAGTCCAAAAAATGTTTGTTTTACTATGAAACATATAAACTTGCTGCTGAAAAATGTAAGTCAGCATAATTCTCTGCATTGCATTATGATACTGTTGCTGTCAAGAAAATTCCTGTCATAAAGTTTCATATTTATACTGACATAAACACATATTCATGCGCAGACTGTACATCACAGCCAGTATAATAAGAAGCCTTTAAGTTACATAAGCGATACAAAACGTTGGCATATCATTCAAAGTCAGATTACTCCCTTATTTTGCACATATTTTAAACTCACAATTCTCTGAACCTGCCGTGACTAATACAGATAAAGCACACACATAAATGATGAGGTAAACTAAAATGATTTTGATTCTTGCACCAGAAAGACATTTATGTATTGTAATTGTGCTTAAAATGAAACATTAAAGTGACAGTAATATGAAAACAAGCCAAACATAAATGTGTAAAAAAAAAAATACTGACTAATATTTTTAAATAACAGGATTATCATTTTGGCAACTAGTCGCTTGCATCCCTAATTATATTATATTATAAATAAACTACTTGATTCAATGTCCTGAGAGAAATATTATTATTCATTCATTCATTTTCTTTTCGGCTTAGTCCCTTTATTAAGCATGGGTCGCCACAGCGGAATGGACCACCAACTTATCCAGCATGTGTTTTACGCAGCGGATGCCCTTCCAGCTGCAACCCATCACTGGGAAAATAAATATTATTAAATAGCTTAAATTAATAAGCTAATATTTTACACAATAATTATCTCAAATGGTTAACAGGAAATTAAATTTAAGACATTTTGAGACTTTGAGACCAATATCACATAATGCAAATATTCTAAGTGCCCTATGTACCTTTTTGTACTATGTCCTACAAGTATGTGCCTATTTTAAAGAAGAAAACTTACAATATTTATCTATTGTTTTTGTATTTGTCATCAGGTTAGATATTGATTATTCACTCATACATTTTTCAAAACTGCTTTACCATTGATCCTCTTTGTCATGTTCAAATTAAATTTGTATAATCATGCTTTAAACACCTTATTATGCATTAAGTTCTTAACTTAATCCTCCTCGAAAGTGTAAAACAAAATGTGGAAATATTCTTGAATGTACACTTTAAATTTCCCCCACAAATAGCAGACCATAAGGATTTCTTTGGGGTACTAACCCTACTACAACATGTGATTTGGGAAGCAGTACAGTAATTGTGATTTTGAATAAAATGTTGCAGCACTATTGCTAAAAACTGCACTACAGAAGTACTAAAACAGTCATAAATTCTCATAAACTCTCATGTTTGATCTAATTCATGTCTTCTAGGTAACTCAAAAACAAATTATAAGGCTGATTTTACCGTCCACTTTCATCGTAACTTCATTCATACACAGTAACTTTTTTTGTCATAAATATATGAACTTCTTTTTAAAACAAGTTTATGACAGATTTGAAAAAGAATGAGATTGATAAACAACTTGTAACACTGACATATAAATAATTAAACTAACTTTTGTGCTGATTCATTGTCCAGTGTACATCTGAAACCCATGAATAAAAGTAAAACTGTAATTAAGTTCTTTTAATGTTTATATATATATATATATATATATATATATATAAATATAACATTGCTTACTCATATCTTTTTGTAGTTTTAACGTAATAACAAAATGACAAAAAACAACGACAAAGGACGTAATAATGAACTCGCCCCGGACTAACCTACGTCATTATGAACAATATGAACGAGGTCCATTGAGCTCACAAAACAAGTATCAACGCGTTGCTGTCAACAGTTGGAAAGTGTTGCCAAAGTAAGAAATGCCTCACATGCTCAAATAATCAGCCTTTTCGCAACACTTCTAAAGAGAATCAACAGAGCACACACTGTTATCAGTGTTTGACGTTAAATAGGGAGTAACGGAAAAATCAGGAGTGAATTTCTCATATTTCCATTGCATTTGTCACACTGACAGACGTTAGCTTAGCCACAATGCTCAAAAAAGTGTGTCGTGTCACTGCTAGAAACTCACACGACACTCTTTAAAAACAACTTCAAACTAACTTTCACAACATGTTAAACGTGAAAAAAGGCGTTATTAAGAATTAAGCCAAATAATTGTGACGCTTGTCACTACTGAATAAACGCCACAGCAGCATTAGCCTAGCGCGCTAACACAAACTAGCCCAAAGTTCTGTCAACTTCTCCTCGGCTCTTTCTGCTATAAGTCTTAAAAGAGCATTTATCGCAAATATATCGCTTCAAGCTCTCAATCATTGTTGTGTGATAATTAAACGTAAAAGTGGCACGCTAACTTGTTTTGTGTTGCCAGGAGGGAATGAAGCTAAACTCTTACCAGGAAGTGCCAGCTGAGTTTCTCTCGCCTTGAATTGGAGCTCTTGCCGATGATGATGGGAAAAGGATGAAGATGAAGATGATGGTGCTTCAATCTGTCAAGGTCGAGCTCCTGTTGAGTTCCTGAGCGACGCCGCGACACACACACGAGCTGTTCGCGCGCCTACAGAGTGTGTGTGTTCAAGAGTGTGTGTGCGTGCGCACTCCTCAACAAGCCATTCCCGACTTGTGTGAGTTACACACACATCCCAGCATGCTCAGTGGATGGAGAGGGGCGGGAAACTTCACACAGGCCAAACAACTTTGACATTTCACAGAGGAAAGAGTAAGGAAATGCGTAAAGATGCTATGAAAGTATGGATTTACTGGATGTATTAGGTATGGGATTAAGTAAAATGTTAATATTTGTTTTATTCTTTAAGGATCTGATAACATTTACTTTCTCTTTCTTTCACAAAATGCCAATTGTTCAGAATAACAAATGTTTTCATTTGTTGTGATTGGAGGAAAAAAAGGTTATTCCACCAAAGATTGCTTTCTTAACTACCTAACATTAGTCTAAAATAAATAGAAACTGAATGTCTGAAAATACTTTCTTTATTTTATGTTAAAAAAAACATTTTAAACTCTAACACTATCATTTTAGTAGTTTACAGAATAAAACTAAAATTATGTTTTACTCAAACACATAACTATATTGTCATGTAGAGCACGAAATAACAAAAAGTTTACTAATTTCGATTATTCATTTTGCTATTTTTTCGATGATTTTTGTTTTAGTTCACCCAAAATGCTTCTTTTTTTCACAAGTTTCACTTTAGTTTCACTTTAACATAATTTTAACACATTTTAGTATTATTCTTTACCTCACATCTATGCTATTCTGCACTTTTCACCAAACATTTATTATTTCACTAGTTTACTCTTATTATTTTTAACTTCATCAGTGTTCTATTGTATTATGCAAACTTCTTTATTCTGATTCTTATCACTTCACTGCTATTCTGTTTTCATGTGAATGTAAATGTCACTACACTTCTGTTTAATTTTTTCTGTTCTGTTTATTGATGTTATATAAATTTGACCTCTATATTATTGTTTTATCACTGTTGCTCCTACTCCAAGACTACACGAGACTTTATTCTGTCCTGTTTATTCATTCATTCATTCATTTTCTTTTCGGCTTAGTCCCTTTATTAATCTGGGGTCGCCACAGCGGAATGAACCGCCAACTTATCCAGCATATGTTTTACGCAGCGGATGCCCTTCCAGCTGCAACCCATCACTGGGAAACATCCCATCCCCATTCTCTTTTATTCTATGCTGATTCACCACTTCTTTATTTAGATTCACTTCACTTCTCTTTATTTTATTCTCCACAATTCATTTTAAATCTGCACCATAAAAAGTTTTTATACTTTTGAATTGCGTTATAGGACCTTGATCTTTCCTCCAACAATTTTTGATGCTGTAAAGCTACTTTAATTTACATTTTTAATAGTTTGAATTGTTATTTTGTCTGTATTAATGTTGTAAATTACAGTATAAAAACCTACAGTACAAAAACCTAAGTAACAAACTACCAGTATTTTTTTGTACTTAATTCATTCATTCATTTTCTTTTTGGCATAGTCCCATTATCAATCAGGGGTCGCCACAGCGGAATGATCCGCCAACTTATCCAGCATATGTTTTACACAGTGGATGCCCTTCCAGCTACAACCCAGTACTGGGAAACACCCATACACTCTTACATTCACACACATACACTACGGCCAATTTAGTTTATTCAATTCACCTATACCGCATGTCTTTGGACTGTGGGGGAAACCAGAGCACCCGGAGGAAACCCACGCGAACACGGCGAGGACATGCAAACTCCACACAGAAATGCCAACTGACCCAGCCGGGACTCGAACCAGCGACCTTCTTGCTGTGAGGCAACAGTGCTAACCACTGCGCCACCGTGTCACCCTTAGTAGTTAATTCTCTATGCTATTTCTTATACAATATTTTGTTTTGAACTACAAAAATATCAATAAAAAGTCACCTTGTGTCGGTGCCAACAGCCTAGTGGTTAAGTGCGCTGACATATGGCACCACAGTGCTCACGGCGACCCGAGTTCGATTCCTGGCTCGAGGTCCTATGCGGATCCTTCCTCTCTCTCTGCTCCCAATACTTTCCTGTCTGTCCTTCACTATCCTATCTCAATAAAACGTGAAAAAAAAAGTCACCTTGTTAAGTTGCACCGTTTAATTTTCAACATCAAAAGTCAACAGAGCAGAGATAAAGGTCCCATAATGCAATTCATAACTAAATAAACACCCATGAATCACGAAAAACCTGATAATTAAGGGATATATTCAAAATTGTCTCTATTCAAATATATTCTATATATAAGTATATTCAATCTAACTATGTTTTTATGTGAATTCAGATCTGAAATACTGATACTGCAGAATCAAAATCATACAAATCTATTACAATATTACAAACCCAGCTAAAAGATAAGATTCATAAAGCACACACTTAAAAACTAATAGCTGAATAACACATTTAAAGCATCCATGAGACTTGTATACCCAGCAAAACACCTTTCAAATGTCATTTACAAATGCAAAGATTCTCATTCAGAACACACCTGATATAAGGTGAATCACATACTATATACACACCCAAAGTGCAAATGACATTATGAATTATTTAATTAACTGTATGTCTTTTATTTGATAAATTTTTAACTCTAAAACACCTGCAATTTTCTCTGTCAAGGCTTATACTGTATTTTTTAACTGCATCATTTGTTGTAATTTTCTTATTAATGAGGAAAAGGTATTTTGATCTGAATTATTTAAGCCTGCCACTTAAAAGTCTAATTAAGCAATAAAATGAATATCTTATATATTAAATTAGGTTATACATTGTCTAGCCACACTCAAACAATCAATATTATGTTTCGTCAGCAATATACAGTACTAGTATTACATTGAATCCGAGTATTTGAGGGTTGCATTCAGCTCTGTATAAGGAAAGTAACAATGTTTTCTCCAACATTTTGACAGTTGATAATCAACAAGTGTCGCGCGCTGCTTTTCTTTCTCTTTTTTTGACACTTCAATAGCAGTTCTGCTAACCTCCTCACAAATACCATATAAGAAAGGTAAAGCACACACTGTGTGTTTTCCCCTCTTCTTGAACAAGCGTCGAAGATTAAAAGAAACGTCTGCGGAAAATCTGTCAATTCTGTTGGCGAATAACGGCAAGCTGGAATTTAATGGCATGAGTTATATTGGGCTCCCTCAACACCCACATTTTGCTCTCAATGAGATCAATGCTGCTTCATGACAGATAGGGACTGTCTTTAGTATCCTCAAATTTCTGGTTTCTGAGGGAATAATTAGATAGATGGATAAGAGGCAGCTCTTGTGACTGCATGCTGGAGCTCTGGTTCAACACCGCAGTCTGTTGTCTTGAAATCTGTGTAATAATCAGATTGTGTCGATTGTTCTAAAAGTAGAACGGCGGCGGTTCCGTAATATTAACTTCTTCTCTCTCTTTTTTTTTTTTTTTTTACATATTTGTTTTGCCAAAATCCTTGTTTGATTTTGGGTTTTTTTTCTGGAATGTAGATGAGCTTCTGCGTGTCTTTTTTCGGGTCTTGTTTGTCTTTACCCTCCGACAATGAACCTTTTTGGCAGTGCACGAAAGGGTCGTGTTGTAGTGGGGGAAAAAAGAGAGCTTGTTTTTATTTATTATTACGGCTGTCAATAAAAAAAGTCAAATGAAATCTTCTTGTCTGTGTGTTTGCATATAAACACACACACACTTACAGGTGTGCCCTTTTGTCTGCTTGTTTGTTTGTGTCGGCAGTCGTGGAATTTTATACAGCTTTTTTTCATCTATACATATACATCAATTTGTTTATTGTCACTTGAGGATCAGGTCTTGGAAAGCTTAGGAGTTTGAAATATACACACTAAGATTTCCAAATGTGTTTATTGTATGTTTAATTATTTTTACATTTTTTAATTATATTTTAAAATACATAATTTCAACATTGACTATAAGACTAAATAATTCACTACATAAATGTCATGTTACAGTTACTAAGTTACTAATCTAAGTTATAGCATGCAAAAAATATTATTGTCCTTTCAGTTGATCAGTATATTATCAAAATTATAACCGTAGGAATTGACTGTAATTTCTATATGAATATTAGTAATTTTCATCAGACAGTTGAGAAAAAAAAAGTATCATTACAAGAATCCAGTTTTGCCACTTAATTGGAGTAGTTTCTGAATTATACCATTTTGGTGTAATTTCGCTCATGACTAATGAGATTATATATTAAAGGACAAATAATAAGCAAAGCATTGCTCCATTTTTGCTAAACTTCTGTTCAGCTTCTTTTGTTTATTTAACTTAAAAAATAATAATTAATAAAACCTAAAAGTGTTTATACACTGTCAAAAATGAAAATGTTGTTATTAAATAAAAAAGTTTTGTATTAAAGTTGTAAATAATTACAGCTTTGTGGGTTTATAAGAGAGTTTTAAAAACACTAGTTCAATCCTCATGCTTCAAAAATGTTTTAATTAATTGTAATATTTTACGTTGAAATTATTTGTGATGTTTACTAATAATTTCTGAGAGAAATTTGTTTGTACTTTTTTTCTTTCATTTAATTTGTTTATTAATGTACATACAATTTATATTATCTATCTATCTATCTGTCTGTCTGTCTGTATCTACTGTTTTAATTTATTTTAATATTAATTAAATATTTAAATAAAATTAATATTAGTAATTTGAATCTAATTTGAATCTAATACAAAGTTGTATTTATTTAAATCATATTTGGAAAATTATTTGAATCCTATTTGACCAATTATTTTGTATTTATTTTTATTTATTTTTATAAATATAATTATTTGATCCTTTTAATCAAATGTTTATTTATGTATTATGTTTATTTATTTATGATGTTTATTATTGTTTTATGAATGTGCCAATGAATGTGTTTATTTAATCTAATGAAATGTTTGATTATTTATTTGAGCATATTTCTTTTTCTTGTTCTTCTTATTTTTCTTCATCTTCTTCTTCTTCTTCTTCTTCTTCTTCTTATTATTATTATTATTAATATTATTATTATTATTATTTATTAAATATTTATTTATTTATTTTTGTCTCCCAGCACTCCGTTGCAGCCCCCTTAGGTTCTCCAGACCTCATTTTGACAACCCCTGATCTAGACAAACTGAATTTTACTTAATTCAGACTAAAACTAAATTAACACTTAATGAGTTATTTTAAATTACTGTGTAGTTTTTTGTAACATCTACTAGCAGTTTCCAGTTGAAAATTGGAAATACATGATACACTTGAAACCTTATAAATCAGGTTTGTTTTGTAATAAGGATTTTTTTTTATTTTTATTTTTTTACATTTACCTTACAAAACAACATTTGTTGATTGATTGATTAGTTGATTAATTGATCAAACAATGGACAGAATGATAGACAGATAGACATTGATTGATTGATGGATGGATGGATTCATTGATTGATGGATGGATTGATGGACGGACGGATGGATGGATTCATTGATTGGGTGATTGATTGATAGATGGATGAATGGATTCATTGACTGATTGAGTGAAGGATGGATTCATTGATTGATTGAGTGATTGATTGATGGATGGATGGATTCATTGATTGATTGAGTGATTGATTGATTGATTGATGGGTGGATGGATGGATTCATTGATTGATTGAGTGATTGATTAATAGATGGATGGATGGATTCATTGAGTGATTGAGTGATTGATTGATAGATAGATGGATGGATGGACGGATGGTTTCATTGATTGATTGATTGGCACCTACTATTTAGGCAATACACTTTAGGTACTAATTAGTATTTTTAAGTTATCAATATGGATTGTTTAGGTACAAATGTGCACTTTTTGAAAAGGTTACAGCTTCTGCACCTATTTTACCTTACAGTGAGATTGTAAACGGGTGTGTGCACCATTATAAATCTGCTTGTTTCCACCTACTTACCCTACATACATGTAAGTCATTGACCTCTGAACTTGATGTTCAAAGATCCCTGATGTCTTTTTTCTGCATCTGCTGCAGCTCAGGGTCACAGAGTCTTTGTGTGTGTGTGTGTGTGTGTGTGTGTGTGTGTGTGTGCGTGCGTGCGTGCGTGCGTGTGTGTGTGTGTTTTCAGTGCAGGCCGCTACATGAGCGTGCACTTTTGACAGAGTAGGAGGCAGTGATATGCATACTTTCCAGGGATAAAAGGTGCTGGTGTGGAACTGCCACTGTCTGAAAACACACACACACACACAAGGGTGCCAGGCTGACTGTACACATCATCTGACAACAGGCTTCTCGTCTCAGCAGTGTATGTGCGATGTACCTGTCCGTGTGTGTGTGTGTGTGTGTGTGTGTCACTCTCCGGCTCACTCTTGCGTGTCAGTCACACGAGCACCTGAGTCCACATCACACACATCAGCTGTTTACACACCGTCCCATGTTCTGAACCACAGATATACACTAGAGAGACACTACTGAGAATCCCCACAGGATCCGCTTATTGCTCAGAGCTTTCTCTTTCATGGCTCGGGAGACTTAATGGAGTTCTGTTTCACTTACACATCAAGATTGACTACAATTACTCACATGTTCCATGTTTTACTATAGTAGTTGCAATTAATTATTGTAACTGTAACCATCAAAATAATTCATATTATTTAGTAGTTAAATAAACAGTTGCACTGTAACTAGAGCACTTTAAAAAACTATATATAGTATGTGTGTGAGTAAATTAAGTATTTAAAAAAGTTAAATTGGGTTAGAGGGATAGAATATACAATTTGTACCATATAAAAATCATTAGATCTATAAGAAGTCCCCATAAAGATAGCTGTACAAGTGTGTGTGTGTGTGTGTGTGCGTGCGTGCGTGCGTGCGTGCGTGCGTGCGTGCGTGCGTGCGTGTGTGTGTGCGTGCGTGTGTTTGAGTAAAACAAAATTTTTGTTTTATTCTGTAAGTTACTGATGACATTTCTTCTAAATTTTCTTAAAAATACTGTCATTTAGAGCATAAAACAACAGTTGGTCAAAATAACCAAAAGTGCAATGTTTTCAGAACATGGTTATATTAATTTTACATCATATAATGTTTTAACTTATTAACTCAAGAAATTAATTTTTGCTGGAATAACCCTGATTTTTCAACAACAGCAAATAAAAACATTTGTCATTTTGATCAATTGTCATTTTCTGCAACAAAATAAAACAAAGTCAATATTTTTTGCCATACTAACAATACTTTATAGAATAAAACAAATATTACAAATTTAAATCTAGTAAATCCAGAGAAACTAATATTGTCTGTTGATGTACAGGATTTTAACACAAACCTTTGAATACACTTCTAAAAAATATATACTTTATAATAATAGCAAAAAAAAAACTGTAACAAGTGCAATGTTTTATCATTTTGTCAATCTTTAAATTAATGTACACATATTTTCATTTTGATTGACATGCTAAAGAATAATCAAATAAATATATTTAACAGTTTATATATTTTAAACTATACTAAATTGAACTTTTATTATTAAGTACCTGATACAGAAGTAACATTACAGTGTATTTTAGTTTTTCACATCCAGCACTACATCCAGTTTTATTTTTTCACTTAAATGTAAACAACATGCCATTAAGACCATTATCAAAACATTACATTTAGTTAAAAAATATAGTAAAAACTTTTTCATACATTTAAAAACAAAATTACTAAAAGTATGAAAAAGTGTTTTAAGCACCAAAACAATATTATATTTCATACATTAGAATGTCTTTCTGATCTAAAATAATGGGTCATCAGTGGGTCAAAATCAGCCAGTGTTAACCGATAACCGATTCAGCCAGTATCAACCGATAAAGGCTTGTTTTTAATGTTATTGATATCAGCTGATAAGTAATGGATTATTTCCACCAAGATGTTGGTAGTGTGAGCATTTTTTGGAATTGAAAACAAAATATGACATTATAATTTCTATTTGTAAAACAAAGATTTAGATATTTCCTTGCGGTTTCCTTGTTTTTTGCAGTTAAGGTTTTAACCCTTAAATTAAAAAATTTAGATATTGATTAAAATTAATATCAAGTTTTGTATTTATCAATGTATTGGTTATCAGTTACCAAATACAAAGTATTGGTTATTAGCATCAGCCAAAACAAATCAGTGCAACCAAGAAAGAGAAATTACATAAAATATATAAAGAGTTATCGGTTATTGATTTTGGCCAAAATTTCCATATCAAAAAATCTTGTCATTTAGAACAACTATCATTTAATAACATATTCAGCGCAGCTCCAACATAATAATTAACTGTCATTTTAATGAATTGTATTGATTCAGGATCCAATACATTTTACACATTTGTCAGCAAAATCTTTGAATAATTTAAAATACAAAAAGTCTAAAAATGATTGCTTACTTAACAAAAGTCACCTCAAATATTATAGACACTCCACTCTGCATTTAATGTACATTCTCTCTATTCAAAAGCACTTTTGTGAATTTAATTCCATCCAGACGTACTATTTTTACAAGTTTTAGCAGCATTACTATCCAATATTAACATGCGATCATGAAATAATTTGATAAACATATTGAGTTTTATGACTTTTAATCGCAGATTTTATGATCTTTGACCATTTATTAGAAGACACAACAGCTTTATAACAACCTGAGGATGAATAAATAATGACAGCATCTTCAGTTTTGAGTGAACCATCCTTTTAATAGCGTAGTCATTTTTGGTATGGTGCTGCTTATTTTAAAAAAGGACATTTAAGAGTTTTTGTGACATAAACACAGAGCATGCACATGTAAACATAACATTCTCACAAACCTTCCTGATTCCACATGCAGTGTGTCTCCTTGTGTTTTGTTTCTGAAGGGAGGACAGCATCAGTCTTCCTGTTAGCTTCTGGTTACGCTGACCATTCCACTCCTCCAAGTGTGTTAAAAAAAATCCTCTTTTTGATCTCAAGGTCTCCTTTTCCAGCCTTTTGTCTGATGACTTAAACCCAGCTTTATTTACTTTTTTAGCATTTTAGATTTTATAGTAGTACAGTGTGCATTTCTACCTGATTTGATTGTTGAAATCAGTCAGATTCAGTGTTTAAAGCATATTTTAGGCTGCCTGACTATGCTTTTTTTTTTTTAAATTGAGAAATTGCCCACAGACTGAAAAGAATGACGTTTTGTGGTCATCCGGCGCAAAGCTTCATTGACACGTCTGGCATAGCAGGAATTCAACACTTTAGTGTTTACTAGGCCCCCATGTGGCCTTTTTTTCCCCTCAGACTTTGCACAAGCTTTATTTCAGGATAGTTACAATTCAACATTTTAAAACACTGACAGTGAAATATGAATATTTCCCTTCTTTATTTTATTTATTCATTCATATATTTTTAAACTAACACCACAAGAATGTATTACTATGAAAAGCAGTGAACCCCCCAAAAAAGTATATCTCTTTCTAAGATAGACAGTTTTTGTTGTCAAATCAAGCATGCGTTTACGTATTTAAACTGTTCATTTTGTTGGTAAAGTTTGAATTTACAAGAAAAATCCTTTAAGTACACAACAGACAACAAATGAAACATCAATATAAAATAATATCCATCTGAAATAGCCGTCAACAATGTGAAGTGCATGCAGAATTTTCTTTTCTTTCTTTCTCTCTCTTCTCATAACTTGTATTTTAAACACAGCCATATGGTGTTCCTTTCCAGCTTCTCCTGGTCGGACATTTTCCTGCCAAGTTTTAGGAAGGCTGTGCATTCATGCTAAGTGACATTTGTTGCACAGGAATGTTTTACAGCAAGCAGAATTACAAGGTAGTTTGTGTATGTGTGTGTGTGTGTGTGTAGACATGCATGCGTGCGTAGATCCGTCTCCTGCAGTCGCCTCTTGGAGCAAGGTTGCTCTGTTAAGTATCTACAGTACTGTACAGCTTAGTTTGCCTTTTAGCCTCATTACAGTCACAAAAAAATATCCCATTTGTTGTGGAAGATGATTTTAAAACATTCAGGACAACCATTGGTTTTTTTTAAGAGAAAAAACAAAAAGATTTTGGAATACATCATTTTCTTTCTTTTTTTTTTGGTAGATTTTAAATGACTCTAAAATCTGATCCTAATACTGTCTTTGTCTTCAATGGTGAAGAATTCCGATCAAAGCTTCTTTTAATACTTTAGGGAATTTTCAAACGTCGTGAAGTATGGCTGTAATGCCCCAAGATTTGTTCTCCCTGAAAAAAAATCATAAAGTAACAATATATTAAACTACAGAGCAACCTTGCTTTGAGAGGTTTATGTTTACTAGTTTTTCAAAAAAGATCTTTCTAAGCTGGCATTTCTGGGGAAAAATGTAGCCATGTTCATGCATTAAAAAGCATCTTTTCTTGACTACAGGGCTTTGGGTCAAATCCATGGGGCATTACTTTAACAACAGAAACAGAATATAGTCTGAAATCGATGTCAGAATGAAAGCAAGACAAGGTTCGATTTGTCATTTTTGTTTGGTTGTGAGCAGAGGTTTAAATCTGAAAGCAACACAAAAAAATGGCTTGTGTAATGAAAAATAAAACGCTTGTAAAGCAAAGTAGTTTTATTCACACAAATTTAATAAGATATAACAACTGTTTGGTCCATAAATATTTAAGGGGAAATAGTTTCTATACACCATCTTTTTTTCAAGAAACAAGGAAACATGGACAATCTTGATAGAACACGTACTGTACTATTAACACGAAGATCAATATATATATGATTCTCCAACTAGTTCTGAAAGAGTGCACAACTGCCTTCTATGACATCGCCGCCCCCTTGTAACAGAATACACCATTAAAAAAGATCTTCAGAAAAAAAAAAAAAAAAAATCAGATGAAAAACAGAACAGTACAAAACTAGTGAGGCGTTCCGAGGATGGAAATCATTTAACAAACAAACATGTATCTCCTGAATTTCACAAACTCTCTTCCAAGTCGCATAAGGCACATAGTAGAACTGAGTTAAGCATCTACTTCATGAAGTAGATCTAGTGTACCACTTTGTTCTACAACAGAACAAATTTGTCTTCACACAAGGAAAGCGAGGAGCCACCCAAACATCTCGCACTTGACTGGATTTGCTTTTTTTTTTTTGGTCTGTCCGGTGGCAAAACATAAAAAAACAGGGGGGGTGGGGGGGGGGGGGGGGGGGGG
>CAIGQV010007757.1:8472734-8510469 GCA_903798115.1 Danio jaintianensis | reverse complement strand
GTGTGTGTCTGTGTGATGGTCTTTCTCTTCATGTGTGATTTCGGGAGAAAGAGAGAAAGGAGCAAGCGAGGGAAGGGGAGCGATGCTGTTGGGAGGAGGAATAAGCAGTTGTTTACATTCTTTGATTTTTCAGATGTCAAACGTCAAATAAATCTCATTGCCACAGTTTCTTTTCTGTACGAATGCATCCGGGGGATAATCGTGAAATATATTTGAGAATAATAACAATTAAATCCTTGATAGCAACCTAAATCCAATTATTCGTTATAGTAACAATATCAAAGGGAGCATGGATTAGGCGATATTCGTGCATCTCTTCATTTACACGAAGCTTCAAATTAGGCCTATGTTATTAATTATTGCACAAGCATTGTGTTCTTAAATTTACACCCGCCATGTATAAAATGTGCATATCAGTAAGGAATTTGGTCGTTGCAATTATCTTTCTTATTATTTACATAAAAATCTAAAGTCTAGTTTAGACAGACAGCGCTTCCTTAGGCTATATATTTTCTTCTGTCTGTTCATTACAATTTATTAGTTGTTTTAATTATGTTGGGAATATATATTCGACTTTCCATGCCCCGTCAAACAACATTCATTAACTATTTGACCAATTACAAGACATTTCTAAATAGAGAAATCTAATCTTAAAGATACACTAAAATAAATTACTGCTCTCAATCGTGCGGCTTCAACCGAAAATATTTATTTGAAGAGTAAATAATATCTGTCAGAGACTAAATAAGCTTTATGTGATTTAATTGGCTCGAACAGAAATCATGTCAAATTGTAATGATCTCAAATGCATTACATATACAACTTTCTCATAGGTTATACGAATCAGTCTGTTTGTGTCGTTTGCAATTGCTTTTAAAAATGTTTGCTTCAGAATAAATATATCATCGAAAAAAAATCAAGCGCTTGTCAATAGTTAGATATTTAATGATAGCCTAAATCCCATTGCTCTACGCGAACAAATTTTATTTCTTACACACAAACACGAATCAACTTGTAGTCAATTATTAAAAATTGCTCTCAGCTCTTTTCCAAGATCACCAACTGTATCTCTTTCAAAGAACAAAAAAAAAAATTAGATAAAACAGACAATTAACAACTGTAATATTTATATTTAGGTAGGCTATTTCCACTAACTTCACAATTCAAGATAATGTCATTTAAATGAAATACCGAAACATCTAAATATTATGCAAACCGAATCAAGCTCCAATATGCATCATTCGATTTGCAATCTGCGTCGTATTTTTATTTCGCCTGCATTAACTTTTACCTGGTTCACCTGCCCTAAATATATACATAGCTCTATGTATGTATGTGTGTGTAGGCTAAATTCCTCATTTCCTCATCAATTATGCATAAACAATATTTTCCGAAACTCTGCAAAGCATCCTAATTCGTCGTTCACCATGTCAAACAGTATATTCACGCACCAAAGCAATACAAAAAAATGGGTTTTACCGTAAGCCGCTGAGCGCCGTCCTGAAGCCCCAGCAGTGCCGCGGTGAGAGAGGGATGGATGAGGGTGAGACACGAACGATCCTACCAGCAGATGGGGGCTGTTCCTTGGTTCTCGCGTGAGTGTCAATTACGACAAATCCAGCTCGAGCACTGAATATACATCAACTGTATTATGCACAAGGCCCCTATCGAGAAGTGTGGGTAAATGTGGATAGATACATAATTCCTCTGGTAATTTTCTTAATCTTTAAATCATTACCTCAAGCAGTTTTCTCAGCTCGAGGCATCACGAGGCTTACATCAATAGATAGATAGATAGATAGATAGATAGATAGATAGATAGATAGATAGATAGATAGATAGATAGATAGATAGATAGATAGATAGATATTTTCAATTTCAATAAAGTAGTGTAACAGGATTCTGTTGCAACAACATTTAACCAACTAGAATGAGTACCAACCATGATCAACAATCTCTTAAGTGAGAGAAGTAGTTGTAAGACAGTGTTTTTCCCCCCTGCATTGCAATTCCGTTATATTTTTACACTATTTTGAGGTGACAAAGTATAATTTCACGTCTGGCTTATAATGAGATTTATGATTATGTTAATGAATGCCAAATGACAGGACTGATATTATCTGAATCAGCATGTTCTCGATTAATTGGATATGCAAGATCCATGCAAGCGTTTTGTTTAAAAAAAGAAAAAAAAAACTAAGTATACTGAGAAGGTTGTAACACGTTTTAATTTATGCAAAGATTTGCCCTATACATTTATCGTTTTGAATTAAAATGAATAGCAATGCAAGGAGAATGGCACAGATATTTTAACAAGCACATCAGACTATCAGAACAAAATACCGGACAAAATTTGAAAACTGATGTCCATGTTTTCAATTAGCGTTACAACACATCCGACATTGGGGTCGGTTATAACAGCGGCAGATATTCATTTACATTTCAGGAATATTTATTTGTAAACTGCTTTAAATTGTCCTTAGCAGACTAATATTGGAATATTATATTACTTTTTAAGAGACACAGTACCAAAAAAAGAGGATTACAGATACTGAAACTAAATATTACAACCCTTCCAGTCTCCCCTGCTGCATAATGCATTGCAAACATAACATATATTCAAGCACCAGTTGTAATGACACTACAAATGTACTTTAAATAACAACTTACAGAACTGGGAGAGCATCATGTTTTAGCTAAAGATAACTAAACAAATACTTCAGTGACAAACGTTCAGATTAATTTAATTTAAAAGCTGAGAAAACAAACTAAATTACCTCAAGATGGGCTGCCAATTCTGGAAATCTGCTATTAAAAAAGGCAAAAGCACATAAGGTAATATAAACCAAAACCCTACATGCTTTAAGCCCTCTGTGCTTGTTCTTTATTTTGTAGAGTTAGTACACTAAGCTTTTGAAGGGAGATGTTGGCTCGATTTTGGGGAAACATATTTAAACTTTAAAAAGTGTGAATTGTCCAACACAAAAAACATCAAAAATCGTCTATCCAACACTTTGAACTACACAGAGCCATAACATACAATGAAATGTTGTAAATGCTGTAAATCTGAGTGAATGGAAACAGAAACGTGACTGACTAAAGAAAGCGTTTTCATATCTTTCAATAAGCTGATGGAGTAAGAAGAAAGTTTGGCTTAGGCAACCTTTCATGCCATGCAATTCAATGGGGAGGAGATTTAGGCATCATTACACAAAAAAGACCTTAAAATGAAAAACTGCTGGAACATTTTTTAAAATGCACTACTAAATATCCCAGGCTCAGTTTCTGTTAAATGTAAAAATTTCATAGCCATACACTCAAAAATAAAGAAAATATTTTTTCCATAAAGAGATACCAGAACATAATTTGTAAACATTTTCAAAAGAACCACTGATTTCATACAAAAACTAAAAAATATGAATAACCTTTTGTAAATGGCTGTTGAATGTTCTTCATGAAACCAACCATGCCAATAAAGAATCTTTTTTTGTAAGAGTGTATACATAATTTAGCATGTCTCATTTATGTCTAAACTGTAGTGGGATACAGACAATTACGCAAGAACCATGTCCATTTATGAACCACATGCAATGGCTGTACCACAAAACAAATATTTACAAGCTGAAGATGGACAACTATTTCTCCAGAGCTGTCGTAGTGCACTTATTTTAGAGGCAACAAAGCCACAGAGCAGATGCTCCTCACTGGTCTATCATGCTTTGCTTAGAAGAGGGGACGTTCAGTCTAGCGTGCCTGATGAGAATTTAGCTGCTGTTAAAATCTCTCTCTCACTTTCCCTCCCTCCTCACCCCATTTCTCTTGATGCTGAGCCCTGCTCTGCTGATGCAAGAATCACAACTCCCTGTGTTGACAGATGGAGGATGGCTCCATAGCACATAGCCTGTCCCAACAGTCCAACTGCTGCCTAACCAACAGTTTTTCCACTTTTCCTCCCATTTCTCATTTTCTTGTTGTTAAAGATATATCCTTCCTGCACCATTATCCTGGACTTATCTAACCCAGTGAGGTTATCCTCATCAATTGCACTGCTTTTGGACTGCACTGTTCTGATATTCCTCAAACAATTTGGTTAGGTTTTGTGATTAACAAATCACAATATTTTTATACCCTGTAAACTATTCCTATTCAAGCACTTCCTTCAGGAGAGTCAAATTTATCATTTAACATTCATTCATTCATTTTCCTTTCGGCTTAGTCCCTTTTTTAATCAGGGGTTGCCACAGCGGAATGAACCACCAACTTATCCAGCATATGTTTTACGGAGCGGATGCCCTTCCAGCTGCAACCCATCAGTGGGAAACACCCATACACTCTCATTCACACACATACGCTACAGAAAATTTAGCTTACCCAATTCACCTATAGCACGTCTTTGGACTGTGGAGGTAACCGGAGCACCCGGAGGAAACCCACGCGAACATGGGGAGAACATGCAAACTCCACATAGAAATGCCAACTGACCCAGCCGAGCCTTGAACCAACAACCTTCTTGCTGTGAGGCAATCGTGCTACCCACTGCGCCACCCTCTTATAATTTAACATCCAAGTTCTATTTTAGAAATCAATACACTGGCCAGAAAGCTAGTCACAATCTTTCCAATTGATTGAAACTGTAAATAACAGTGCGCAATTGTTCGCAATGTTCATTTACTTGTAATTTTCACTTTTTTTTTTTTGTCATCCAAGCAGAGAAAAATGGAGAGTGAGGGCATATGACGTGCACCATAAACAAAACAAATCATACCAGAAAGATTGCAGTTTTGACATATATTAAACAGCCATGTTGTTGATAAATAAAATCTGTGACATTTTAAGGCACGTCGATAGAAGCGTTTGCAGGCAATTGAGTCATCTGAGTCCCAATGTGCAGTAAGACATTCACCATTGCCTGAATTAGTTTTCACAAAACAAACTATGACTCCAAATACTTTTGGATGTCACTCTAATCTAACACATCTAATTCAACTCACCAGCTCATTACTAAAAGCCCCATGGATTGAAATGTGTGCATAAGTTCCAAAATTTGTACCTTTGGGAGTACTCCAAGAACAAGTTTGGGAAACAGCAATTTAAATCATGTACAGTCTACAACAATCATTCACAACCCTGTTTCTGGATCCATACCAAGACTGTAGAATTTTAATGTTTCCTAACCAAATACCTGATTCTGGTTTGAGACAAATAAAACATTGCAAATGTACAGTGTCTGTGGGTGGCTTGAGGAACAGGGGTGAAACTGTCTGGTCTACAACAACAAATACCTTTAAATGTAGATCGAGATGTTGTGCATGACTCATATCAACAAAATACTTCTTTGCGTTGTAGTGGAATAACGCCAAACAAAGTAAACTTCTGCCACCAGTTTTATGCCAGAAAAAAGGAGATTTTACCTTACCTTTGAAAACAAATTATTAATCACCATTGCATTAAATTTAGATACATTCAATGCTATATGACAGTAATTAGTAACTTTTTGATTTGAATGGCTAATTCATATCTCATTCATACATTTTAGTATGATTTGCTCATCCTCCAATAAGGGGTAGGGTTAGGGGTGGGGTTTGGAGGCACATCTCTGTTTAAAAATTTTATGTTTGCATATGAATAAAGTTGTATAAATTAGCCACTGGTATATTTTAGAGGTTTAAATTCATTTAGGTCATCAGGACAACTGGCATTACAAACTGTGGTGGGATTGGAGAGCATCTACACCACATTGCCAAGACTATACCTTATAACAATAGGCAAAGTTAAGGTTTCTCCCGGAAAGAGTCGACCACCTGATCCAGCATGAACGGTGCCACATATGGCATGATATGGCCAGACAGTCTGGCTGGAACACTGCGAGAGGTCTTGGGGAGATGCCCTACTGTTTTGTGCGGCTATTTACAGCCCTGTCCAAAGGAATCTGGCCCTATGACTGTCAGTCAGATGCGGTGAGCTTTTTCAGAAGCACTGGTGCAACCACAGGGAAGCCAGTTGTCCATCTGACCACTTTGGTAAGCCTTCAGCCCCAAGGCTGAATGACATTGTCTCTGTTGCATGACCAGACGGGCTGCTCGGCTACAGCTTGATTCAACACACACACACAAACACTGCCAACAATGGTGCTATGGACCACACACCCACATGCACTCAGAGGGACAGCCCAGATGCTGAAACTGATTTTCCAGCCATCACTCGGCTGACATCCGTTCCTCGCAGCCAACGCGTGTCATCCCTTGCCTGGCCTGGTCTTTTGAATGGCAGGGAGCGGCAGCAGTCCGTTGTGCTGCTGAGGTTGCAAGGCTTTGCCCCCAGTCCCCATGAGCTGGACCAGCGATACATTTGGTTGTTGGACCAAGCATACAGTTCCTCTGTGCCTTTAGAAAAGTGGCAGTGCATGGACTCTGCTGCAGCATATGCTCTGGCTGAAGGTCAGGTGACGGACTCCAAAGCTCTGCAGATGCAGGAACTGTAGCCCCCATGGCAGCTTGGGTGCGTTTCAATTCAGGGGGAATTATCGGTGCGACAGCTTAGTGTTACTGAAGCCAGAACCTAGGTGTGTACGGCCTTAATGACCTGTATACGAAACAAAGGCACATTGATAAGCAGAGAATGACAATATAAAAAATCAGCCATGCAGAAATATTCATGCAATAAACCCGATTTCGGCCAACTAGTATACACAATTAACTGACAGAGGAAACAAACAGATCTCACCAGATGCTCAGTTTGGATACCAAAGGAATCTCCTGGATGGAGATGCTACTCAAGCATAACCACTTTCCTCTATTTCCAAGGTAGTCTCTTGAGGTTTTAGACTCATTTTCCCTTTCCTCACTTGCATGTTTTCTTGTTCAGTTGTTATGATTCCCACACCTGATCCCAGTGCATGACAAGACTAGTGAGCGCATGGCTTGTGAGTTGTTTGCTAAAGCAAGTTTTCTTGAAATCTGTCTGTGCTCTGAGGGACTGAGCATTGTGTAGCATTTGCGTCTCAGTCACCAAATACTGAGAAACAGAGAAAGGGGGGACAGAAAGGGAAAAAGAGAACGACAACACTATGCGATCTCTGAAGTCATATGATGCAGAGGAATAAGGCAGACTTGAAAGTTGGCCTATTTCATGGTCAGGCACTAGGACTGGGAAGGGTCTTGAATGGCAATGCATCTACTTTAATGTGACAGACAAGTCCCTAGGCAAAACAAGCAGACCCGTGGCAGGCAGGCCCAGGTACTTGATGAGTGTGACACCTTCGCCATTCCACTGGAAATGTTGTTGCCGTACGCTCCGCTGCCTCATCTTAGGTTTTACCCAAATAAATTTGCCTCTCATCTGGACTGACGATGCCACAAGCCCCTCGCCTGCCTGTCCTCACTGGAACTGTTGAGATCATGAATCTCCTTGTCGACGTTCACAGGGCCTTGCTCCTGATAAATGTGCACCCGCCTTGGGACCCTCCCGCTGCCTGATATTGCGCTCGGCGCCAGTCTGCAAAGCTGGAACAGGGCTCTGCCACATACACATTCCCGCATTCAGAGCCCGTTTCCTTGTTCCTGACCTGCGATGCTGTGTGACAGGTTGGATGGCCAGTGCCTGGGGCAAAATATGACTTGGCTTTGCATATCTACAACACACAGTATCATGTAAATACAATGACTGCACATGATTATACATAAAGAGATTTCTGTTAATCACTGTGTAATCTGTGTACTTACAGTGTTTGTGCTGAAATCACAGATTTAGTGGATGAAAAGGCCAAAGTATTAATCTCTGGTAGCCACAGTGAGATATAAATTTGACAGGGGAATATGAAGATAGATCTAATAGCTAGGATATACCAGACAACTAGAATGAAGACATTATATTTACTCTATATAACAAGATTTTTTAATGCTAACCAATAAACAATTATGTCAAAATGCACTCACACACACAAAAACATTTGAATCCTTTCTCTTTATTTTTATACAGCCATGAAGGACCTTAAAGATAACACTGTCCACCGGGCCTTGATGGTAACCTTGCAGTGTAAATTGTACATGCAAACAAACATCCAATAAAACCTGTTGAAACAACATTAGTTTCATTTTTTTGTTGTTGTTACATAAAATCTTATTGAATTCTTCTGCTTTAAGTAATTAGTGTACATAATAATAAATCTTAAAATCAAAACCCTTTTGTGAACTCTTTTTCTATACATAGAGTATACACACATAACACACACACAGGAGTATGCAGTCAAAAGTTTTAGATCAGAACAATGTTATGTTATGTTTTATTCTCTCCTCTTCTTAATGTTAAGTCTCTTTGCTCACCAAGCCTAAATTTAGTGGATACAAAGTAAAAACAGTATCATTTAGAAATATTTGTACTGTTTACAATAACTTTTCTATTTGAATATATTTTTAAAATTCTAAAATTTCTAATTTGCAGTCCAAGAAACACTTATTAAAATTATTATTATAAATATTTACTAACAGTAAAACAGTCATTTTTTTCATGATTTTATGATGATTAGAAAGATCGAAATACACTCAAATACACATTATACACTATACCATTCAAAAGCTGTGAGTCAGTATATACTTTTTATGTTTTTGTGGAAATTATAAAATGTAATATTTTTATTTAGCAAGAATGCTTTAAATTTATCTAAAGTGATGATTGAGACATTTATAATGTCACAAAATATTTCTATTTCAGATACATGCCATTATTTTGAAATTTCTATTCAAAGAAAGCTAAAAAAACAATCATTATATATATATATATAAATAAAATATTTGAATATTTCTATTTTTATAGTTCTCAATTCGAATTGATTATATATATAAATCTTACAATGCTAAATAAGAACATTGAAGATATGTAATGCCAACATACATTAAGGGAAACTTTATTCTCCACTGTGTTTTCTTGGCTAAATCTTTTCCAAGGAGGAAGGACGTAGTCAGAATTGACAGCTGTCAAAATTAAGATCGCCTATAACCATATGAATATTCATCATTGCAAAAATTCCCGCTTGTGGAATTCATCTGACAGAGGAGCACACCAGCTTCTGTAAGTCAAATCACTGTGGATAGATGTGATTCAAACCATTTCCTGGAGTGTGGGTTGCACATCTGGTGTAGCGTATTTCATCATTTTAAACAGAGGAGCGTAAGACGAATGCGCATTAAAAGAAGTCCAAATTCAATACGTGAAGCACACAAAATGAGTTGTTCAGCCGATCTTCACATTTACTGCTATACATAAAACAATGAGTTGAAGCTTTTCTTCTTAGCAGGATCCTCCACGTTAATTTGCCCGTATGGACACTGTGGAGAAAAACAAGAGGTTTAGAGTTAACATATGGGTACAGTAAAGTTACATTTAAAAAGAAATACCATCTTGTGAACCGTTTGCTTTTTATTATGCATTGTGGGTTACTGACAGAATGGATTTCTCCTGTCTCAGCATCGTGTAATCCATAAACAAATTCAACCAAATTTTACTCTAAATAAAAAATACTTACTATGAAATATATACAATACTGACAGACACTTTCTTTCAGCCTTGTCGTAAAAATAAACAAGAAAAATCTTGAGCTTACATGTCTGCAAGAACTCCCACAGCATCCTCCTCGTTTTCTGTGTGCAAACTCAGTGAACACATTGTATCCGGTTACAGGGTCAATATATGTCCTGTTCTGATTCTGTGAACAGACGCAATTTGTAGATTATCATCTGTTTGGTAATGTTCTCATGTGACAAAATTAAGTATCAGTGTTCCATAAATAAACATATTCAAAGAGTATATCTATAAATATATCAAAAGTATAAATACATAGACCTTTGTACACTACAATTGCTTTTAAATAAAAAAAGGTTATGAAAATACTATGGAAAAACATTACAAATGTGTTTTTCAAGCATCATTTCGGACTCTTCCTCAGTGAGCGCTGGCTTCATCTATGACAGCCTTCGACGCCAAAAGGGCCCGAGGCACTTTTCGTGGCATGCCATTTCAGATGCCATCCATTGGCTCCATAGTGAAGCTGACACTGTCTGTGCATCCTCCAACTCTACGGGTCCTCCACAACTTTCCCTCGGCCATCAAACTACATCGCTCCTGACAGCCAAAAGGAACTTTCAAAAATGACCGAGTCTTCCATATACTTATATAGCCTTACTAGTATGCAAGAAGTCTGGTATGTTGTTGTTTTTTGTATCTAAATGTAAAAACCATATATATCCGTACAACTATAAATGGTAGGATATTCCACGATTACAATGGATATTTGCTAATACTACACCGTATTTCCACACACAGGTCACGAACTCAGGCTATAACTGTAACTTATCACCAATGTAGTTTATAAAGTGTTTTGATTTTGCTCTTACCTTACAAGCGTCCTGATGGAGTTCATAAATGATTCTGTCTACATCTGTAATCGTGGTCGTTTCAGTTTTTTTTTTATCGTCACAATTCGAATTCGATTCGCTGCAATGTGAACGCGCCGTTTTCTTATTAAACATGTCGTTTGGCATTATTATATTCGTTCGAAAATGTGTTAACCTTAAAAGTCTACCTGAACCAAGCAGCAACATGACTCCTGCTAAAAAGGGAAACAAAAAAAAATCCTGTCATGACGTTGCTTGCAGACAAATGCAAACTTCTGACAGTATGGCATTTAGAAATAGCCCACAACCATTGCATACAGCACAGAATATAGTTGTTGTTAAAGTAGACTAATCATATTCGCACTCTACTACTAGCGATAAAAGGTTACCACAACTGTGTTCTTCCTCATGGTGTTTTCATGTTCTGTGGCGTGTACAAGATCCATTTTAGCGCCCTCTCTGTTGGATAGTAGGATTGCAGCAGGGAAGAAGTGTGTAGAGTGGGGAGATGATTAGTTGTCAAACTTTAAACCCCACACTGAAAAAAGATTATGATCAATAGGTCATCGTGCTTTTATGTTAATCATAATTTATTGAAATAAGTTAATCGTGTTTCAATTTAATTGTTTAAATTATGCAAGCTGTTTTAAATCATTTTAATGTAATTAAAGTCAAAATTACTCATAAGGTTAACAATGTAAAAGTTTAATTCAGTGTAAAAACATATATTTTTTAGTTTGTAATATTAAAATTTTTATAAAAAGGCATCTGAAAACACCTACCTAAGTTGTAATTTTTTAGCATTTTTACCATTGTTATCCATATAGTTATATTTTAAAACATAGGCCTTGTGTGAAAATATGTGGTTTGTTTTCTCAAAACTTCTTCAGATGTAGCTTTTTAAGCTAAATGAACATAACAGTTTAGCAAAATAAATAATAAAAAAATATATAAAGGATATATATATATATATATATATAATATTTTAAATAATAAAACATTATCAAATACAAAACTAAAATGTGCAAAAACAATTAGTAGGTAATCAAATGGTCTATTACTAACATTATAAATACATGCTGTGTGTGTGTGTGCGTGTGTGTGTCTGTCTGTATTGTCTGTCCTGTCTGTGTGTCTGTCTGTCTGTGTGTATGTGTGTCTGTGTGCTCGCGCACACATGCGTGTGTGTATTTAAAACATCGGAACTTTCCCCAATACAAATGACAGCTTGCACTGACCTGACATTTATGAAAATCATCCTTGATCTTTGATATCGTTCAAACATTTATAGATCATCTGCCTTATATTATATGATTGACTCTGGCCTGTTTAACTGTCTGTATTAACCTACTATTACAGGCAGACATTTTCAAACAGTATAGAATATAGTGTATGCAAATTGGGTGGTAGAAGTAAGAAATAAGTACAACATCTGCAGAAATAGCAGCAGATTAATTTAGTTTGAAATGACAGGCCAGTGACACGTAACGTTTCAAGAGTTCGTTTCATTAACCATGTAGACACACAGACACATTGTAGTATTTTTTCCACAGGAAATAGACAGACAAATACAAATGCATGTCTGTGTATCGCAACAGGTTGAATTGAATAGGCGTTGACCCATAAGAAACACCAAGCTATTTTTTAAACAAGTGGGCGGTGTGAATTATACTTCCTTTGCCTCACCACTAGAAGTTTTTATCTTACAAACAGGCCTGATTTTAACCATCATAGATTATCTTGCATTTCTATTCCGAAACATTTGATGTGGAAATCATTTAAAGAGTGTATTTGTAAACCATACAAACACGCACAGTATGCAAGCCAGCATCATTATACATGTCTGTGCATGCCTGCAAAAGAATTAGAGAGACAGTTCACTCAAAAATGACTGATGTTTATCCATACCTGCATGATTTTCTTTACGCAGCTCTTTTCTTCAGCAGGAGGTAAAAAATATGTTTGGCTACAACTGTGGTCTTGGCACTTTAAGAGTGAGCAAACAGGAAAAGCTAAATTAATACCTGTTGCTTCTGCTGATTAGACACTTGCCGATATTTAATAAAACAATATATTGTGATAATAAGTCAAGTCAAGTCAAGTCAAGTCAAGTTTATTTATATAGCGCTTTTCACAATGTAGATTGTGTCAAAGCAGCTTAACATAGTTCTAGTAAAGTCCAGATTCCTGAGTTGAAGTTGTTTAGTTTAGCCCAGTGTGGTTTAAATTTCACTGCTGAAAGTTCAAACACTGTAGAGAAAATCCACCAAAGCACAGCTCCACTAGTCCTGTTCATTGTGTATTTAAACGAGATGCTAAAATTGAGTGTTATAGATGAAAATAGCAGTTAAATAAACAAACATGTAAAGCATATGAGAGTTTCTAACACAATGTCTGGTGTATTGAGGAGTGTGTCCTACAGGTGATGTCGAGCCAGCTCACCTGTGTGGAGCACATTCATGCATCATACCGTTCTGCGATGCAATGAGTGTATGCTTTACTAAAAAGATAGGTCTTTAATCTAGTTTTGAACTGAGAGAGTGTGTCTGAGCATCGGACATTATCAGGAAGGCTATTCCAGAGTTTAGGAGCCATAAATGAGAAGGCTCGTCCACCTTTACTCGACTTTGCTATTCTAGGTACTACCAGAAGCCCTGAGTTTTGAGATCTTAAAGAGCGGGTTGGATTGTAGTGAGACAGAAGGTTGGTTAGATAAACAGGAGCTAAATTATTTAAAGCTTTACAGGTAAGAAGCAATATTTTATAATCAATACGGAACTTAACAGGCAGCCAGAGTAAGGAGGATAAAATTGGGGTGATATGATCATATTTTCTAGACCTGGTAAGAACTCTGGCAGCTGCATTTTGTACTAGCTGAAGTTTATTAATAGAGGATGCTGGGCAACCAGCGAACAGAGCATTACAGTAATCCAGCCTAGAAGTCATGAAAGCATGAACTAGCTTTTTTCTGCATCTGAGATGGATAGCATACTTCGTAACTTAGCGATATTTCTCAGATGAAAGAAGGCAGTTTTTGTGACATGGGAGATATGATTTTCAAAAGTTAAATTGCTGTCTAGTATAACACCCAGATCTTTTACAGTAGACCTAATGCTAACTTTGTGTCCCTCTAATTGCAGGTCGAGTTTTGAGATCTGCTGTGTACAGGATTTAGGCCCAATAAGTAATAATTCAGTTTTGTTTGAATTTAAGAGAAGGAAATTGTTGGTCATCCAGTCTTTAACATCTTTAATACATTCAGTTACCTTAGACAGTTCAGACGTCTCATCAGGTTTTGTTGAAATATATAATTGAGTATCATCTGTATAGCAGTGAAAGCTGATCCCGTGTCTTCTTATAATGTCTCCCAGGGGTAGCATGTATATTGTGAACAGCAAAGGGCCTACAACTGATCCTTGAGGCACCCCATACTGTACTGGCCTGACCTGAGAAAGCTGTCCATTTATATTCACAAACTGGTAACGGTCAGTTAAGTATGACTTAAACCATTGTAGAGCCTGTCCCTGGACGCCTGTAGAATTTAAGCGATCTATGAGAATATTGTGGTCGATGGTGTCAAATGCAGCTGAGATCAAGTAAAACTAATAACGAGATGCACCCTTGGTCAGCAGCTAGGAGTAAATCGTTGGTAAACCTGCATCATATTGTTATTGTGAGCACTTCAGCACAATTTGAATCATTATTTAAGTTTTCAGAATGCAGAATATTCAGATTGTTGTATTCTCAGCACAGAATGCTTGAAGACATTTTTACATGTTAAAATGGCCTACGAGATGCCTAATATATTGATTGAAAATGTTCTGGTTCTTTATAGGCCTTAACACTATGCAATGAGCCCAATTTATTAACATTAGCTAAGATAAACTGATGATAAAACTAAAGCATTTATCAATCTGATAGGTGATGTTAATTTCTAAAAAGAAATAATGTCTTTTACTTACTGATGATACAATAAAGTCTCATGAAGCAAGGAAGTTTGAGTTGAGTTTCTTCTTTTAAACACAGAAGAGTATTTTTTTTGAAACTGGTAACAATTTTCTTTGGATATCAATGGCTGCTGGTTTCCAATATTCTTCTAAATAACTTATTTATAATTCAATGACAAAATAAAAAAGGGAACTCATAAAGGTCTGTATCCACTTGAGAGTCAGTAAATTGATGACAGAATTGGTGAACTATCCCTTTAAGAACTGCCAGGCTCAGTCACCATTCACTTCCATTGCCTTTTATTTCCAGTGGAGACTGGAACTGTCATTTCGTTTTGTTTCCTACAAAAAGAAAAAAGAAAAAAACACCAACTCATACTGTTCTGAAACTACACGAGGGCGAATAAATAATGACGACATTTTCACTTTTGGACTCACTACTATCCCACTCAAAACACACGCACACGCATAGTCAGGTGCTTCCTGGTGCTTCATTGCAGGATCCGAAACGGTCAGTGAACGCGTCCAGGAAGCGCCACCGGCAGGCGACAGATTGAGAAATGCGGCAGTATCCGCGACTCTCCGTCAGGTAGCCGTGAAAACCAGAAGCGCGTGGCTCCGGTGTCGAGACGGTGTTTTAGTTTCCCGCCGTCGGCGCGAGCAGCTGCTGACGCGATGCTTTAGCCATGGACAGCAGGATAAAGTAAGTCGACACTTGTTTACCTTTCGCATTCCTCTGATTTGTGTTATCAGTCGCCGTTATAAAAGTCTCTCATTCGGTTGAAATACATACAGCCGTTAGTTAGCTAATTTGGCTAATGAGAAAAGATGACAGGTCCAGCTGACCGGTTAGCTGTTTACCTCAGACATGCTAACTAGCCTAGCCGCATTCCTCTACAGCCATTTAAACTTGACAGCTGAATAAATTTCATTTTTGCTGGAATTGGACGCCTTGAATTTAGTGTGTAAGTTATGGGTTTGAAGTGTAATGTATAGCAATAAGTTATGAATTCACAGCAGCAAACTGACTGCATAGCTTAGTGTCTAATGGCATGTCGAGATTTAGTTCACAGATAGCTCAAGGATAGTTAGACACTATAAGACACTATAAAATAATAATAGCGTTTTAAACGTGTAACTTGTGTTCAGTCTAACAAGAAACGTTGACAAATGTTCTGTGTTTTGCTTGTTTTTATATTTTAAACTAAAGAAATCACATTTGTTTGGAAGGAGAGTAAATGCTTGTCAAATAGTTGTTTTAAAGTTACTAAGTTCAAGCATTCTTTTCCTTTTCCAGTGAGAATCCTGCAAGGACTTTTGATTTGGCTCTTCAGGTTGCGTGTCCATCCTCTGAAAATGAAGGTGAGCCCCCATTTTTCAATTTGGTTCCGTTTTGCATATGCAAGTGTCTGTTCAAACTGACATTTATCGTCAAAACACATTAGCAATCATGTTAGAGTGTGTGGAGCCTCTCTTATAAATCACTATCTTCCTTGCTGTCAGACTGTGAAATTACATTAAAGCCAATGTTTAAGCAGGCTTATGTAACACTACTCATATTTTACAGGTTTTAAGTGATACTGTGAGACATTTTTATTGTACAAAGTGCATGACTGATTTTCTAATCAAAAGTAAGTAAAAAAAAAAATGGAATTGATGTAAAATACAGATCAGGGTGGCTGATGTATGATGTTATGGCAAATTAAATTATGTAGTCTAAAAACTAAAATAGTTAATACACATTTAAGTGTGTGTGTCATGATAGCTATCTAACTTTGTACCATCTGAAGTCCTTTATTGTGAAATTCAGACAGCTTTTATATATGTCTCTTATTTTTGGCTGATATGCTGAGCTGTTTTCCGTGCTTGAAATGGATGAGTAAATGATGCGTTTTGTGTCTGGGGGATTCACGGGAAGGAAATTATTGCTGTAGATTCGCAGGGTGGTCAGATTCGCTCCTGATGGGCTGACTTGTGTACATTTTCATTTTAGTTCAACCCTCACTTGCCTTGCATTTGCTCTCAGAAACCTGCAGATGCATTTTGGTTTACTTTTTGGTTGATATGCAGTGATATCGATCTAGGTTTGTGAGCACGTTTGTGTGTTTTGAGCTCTGCAAGGATGAATAGAAACCACGCAGCTTTAACGGACCAAGTAATGACTGCTGTGCTGTGAAATATGGGAGCTTGTTTCTGTCATGGAATAAAATAAATAAAAAGGTAATTGCCACTATTTATCTCACAGTTCTGGCTTTTTTTTCTTTCACTTGCAAGGTTAAATCTTACAATTTCTGCTGTTTTTTTTATTTTTTATCAAGGAATTCAGACGTTTTTTTTACTAAGAATTTTATTTTTAGCAGTTTATGGCATGCAATTCTGAAACTGAGGATAGTTACACGATAAGAGTATACTAAGAACAGAATTATTTTTAATAGTTCTCCGAACAAAATGAATCACTTTCGGATCTGTGTAAATGACTAAAAATACAGTATAATGCATGCCAGGCCAGTAGGTGGTGATGTCATTTAATAAAGAAATGCTGTGTGCATGTGAACATGTAGTCCTGTGTTCTGCTGTTGTTGTTTTGGTTGTCATATACTTGCTCATATCTATTGAACACATAATAAACACGTGTGACCTCACTCTTTTTTACAAAGTCATGTTTGTTAATTTAGGAAATATTTTAATACTCATTTTCCAAAGTTAGCATTTTCAGGCCCTTCAAAATGCCATTGTTGTGTAACTGAATGGTCAACATGCGTAGTTTACAATTTTTAGGCCCTGTCCAAGAACACAGGTATTTTCAGTTTCTTTTTTTCTGTTTTGGCTGTTCGTCCACAGGTAGACATTTATCAGGTCACTGAATACAAATCTGTTTTTAAAGTTCTGCCAGGGTGAAGATTTTCAGAAACTGCAGTTACAGTTACAGTGTTGTCGTGTAGCTGTTGAAACCAGAGTTTTAGTCTTGTGACGTTGGAGTGTGTGCTGTTATCTGCTTTGTATGATGTCAGACTGTGCTCCACGCAGGGCCGGCGCGTCCATAGATGTGAATAGTCAGGGCGGCAGCTGCGACAATAGTGGCAGAATAGTCAGGGCAGCGGCTGCGACAACGCTCACACCCCACTCTTCACTTTCGTCCACGTCACAACAAATTGTGATACTTTCAGTTTATTAGTTTATATCCTTTAAGATACACTGAGAAAAATCCAGTATGAAGAGAAAACTTTACAAGTGCCATACATTTTTTTATTTGCAATCCTGTTTCAAAAATAGGCTTTTATATGGGCTGTTTGCACCTGGTCACTTCATGTGTTTTTTTTTTTTTTTTTTTGTTTTTCTGATTGGATAGATATCTGGTGATATGGGCAGGTGTCTTTGCCCTCCGAAATGCATTCTAGATGGATATACTGTAAATCCGATCGTTCAGACCACTTTAGGAGGTGGTCTGGGATGTATTCAAGACAAAACTGGGCAAGTGTGAATGCATCAGGTTGTTGAAACCCCATATCTAGATTTTACTCCTCCCGAAATTAAAGAAATAAACATGAGAGCACACATGTTGTGGGCTATATGACTTTCAGATATACAAGCACAATTGAATAAGCAACGGAAGGCCACAGATGATAGATGATGAAGTTCAAATTCAACCATGAAATGATAAAATCAAATTGTTTAATTAAGATATGCAGCATGCACCTGTAGCCTGCATGAAATCTGTATGAAAAGAGAGGAATACTAATAGAAAATATAGCTTTTCGTTCGTTTACAAAAGCATGTTGTTTTGTTTTTGGTAGAGTACGTTATACACAAATAGGTGTTTCATTTAGCTTATAATGAAAGTAATCACAGAGCCTGCCTTGTGCGCTTGTAAGGATGTTTTACAGCCTGCATATAAAATAAGATATATAGCTTACCTTTCTGTAAGTAATAATACTGATTATATAAAATGCGCAGTATCTGATGCTTTAACCGATGTAACCTAGTTACATTTGCATATAGTGTGGGAATTGACAATCTGACTCAGATGCATTTATGTGGTCAAATGTAAATGGGTCTGTTTAAAATCAGATCGCTATAAGATAAAAAATAAAATAAAGTATCCAGGTGTAAACAGGCCCAAAGTGACGAGAGGCCATTATTATCGTTGTAAACTTTGACTATAAATGTCAATGTAAAGTGTACGGATATGAACCGCTTGTTATTAGCTCTGCATATCCTATATCACTGATTTTTGTTCCTAGCCTGAAACTATCATTACTCTTTTTGCTGGACGTTGAATAGGCGAGGAGCAGGTGGTTCACAAGCAGCTGTTGCTCTCTGACCGAAAAAGCAAAATATTCCCAGTCCAGCCGCTGACGTGAAAGCTGAAATAAGCTATAACCCACTTCCCTCATCATCATATGTCGGTGCTTGTCTCATTTCCTGACTCCGACTCTCAGAACTGCTGCTTCATTTCAAGAGACTTTATGGCCAAACAGAAGTTCCCAGCCTGAGATAACAGACCTCATTGCATCTTGTCGCAAATTGAATATTGTGGTTTACAAAATAACGAGTCTTTTTCCCCATTTCCAATTGAAGCGTGTGATTGACTGCTCTCTACCCAGTTCTTGAGTTTCAGGCTCTTTGTTCTGTTCAGACATGACGGACCTGAGGGAACTTGGTTTGCAGAGCGCCCGAACATATTTCTGTGGCCAAATGGGGTGATTCTAGAGCAGTTGTGGTAATATGAAGCATTCAAGGGGATTTATTGTATCTCATCAGACATTCTGCCTCTGTACTCACCTCATGTGTCATTTAGCCTAATTTGACATTTGATCAACTGCAGTTCGCTTTCTCTGGAGGAATAATGAAGTCAGACAAAACAAATCAACCTTCATGTATATTACATTTCATTTCATTTTTATTCAACATGCATTTATCAGTTTATACATTTCTTAGGAGTCCAACCCATGTCTTGCTTGCTATGTAAGTTATAGGAACTACTAAGAGTAGTGTGATTTATTTTTTTGTCTATTTGCTTGCGTTGGTCAGTTTATTACTAGATACCAGCATAGTAAGAGGAAATCATTCCTTGCTTTTGTGTCATCTTTCATTTCCCTCTTTGTCCACAAGTTTATTCTTGAATGCATTTTCTTCTAGCTTGATTCATTTTTGAGTTTTAGAAAGTCACATTGTTGTCACCATTGTAGGCATTATTTTGTAATTCTGGTAACTCCCGTCTGTTTCAATCCTTTTTCAAAAACATGTTAGGTTGTAATTTTATAGTTTGTTGATTCTCTTTGCTAGAGAGTGTGAAAATGAAACTTAACCACTGCATTGCATCTTGCACTTTTAAGATGGTGGTTATTTTGATCCAGTTCACCATATTGTCAGATGTTTTAAAGTATATTACGCTTCCATTCCCTATTCAAAGGTATGAAAAAAATATTTATAGTTTTTTTTTTAAAATATATTATATTGAAAAGTATTAGAAAACTGTAATCATAGACTACCATTGTATGAAAGACAAAGACTATGAAAGTTAATGGTTGCAGGTTTCCAGTATTTTTCAAAATGTGTTTAATAGAAAAAATAGTCAAGAAGGGTTTGTGACAAGCGAAGGTTGAGTAAATGATGACAGAATTTCTCAAGTATCCCTTTAAATAGGAAGTATTCAGAAACAAATGTTTTGAAAGATAAAGCTATTGTTTTTTTTTTTCCTCCAGCACAGGTCTGGGGTTGACAGGCCCAGAGACTGAGTAGGTGACTTATTTTAGCTAACATTAGAAGATGAATACTTTGCCAGATTGGATTAAGCATGACTGCCATGCTTGTGCTTGGCACTAGTGCGACGCATTGATGTTTTTCATGCCCTGTGCCAAAGCCAGCAGATGATGCTGACTGTGCCAAGGCAGTAGGTGGAGACAGATGCTACCTGTCTTGCCTCCTCTTTTCATCCAGATTGCACCCAGTAATAAAGCAATAAAAAAATAATAGACCTGAAATTTACAACTACATTTGTGCTGCAATTAGCAAAGTGATTTTCCAGCGATGACCAACAGCTCAATTTCTCTTTCTCACTGGCCATGTGTGTTTTACTGATGTTAAGGAACAGTTTGGCTAAGTAGTTAACAGAGTAACGGATCTTTTTTGGTTTGGTTTGCAACTTTGAAAAAACTAAATTGCTGTTTTTATTTTGTGTATGTTTTTGTATAATTATGTATATACACACGCAAAATAAAATCATCCCTTTATTTCTCATTTGTACATGTTATTATAAATTTTCTTTGATGAAGATTTGATGCAGCATTACAAGGTGATTTTATTACATTTTTTTCACCAAAACGTCCCAAGTCCCTATTATATTTTGTCTAGGGCTAATGCTTTGATGCTTCTTTATGAATGGCTCATTCACTTGCCACCTACATACGGTTTAGTCTCGTACAATTGCATCTTTACTGACATTCCATCTTTATTTGTTAAAATAAGTTTTAAAAAAAACAACAACAACACAACTTTTCTCACAACATTATGTAGTAGTTTTGCAGTGTAAATGCATTCATTCTATCTCTTAGCTTCTTTGAAGTGCTGCTTCAGATTTAGCTTTTGTTTCCTCTGCACACTTTTTTTTAAGGTAATTTTCACAAGTGTAATCCATGAATCTATGCAAATGAGAATTTTATGTAAGAGTGACAATTATCCACAACTCAGTTTTGCCTGCTAAGTTTCAATAATGTGGTCCTGCCTTAACAACAGTGAAGCTGCAAAAGTTGTCACATAAAAGGTGTCAAAGCTACATTTTATTTCAAATTATTTTTGTTAGGTTTTCTACATGGAATATTAATGACAAAATTCATTTTATAACTATCCTTCCATGTTGTTGCTAACACTACCCTGAATAAACACTTCCCTCCCTCAACAGCCTATAACTTCTCATTGAAAAACTAAAACATAATAAGTAAAAATAAATCAATTAAATGAAATTAAATTTAAAAAAGGAAAAAAAAAAGAATAATTATGTATTCATATATTATTGCTCAGCTTATGAATCAAGAGAGTTAGCCAGCATCAAAGCTACATTTTAAAATAGTTTTGAAGTTTTTTACTTACTTAATGATCACTACACTGATTAGTACTAATGCCATTTACCGTAGCAAACACTTTTTAACCTTTTATTGGGCAAGAAACTATATATGGGAACTTCAGTGCCATTGATTACGATATAATTTTGGTAAAGTCCCAAAAGTCTTTGTAATAACCCTCAATAACTATTGGGGTTAAATTTATGTTTAAAATAAGATGTCAAAAAGAAGCTGCACCAATTTGGACTTTTCCTCTAGAGATCAAGTTACAATTGAATGCTACAAGATAAACCTGTTTAACTTTCTCATGTGAAGTTTGAGTCACCACAATAAATAATTTTAAAATGTACCTGTAGCTATTATTAGAATTTTTTTTTAAGCGAGTGTCCTAGCACTTTCATTTTCCTGACTCAAATTTCACACACCAGCTTTTGACAGGTCTGTGAGCCAGGGGTCTTTTTTTGCCATTTGACCCCCACCTTGTTAAATAACCTGATTGGCGCTCAGCTGTGTCTAGAGTTCAGAGCCAGCTAACACTTTGTTGAGGCTCTGCTGTCAGACTAACAATGCCGCTGTGCCTAAGATGGTGTTGATTGGTCATTACTCAGAACGGCTACAGGCTAGTTTGCGCGTGATTTTCTTTTACTTTATAGTCATGCAGATTCAATTTGGTTTGATCTGCCCTCATTATACTCGTGCAACTTCATCAAGTCTCCCCGGTTCCCCTTTGCCAGCATCACCCGAAAATACAGCTTAATGATGGAAAAAAGCAATGGTTTGAAGCGGTGGAATAAGTTATCCCACCCACCGCTGCTTAGAACTGAATTCAGATTGACCTCCAGTTCTGCAAGTTATGGATTTTCACTTCATGAAACTCTCTGTGCTTTTTTTTCCCCTTGCTGTGCTGAAGAGTCTCGTTAGTTGTGAACAGTCTGAGGCCGTTCCACTGGGGCTGTGAATATATGAATTTATGATTACGACGGAAGTTTTGCCAAATTTGCCAGCACTGGATGGTTCAACAGTCACCTGTTTCTAGACTCTGTCGTGTTGTTGCGAGTTTGTGTCCTTAAATTTGTAAGACCATAGACTAGGGCTGCACAATATATCGTTTCAGCATCGATATTGCAATGTGCACATCCACAATAATCACATTGCAACATATGCAATATTGAGTTTGAATTAATGGTAGCTTAAGTTTAACCGTAATAAAGTGAAGATTTATCATTTGTAAGTGTTTTTAAGGCCTGTGACTTGGCATTTCAAGAGAGTTTAAAACATTTGGGCACAAAAAATTATGTTTGGGGTGTAACAAAAATGATCTGTATTTGATTATTTAAACAGAATTTATAAAATTTATGCAAAACAATGTTTTTCTTACATAGAATTTTTGTCTTGTTTCTAGTCTAAGCATCTACATTTCAAACATTATTTTACTTAACCTAGTGGCAGATCATTTAGCTTGTTTAATGTGAAAATAATACAATATTTTTACCTGATCTAAGAATTTTTCAATATTTGGACTAGAAACGAAACAATGCAAAGTAAGAAAAGCATCTTTCACATTGTTATTTCTGTACCTGAGTAATGTTAGACTCCCTAGAAAACTGGTAAATAGAGCTATTCATCTTGTGAAACCGTATTCATATCACATATGAAAAATAAACAACCTAGTTAAAAAATAAAACATTGCAATATCAGATTTTTCCAATATCGTGCAGCCATAGCATAGACAATATTTTTTCTAAAACAATTGCATTCTGAATAGTACATTTTATGTATTGTCAGAAAAGTGGCTAATTCATACAATTTAATATGATTTAACTCATACAAAAACATATGAACATATCAAACAAAAAAAAAGTGACTTGTGGCATATTTGTTTTTTTTAAAGACCCTAATTACAACCTTCATTGGGAGGTGGGCAAACTGTACTTAAATGTACAAATGAGGTCTTAAATTCATATGAATTAGCCACTAAATCAAACATTTGCGAATTGCGTGAGATAGCATTGGTTTAGTCAGAAGGTGCTTTTATTTATTTATTTATTGGGACTGTTTGAATACATTTGACCATATGAGAGGTTACACTGCATAAACAGCCAAATCTAATTTGTTTTCAATTACCTTTGGAAGTGGTCAATAGTGCACAACACATCATTTTAGACTGTTTTCACACCTGTGTTTAGTTCAATGGTTTTGTTGTGACACTGAATTGGTACTGTGGTGTTGGCACTGGCTACTGAAATATTAGTGGTAGCATGACAGCACTGCTCTGCAGACTGGCGTACTTTACTACAGCTGGATGGCAGTGCCAGTGTTTGTAGTGTCTGGTGCTGGCGACTGAAGATCAGCAGATGTGACAGGAACAGTCAGGCCCTGCAGGAAGTCGACCTGTTTCTTCTCAGGTGGTTTGACCCCGCACCCCCTCCCTATTAGACTACATTGGATCAGTTCTCAGGACTGGTGTTTTGTGTGCATGCGGCGGCGGGACGATTCTGCTGATTGGTGTAATCTGAGGTATCGCAGGTCTCGACGCTGCGCTCCCAGACTTCCTCATTTAAGTACACTTTCACATTCGGTCTACAAGAACATGGAAAGACTTCTTGGCAGATCTATTCTTGGAGTAATGTAATGACTTCCAAAGTGAGGATACTGTAAATAATTAATCCTGCTGGTTTAGATTATTGCATCGTGTCATTTTGAGCGCTGAAACGAGTCTGAACCCAGGGAGGAAGTTTGCTGTCACTTTAACAAATGTTAATAAGGCCGACTCATAACAAAGACATACTACTGTAAAAGAGTTGCTCAGGTTCTTCTGTAGGCTTCTTTTGAGAGAAGCTTTGCTTTAGTTGTGTAATCATTGATATTATTATTATTAATAATAATAATAATAATAATAATAATAATAATAATACACATTATAAAACAATTCTATACACTGCTTTTGATACTTGCTGATATATGAGTAATATTAATAAGAATTGATTATAATAAAAACAATATTATTTTATATCTTATCTTAATTATTTAATATTTTATACACTTAACTTTAAAAAATAAGAATAAGGTGGTGGCTCAGTGGTTAGCACTGTCGCCTCACAGCAAGAAGGTCGCTGATTCGAATCCCGGGTTTCCTCCGGGTGCTCCGGTTTCCCCCACAGTCCAAAGACATGCTGTATAGGTGAATTGGATGAACTAAATTGACTGTAGTGTATGAGCGTGAATGAGTGTGAATGGATGTTTCTCAGTACTGGGTTGCAGCTATGCTGGATAAGTTGGCGGTTCATTCCGCTGTGGCAACCCCTAATAAATAAAGGGACTACGCCAAAGGAGAATGAATAAATAAATGAATAAAGTGGTATAATAATGTATTTTTATTATTATTATCATAATCATAATTTAGGTAGTAATAATAACTGTAACAATAAATATTTTTTAAATATTGGTATTATTAATAATTGTTTTAATAATAATAATAATAATAATAATAATATAATGCTGTACCTTAGTTGTTTGACAGTTTGCATGGTAATGGCTTTAAAAGGTTGAAGTGCAAATTAATTTCTATTAAAAGTTCTTGTCATACTCTTTTAGATGGTCATCTTTGACCAATGTGTCTCACACTTTTGATAGGAGACAGAAGTGTTTCAGAGAAGTGTTGTGTTTCTCAAATGGCGTGTCAAGTAAAATATATCCTGATTTTAAAAAGCTTTGTCTTGAGGCCTGTGTTCACATCCATTCTGTTTCATGTTAAAACAACCATTAGGATAAGGTTAGCTTCATTTTTGCTCAACTTCTCTGTGAAATTTTTCAGAAAATGTAAAAAAAATATTATAAAAAAATTTAGGCAAATTTGACTGTGTATGTATAATTTTATTTTTATAATTATAATTTTTTTTTACTAGGTTGTTGTTAAGTGTTGTTGCTGAACAGTTTAATGAACCTTAAAGCAAAGCAAAAAGTTTCTCCGTAATCTTAAGAGCAGACTAGCCTCGCTACATTAGCATCACATCTCATTTTTCAAATGGTGCAATATAGGCCTTCCTCTTCTAAAAATGTTCACGTGCAGAGTGACTTGTGGCTTTTTTTTTTTTTTTTGAGTTTGGTATCACGGTGCTGGCCTCTTTTTTTGGGCTCCAGCCCACTTTTCACCGCTGAATGTAGGTCAGTCCCCACCGCTTGTCTTTGTGAGGGCTTTGCTGTGCTATTTGTCATTGAATATCATGTGACTCATCCATGAGGTCTTTGTTGTCACACATGGAGCCGTGTCTTCTCTCACTTGATTGGTCCTCAGCTCCTTCTCTGATTCAAGGAGTGTCAGATGGAGTTAGCATACAGTGCTGTCATTAGTTAAGTACGTGAGGATGCTTGTCTCATCTCTCATACTCCAAGTCATAACATTCTCAACCATTCATTATTTTTATGTGAGTAATAGTGAAATAAGTTAAACTACATTTTAAAAGTTTGGGTTGGTAAGAATGTGTGAAAGTATTTGTTATTAAAAAGAATCTCAAACTAAAAAGTGTAATATTTATGAAAAAAAAAAAAAAGAATTCTAGAATTTTACTTTAAAATGTTATTTCTCATTGTTCCAATCTTCAGTGTCACATGATCCTTTAGAAATTGTTTTAAAATGCTAATTTGTTGCTGGAGAAACATTTTTGATTATTATTAAGTTGAAAATAGTTGTGTTGCTTCATATTTTTTTGATAATGCATCAAATGCATCTGTTTAATGCTTATTTGCTGGATGTATTTATTTAAAAAATGCTGACCTCACACTTTTGAATGCTAGCATATACAATTGAGAAAAATTAAGAGACCAATTGGAAAAAGTTTCTATGGATTTACAATTTTATTTAAATGTAATTATATTTTTTCTCCTGCAAACTACTAATGACGTTTCTTTCCATTAAAAAAAAACAAAAAACAATTGTCAGAGCATTAAATGACAATTGATCAAAATAACCAAAAAGTCCTTCAATACCTTTTATATTCATTTTTAGATAATTCTCTACCAATGTGTTAATTTCATAAGAGTTAAGAAAGCAAGATTTGCTGGAATAACACAGATGCTATTCCACTCATTTTGACCAGTTGTCATTTTCTAGAAAAAAGCTCTAAATGACAAAATCTTTATTCGAAATTTGGTGGAAATGTCGCCACACCTTCTGTAGAATAAAACAATCATTTTACTCAAACCCGTACCTAATAAATCTAGAAAAACTAAGTTTTTTAAGCACTCTCTTGATTTTTTGGATTATAATTACATTCTTTTTCATTTCTCACCATTTGGTGTATGCTTATTTTGTATTTAGAAGGAAGTGTGCAGCACTTATTTACATATTCATCTGAACACCACTCTCGGCAAAGTGTTTGTGCCAGATATTGGATTTTAGCATGGCTTTTTTTTTTTTTGCAAACGTCATGACTCTTGTCGGTCTCCTTAGTGCTTCCTTTACAGTGGAAGCCAAAAAGTTCTCACACTTTACCTTTGGACACCACAGCGGGAGCTGGTTAAATTCTTTAGTCTTTCCGTTGGTGGTAACTGTAGTGAGCTGGGTTTGCTAATGCTAACCTAAGCAGTGCACCCTTGCACTTCTTCCTGTCCCAGTTTACATTCAGAGATAACAACAATATTATGAAGCAGTTTAAACCCAACACGAAGCCGCTGAATCTTGGATGTATATAAATGTTATTTAATATTATATGTATATTTTGTATATACATGTGATTTTTGAGAATCAGTACAGAATCACTACAATGTAATTCCTTAAACCATTTAGGTTTAAAAACTACTTTTTTACACGTACAACTTCTGTAGAATATAAAATTCAAACTCAAATGAAATTTCGAACAACTCAAACTCAATGATATTGCACTTAAGCAGTTGTTATTTCCTTAATTCATGTCTTTTATTACCAAGTTCTAGTTAACGATAGCACAAGTACATCTGCATATATTAATTAGCAAAGTAACTTTCACTGTTGAGAACTTTGCACAGGCATTGCTCTTTAAATAAAGCATCTCATGGTCTAGGTCAGCACGCCCACAAACTTGACTCTTCGGCACAGTGGTAACCCCAAAAACCCAGACGTAAAAATACTTTGAAATTTGAACATAACAGAACATTAAACACTAAAAAAATCTCCCTCCTATATTTATTTTGAGCAAAAATATATGAAAAAAGCACTTAATTTAAACATGTAATGTCAGATTTATTTACAGTCTTTTGGCATAAAAAAGTACTGTCAGTATTTACTAAACACGTGCAGTGAAGAAAAGCGCTGAAAAGACATGGATGGACACATTTCTCACAGCTGACTTTACTGAATATGCATTTGTTGTCAGACATGAATTTTATGGGATGAAAGTATTTAAATGAGTCATGCAATGCAAGTTACTAATGTTTGCACCGCTCGAGCTACAGGTATTTGCACCTTTTATTTAAAGCCTAAACAAAAATTTTGATTTTTTTTTTATTAAATGTTTTTTAATAAAAAATTAAATGTTTTTAAACTGTATTAAATGTTGCACTTGAAATAGCTGCAGTTGTTGTTGTCAGGAAGACGCAGAGAACAGAGTGTGCGTTATGTTTTTTTTTCTATTATGTACAACAAGCTTCATGTAAAATAAAGTGGTAAATCACTTTTAGGCTTGAAAGTGACGATTCACTCAGTCCTGTCATGAGAAATATTAGTTACATTTAAAATAAAAAAATCTTCTTCTAAGCATACGTAAAAGAGAGTGTGTCCTAGAGGTGGTTTGTCAAGCCCACTCACCTGTGTGAAGCACACCAGAAACATGTTGAAAAGTGTTGGTAAGAAAGTGTCTGGTGCAAATGGAGAGGAAAGAATGCTTCTCCTACAGGTGATTGATCAAGCCCACTCACATGTGTGGAGCACACTCAGAATTGCCAAGAGGTAAAAAGAGTGATGTTATTCAACAAAAACATTGTTTTGTCTCACGATTCCAAAAGTCATGAGAAAGGGTGTTGGAATATCATTTCAATGTGTTATTGAAGCTTTCAGAACAAGGAACCATTTAGTGGCCACATAGAGTATGTGGTGTTTCTGGGAGGTTAGTCTGACATGTTTCTTGTCCACAACGTCAAAATCACATCATTTTACAGTTACTATCATAACAGATTCAAATTGAATGTAGACTGAAAGTGGCATTAGTGAGTTGATTTATTAAATGCTTTCAGAGATTCATACAGTGATGGAATCTTTCAGAATGAGTCACTAAAAGAGTTGCTCAGTCGTTTGTTTATCAGTTTTTAAATTGTAGTCTTTCGTTTTTTTGTTTTTTTTTGTGGCAGCCCATCAATTTGCTCTGTTCAGTAATCCTCACAAAATATAGCGCAAACCTTATACCAAATAATCAGTACAGAAAAAAAAATCTCTTTATCCCAGAAGAGTTGTTATCCCATAGGGTCACTGCTACTCGCCCGAAGGCACTGCTACTACGAAAGCGTACGATACTTACAAAAACACCTTCCCCGTCCAATGCCTAATTGTCATATGCTTTAATAGATAATTGAGTTTTTCCTGCAAGCTAGCCCATTTTTAGATGTGTGTATGTGTTACGTGTGAGGCAGATGGTGCGAGCATATGGTTTGCAACTTGTGATTACCTGCTGCAGCCCCTTTCCAGCTTTTCTCCTCGCGCACCCAAACCGGAGTCGCGGCTGCCCCCCTTTAGGAGGTAAAGACATTTTAATGTCCATGAGATGTAGCCTAGCTTGAGATAAGGCAGTTTGATGACTGATGTGATTAGCGGGCTTCGCAATACCTCCCTCCCGCGTCTGTACCACGCATATAAATTACCCTTGAGTCAGGAGTTAAGGTGTGATTTGCGAGGCAGATTGTTTGAATGTTGTTTATTCTCTTTGTGGTGCGCTGGCTTTCTTTCCCGATGTTGCATGCTAGCTATGAGCCCAACCAAATGGTATGCAAAGGAAAAAAAGCAAAAAAAAAAGCCATTCACATGCAGACAGTTGATAAACATTCCCACTATTGGACATGTATTGTGACAGACTGCGCTAATATACAGTGATATGCCGGGACTGTCACATAGCCGACATCCATATGCTGCTCCACTCAATCATGAAGCTGTGAAATTGGGTTGCACCCCAACTAGCTTCAAGATTTTTTTTTTTACTTTTTCTTCCTCTCATTCTGTTTCCTAGCTGAAATCCATAAGTGTGTGTAGGATATGCAAATGAATCCACGCAGGCTTTTGACAAATTGTCACACATTGCGATAAAACACAGGAGTAATCAGCGTTTGATGTTTGTTGGGTATTTTTGCATATTAAACCATGCCAGATACTGTGTCAAATCCACCTCTATTTTTTTTTTGTAATTGCTGTGCTTTTGGTTTATTATCTTTCAGATGGCCTGTCACTTGTTATTTATTTCTTGCTCATGGCCATTTTTACTCAAGCATTCAAAATACTGTAGTTTCTTCTATGATTTTTATTACGTTGACATCAGTGTGATTTGTGTTTTTGGATGTCACAGGTGATCATAGAAAGCAAATGGCAGAGTAAAGGAGATGATGGCATTTCTTCAAATTTAAAATAAGGAGAAGGAATGAGCAAAAGGTTGTCTGCTACAAATAGAAGCAATACAAAATGACAGCTTGAGGGTTTAATTGAACCATCTTAAAATGTCACAGGAAATTAGGACAGAAATAAAGGCCTGTTGCCATCACTGTTAGTAATATTATAATGTAGAAATGTAATATATATTTAACATGTCATTCTTATAATCCATATTATATTTCAAATAAAATGAAAATGAATGACATTTTAATAGGTTTATTATAGCCAAAAACCATAAAGCTCATTTTTATTTAAATACATGTAAAAACAAACTTAATTTATTTCATTTTAATTTTGTTTAAATAAAAAAAATAAACTATAGCGAGTATAAAATATCAATATTATTACTACAGAGTATAAAATATTAAATGTAATTTTTATATATACATAATTTTTATATATACATAATATAATAAATACATTTATATAGGCTGTAATATATATTTAAAATATATAAAAAAATTATAGGCGACGCGGTGGCGCAGTGGGTAGCACGTTCGCCTCACAGCAAGAAGGTCGCTGGTTCGAGCCTCGGCTGGGTCAGTTGGCATTTCTGTGTGGAGTTTGCATGTTCTCCCCGTGTTCGCGTGGGTTTCCTCCGGGTGCTCCGGTTTCCCCCACAAGTCCAAAGACATGCGCGGTATAGGTGAATTGGGTAAGCTAAAAAATTGTCCGTAGTGTATGTGTGTGAATGAATGTTTCCCAGTGATGGGTTGCAGCTGGAAGGGCATCCGCTGCGTAAAACATATGCTGGATAAGTTGCCGGTTCATCCCGCTGTGGCGACCCCAGATTAATAAAGGGACTAAGCCGAAAAGAAAATGAATGAATGAATGAAAAAATTATAATCATAATAATAATAAATATTTTATTTGTTATTCTTTATAAACTGTGATATCTGTATCTATAACTGAAATGAACACAGGCGAATCATTAATCATACTTTGAGATTTGCATAGTGTATTTGTATAGATATGAATCAGCCACAAAAATGTCTTAATCGTGAGAGCAGACAGCCTTAATCACTACAAACTCTTGCAACTTCTTTTAAAGTGCCTAAACTTATAATCTTGACAGATGCACACTTATCCATGAGTGTGAACTATTGCATTTTTTTGTTGCACTGAGCAGTTAACAGGCAGTAAATGATCAGTGTGATACTTTAAAGAAGCATATCATTGCAGCAAAGTATATCCTTTTTTAAGGCTCTTGCCAACTAAAGTAGCATGAAATGTAATGCTATTTGTGGCTTGCAAAAAAAAGAAGTGAGGGGAAATTTTTTTTTTTTAAAGCGACTGAGTGTTTTCTTTCTGTTCAAGCTTGAAAGATGCCTGCTAATCTGCTTACCCTTTTAATTGTGAGATCTGGGGGCAGAGCTGCTCGAAGCTAGAATAAAGTTACTGATCCAGAAGTAAACTGATGACCACAGTTATTCCTTGCTTTTGGCTTCCAAACACTGGCCTCCCTCCCCTTCTCCACTCCCCTTCGTTCTGGAGGGGAAGAAAAAATCTCCTTGTACCAACAAAAGAAATTTCTCTTCACCCATATGTTCGGTTGACATCTTCATCAGGTTCACAGCGGGTTACCTTAGTTAACGTTCACTCCACTGCTTGATGGGATTTTCTACCAGTTCCTTGAGTAGCTGGCTCAAAGTCTAGACGAGCCCCCCAAAAGACAGCCAGGACCCTTCCAGTATGCCAGGCACAATGGCATTATTGTGGATGTCGAGGAGCTGGTGCTTCCTCTTTACACGGACCTGTTCGTCCACAAAGACAATGGCTTTGTTCTGGGGCATGGAGTGGGTTAATCCAGACCTCTACATACTGTGAAATAAATCTTTTATAGATGAGCGCAAAAAAGGAGCGGAAGAAGAAAAGGTTTTGCCAAGGAGGTTGCGAGTTCAGCATTTTAACCTTTGGCCAAGAATAAGATGAGAGAAGGAGGAGGTGGAGGTGGAGGCACGGAGGGAGGGTACAAAGAGGAAAGGCAGACAGGCAACACACACAGTCCTTCATCTCTGGATGAAAACACAAACCACTGCTTTTCAGTGGGGCTGCGCACGTTTGTTTGCTTCCGAGGAGACCTAACTGTTGATTTTGTGGATGGTCTGTGAAGTAACTAAACCTATGTATTTATGGCAATTTACTCAGAAATTATGACATCAAAATCAAATAATAATATTTAGAACTATGAAAAGTAGGGATGTGCAATATATTGACTATTGTCTATACTAAGTCATACAAGTTTGAAACAACATGAGGGCAGGGTTAATTTCGTCAAAAAAAAGAAAAGTGCAAAAATAATGTGTGCATTTATATAGCGCATTTATTGTGTATGGCCATACACCCAAAGCGCTTTACAATCATGAGGGGGGTCTCTCCACACCACCACCAGTGTGCAGCATCCACTTGGATTCCCTCAAAAAATGTTTGTTGCCTATAGCTCAACACAAACAGAAACTTGACAGTAACGTGGCTGAAAATTGTAAACGTGCACATTCTGATCCACTGATCTAATGAATGAAGAGCACATTGTTTTTGAATAAGACCAACTAAAATGTAGTCAAAAAGATAAAAACCAACGTAAATTTTTGTTATAATCTTTATAATATTTTGTTATCATTTTAAAACAAAATGTCCTGTCACTCATCTTTGCTTAAAATCCTAAAGTTTGTCATGCGATTGTTGTGTCCTTAGCGGGTGTCTTTTATCGACAGTTATTTTTTTTTAACTCTTCACACTAAAAACATAAATATTGTGATACTTTACATTTAGGGCTGCATCGTATTGAAAAAAAAAAATGCGATGTATGATAGCATGCTAAATAATATGATATTCAGTAAACGATACAACATTTTTATAACCAACATACACTCACCGGTCACTTTATTAGGTACACCTTACTTGTATCGGGTTGGACCCCTTTTGCCTCAGAACTGCCTTAATCCTTAGTGGCATAGATTTAACAAGGTACTGTAAATATTCCTCAGATGTTTTGGTCCATATTGACATGATAGCATCACGTAGTTGTTGCAGATTTGTTGGCTGCACATCCATGATGCGAATTTCTGTTCCACCACATCCCAAAGGTGCTCTATTGGATTGAGATCTGGTGACTGTGGAGGCCATTTGAGTACAGTGAACTGTCTTGTTCAAGAAACCAGTCTGAGATGATTCGCGCTTTTTGACATGGCGCGTTATCCTGCTTTAAGTAGCTATCAGAAAATGGGTACACTGTGGTCATAAAGGGATGGACATGATCAGCAACAATACTCAGGTACTAATAGGCTCAAAGTGTGCCAAGAAAATATCTCCCACACCATTACACCACAAGGCAGGATAGATCCATGCTTTCATGTTGTTGATGCCAAATTCTGACCCTACCATCCGAATGTCGCAGCAGAAATCAACAAGGCATTTGCTCCCACAGAACTGTCGCTCCCTGAATATTTTCTCTTTTTTGGACCATGTACGTGAAAATCCCAGTAGATCAGCAGTGTCTAAAATACTCAGACCAGCCTATCTGGCACCAACAACCATGCCACATTCAAAGTCACTTAAATGGCCTTGCTTCCCCATTCTGATGCTCCGTTTGAACTGCAGCAGATCGTCTTGACTATGTCTACATGCCTAAATGCATTGAGTTGCTGCCATGTGATTGGCTGATAGAAATTTGCGTTAACGAGCAGTTGGACAGGTGTACCTAATAAAGTGACCGGTGAGTGTATGTTTCATATTATTTTGGGAAAAATAAAGTATCACTATTGTCTTCTCAAAGCAAATAGCCATGCTTTACTTCGGCATAAAACATTTGGCGACGAGTGCAGTGCAGGTATTATTTTCACATTTTGTGCCAGGTTTTTTTAAATAGCAAATGCTTTTGTGCCACTTTGTATGCTCATGGGTGAGCTGGTCTCAAAAGAAGTTGTGTCAAGACAGATTTTTGCCGTGTTGCTATTTTGAATCAACAGAAACAGACCACACCATTGACCAACTAAGAGCTTGTCTAACGTTAATGGCATAGTTTTTGTTATATAAAGAACGCATTAGTTATGTGCCTTTGTTTGTCCAAAAGGCTCATACACATTGCTTAATACACACACAGGGATGTACAGCAACACAAATATCTTTAAATATGAAAAATTAAACTATTAAAATGTAACAACAAATATTATTGTCTACATAAATATAAAAACTGCTACCTTCTTCACCTCAGAGGGCTTTGGTGGAATCCGGCTCTGTTGTAGTCAGTTTAGTCATGACAAGTTACATTTGTTTAATGTTGTTATTATTAGTATTTATTATATGCATATTTATATTTGTTTTTATAATTTTTGGTTTTTGTTTAGATTTGTCCACCTCTTGGGTTTTAGAGACTTATGCATCACCAAATGAAGTGTGTTTGGATATAACAATGTTTTTTGACCACACTTCCTTGTTATTGTTCATTTATTCGTTGGCTGTAAATTAGAACTGAATTTAGAAATGGTTTTGAATGAAATTAATGAAATTAAATATCTATGGATGTCTTTAATGGAGTACGTCCACCTCCGTTTCCTGAATTCACAGTTTAATGGAAGAGGCTGAATGGGAAAGGCTCGTGCCGTATATGGTCTTTAACCGTTTTCTCACTAGTGAAACGTTCAGTTTTTCTGCTAACAAAATCTGCCATGTAAATAGCGAATGATCGACACAACTAACTCTTAAAGGGAATGGGAGATGAGACTCTGATTGGTTAAATTACGTAATTCCCAAAACACCCCTATAACTCATTAAGAGATTAAGCACTATTTTAGACCATGTGCCAGCACATAGACCTTTTTTTTCTGTCCTTAAAATAGCAATAGTGGATTCGGACTTTCCCTTAGTGCTTTTGCGCCATCTTCTTTAGCGTAGACTAGTGCTTAGATCGTTAAAATAGAGCCAACAATTTAAATTAAGAATTTTATATCACCACCACTTTCCTCCCCTGGTAAAGTTTTTTCAACCTGAAAACATCAAGAACAATCAGGAAAATAAAAACACTTGAAACACAGTGGAGTTACTTCTTTGGTGTCTTATTGCTTTCAGAGCATGGCTTTATTGTGTGGCCATACAGTATTTCAGCATCCACGCTAAAACATGCTGAATCTTTGTCCAGCATGTTTACTCTGCTTGGTTTCAGAGAGTGTTGACATGTAACTTCACTGTCTGATGTCATCCAGAGGGTGTGCTGATGAAAATCATCCAAAGATACTTTTGTATTAAATCACTAATTTAGCACATTTGCAATATATATTGCACATCCCTACTTTTCGTAGTTCTAAACATTATTATTTGATTTTAATGTCATAATAGGCCATTTATCAATCAGCAGGTAATTTGTCTGTCCACATTCAACTTGAAAATTACAATGTGAAACACTTTTACATCCAATCAGATGCTTCTTATACAGTTGTTTAGACCAAATCTCTTGTCGCTCCTCACTCAATTCTGTCTACTTTGTCAGGATATTAAAATTGACCAACTTAACCAAGAAGCTTCTTGTGTCTTTACAATAAAAAATCCAATAGTGTGATGCACAACAATTCATGGCCAATCAATGTTTAATATGAAGTCATATGGACAAGATGTCCTGTTGCTCGCCAATTTTAACCACTCTACCGTAGTCCTAAATTTTTTCGTCTGATTGTTGTGTCCTTACCAGGCATTTGCCCTTCCAAGCTGACAGTACAAATATTGCGATGCACGACAATTCGCAGCCTTTGTCTACTTACGTTAAAATTTGCCATCTGTTTAGCCAAGCGACAAGTAATAAATCTGTCCTCACCTAAAGCGCAAAGTTTGCATGGTAGTTGCCAGTAAGAACGTATTTGATGTGATAATCAGTAAAGCAGAGTATTTTGGTTGCCTGTCGCTCAGTGTTATATTTAGAAATGCATCAAACCGTCTTCCACAGTTCGATCTCTACTTTGATAATACTTAATACTATGATGATAACACCTCACATATTCACGCTACTTGTTGACACAGTTTATTAAACACAAGTTGATCCCAAGGAGCCATTAAAGTACGTAGAGGTTTTCCATCAGCGTACGATGACAAGCTTGCCAACTCAATCGACTCTGCGTGCATTCGCTGTATTGGCTCTACACCCATCCCGTTCGCGGATAGACAGACAGAGGTGGTAAAAAGTGGTGTCAGCTGTGAGCTCTTTCCACCACTCACCTATTAACCTTCTTCCCCCCGGCCTCGGCTCTATCAAAGCGGCGTGTATCGACTTTTAAAGACAAGCATTCCCGGGACGTCAAAACATTGATTTGCGACTGACCCGCGCTGTCTGCGCTCGGGGCGGCGGCGTGTTGCCACGCAGCGGCGGTCCTGTCGAAGGTTAGCCGTGCACGAAGCCCAAGGGGAATCTCTGGAAGGGCCCTCCCAAGCTTGCCATCACCCACGGCCCGCTTCACATTGGGTGCGAAAGCAAAAAAAAAAGAAAAATAGCTCGCTCCTCCGAGGTGATTTCAATTCAATTCTCACCCATTAGCCGGCGTTCGCTCCGCAGTCAAATTACTGCGAGATTGTTTTCTTGCCATCGCCGGCAGCCGATGGGATTTTAGACTTCTTCAAGGTGTTTTGAATGGTGGTGAGATGAAAACAGCGATGGCGGTGCATTGAGCTGCCACCACATTGATATGTTACGTCAGATTGGAAGCGTGTTGATGGATTTCCTCCATTATTAGAAGTTTAGTTCAGGATGATAAGTTGCATATGGTTGTGTTTAAAAGTGTTGTTTAATATATGTTGTATCTGTACAATGTTTCAAGTATAGCTGTCCAATCTTGACCTATATAGTTATCAATAGTTCTATAAAAAAATTCCTATGTCCATTCGAGAATTGTTTAGTGCATCAAATTATTGAATCTGTATAATTCTTCTCTTTTTTTTTTCTTTTCTTATTTAGACAAAAACTGTCTAGGCTGAAACTTTCTTAGCAAAAAAAAAATCCCTCAGGCTCATGCAATACAGCTTCACATTACTATCATTATCATTATCACCTAATCAAAGAGTCATAGCCATAAGGCTAATATCATAAAACAAAACCTATTTCTTAATTGATTGCTTTAGGCCACTGTAAAACAGCCAATTGATCAGAGCGGTCAAAATAAATGTTAATATAATGTCAATTTTTAAATAAAATTAAGCACTATTTCATTTAATAAAATATGTTAATCTGTTTTTTTTTTTTTTTTTTTACAATGTTCTACTTAAAATAATTTTTATGACACATTAAAATGAGATGGTCTATATAATTAATTTATGTGCATATAAATGCATGTATCTCAATATACTAGTTTTCTGCTTAAAGTGGAACTTAAAGGCTTAACTATTTTAATTAAGTTAACTAGGCCAGTTAGGGTAATTAGGTAGTCATTGTATAACAGTGGTTTGTTCCGTAGACAATCGAAAAAAAAAAAAAAAAAAAAAATAGCTTAAGAGGGCTAATAATATTGACCTTAAAATGTTTTTTTTTTAAATAAATAAATAAATAAATAAATAAATAAATAAAAATGGCGTATATTCTAGCCAAAATAAAACAAAGAAGACTTTGTAGAATTTTTTATATTATTACAATTTTTTACCGTAATTTGTGTTTGTTTTGTTTTTTCTTTTTGTTAATGATTTTGTGTAATTGATTTCTAAATAAAAAGATGTTTGTTTTTCAATTAAAGTTAAAATTTTTCGTATACATTATATATA
>CAIGQV010007757.1:8446276-8462734 GCA_903798115.1 Danio jaintianensis | reverse complement strand
TTTTTTTTTTCATTGTAGATATTATACCATAATGAAAATCAGCCCTATTTCCCCATGCACCTCTACAATAATGGTCAAAATAATCCAGAATTATTAAAAAAGCATGAATATTATTTGCTGTTCTATTAATTTATTTATATTTATAATGTTTATTTGGTCATACACTCAAAAAAAATTATGTTTTCTGATTGTTCAAACTACTTATTTAAAATGAGCTGAAATAACACATTTCTTGAGATTTTTTTGGGGACAACTTAATTGTTTTAAGTTCCACTTAACTTAATTCCTTGTCTCAACACAAATCGTTTGAAACATTAAGTTAAGCCAAAGAGTGACAATTTCAAGTCAGTTTAACACAATGTGATCATGTAAAAAACAAAATGGCTGCTATGGCATTAATTCAAGATGAATTCTTTAAATAAAGTGAGTAGAACTGAAAAATATATATATTTTTTTGAGTGTAGATATAAACCCTCCCAGATGTGATTTTTATCACTTTAAACTTCCTTCAAAAGGGCATTACGGAGCTTCTGATCAGAAGAACAGCGCAGAAATGTTTTGATTGGTTTCCTTAGTGTAGTTCAGGTCATGCGTGCTCTCTGCTCCAGCAGAAGTGGGTCTGGGCCTGGGTCATAGTGCAACGTTGTGGTTTTCACACTTCTTTTTTCTTTTTTTTTTCTTTTTTTCTACTCTCTCAGCCTCAAGGTCTTCATGTACAAGCACAATACAAATTGGATGGTTCATTATGAAGACTGCAAGAAAGCATACATGACCATCTTTGCCTTTGGTGCACTTTGCTCTTCTGCAGAAACTCTCCACTTTGAAACATTCGCAAATCAAAAAAAAAGAGAGTGAGCGAAAAATCCTTGTTTAGTGACAAGATTGTTTATGGTTTAAGATGTGTACAGATGGATCGGCCTTTTCCATATCCACATAAAGGCTCTCATTGAGTCGCCTCATTACCAGGATTAAGCGTCTTTGTACGGCTGCTCCCTCTCTAGCCGGCCTGAAATCCCTTTTTTCCCCCAAGTTAGCCAGCATATGGCAGCAGCAGCTCCCATCTCTACAGGCCTCCTTTGTTTATCCTCTTATTGTTGCGGCGCGTAATGACAGTTGTAGGCCGTAGTTTGGGGTGGAGGGGTTACTTTACCCCAGGGGAGCATGAGGGCGAGGGAAGAGCCGGAGACAGACAGGACTGTGGATTATGGAAATATGAATTGATTTTTTTATCCACTCGCCGCTCTGCTCGAATAGGGACTCTTAAATGAGGGGCGAACAGACTGGAGGCTGGCGAAATATGAAGTGCGATCCCTCTGCCCCAGAGACTCGCTGCGGCCGCCGTCACCTACATCTGCCATGTGGAGCAGCTCGAGCGCCGTGTAGATCTATCTGAATCACAAGGAGGCCATTTTTTGCAAATTGAGCAGACAGATGGAAAAGCAAGACTTTACTGCCCTGTCTCTGTTTTTTTTAAACGCGTGTCGGTTTAAAGGGAAAAATAAACAGATATGCATATGCGGGTTATTATTATTATTTTTTCAACGTCTCGTTTCTGCGCTTGCCACCATTTGAAGTTATTTGAAAGGATTTAGTGTTTTTATTGATGGTGGGTTAAGGAGCAGCAGCTCGTAAATAACTTGAGAGATTAGCTGTTCTTCTTCTTTTTTAGCTGTTATGCGCCTTGAACTCTTCACAGCACAGGCTTATGTATGATCTCAATGCGGAGTTTCATCTGTAATTATTTAGTCACACTAAGAAAGCACAAATCACTTTTCCTTGACTCTTTTATAGCAATTTGGAGAATATATTAATGTTGCTTTCTGTCAGGTGCTTGCTTTCAAGTCATCCCATCAAAAGGCAAAAATCTAATAAAACAAGCAACTGAAATGGTTAACTGAATATTGTTATTTTATTCATATGTGCATATTTGTTTATTTAAATAATTTATCCTGTTAAAATAAATGCTAACTTTAATAATAAATAATATTATTGTTATATATATATATATATATATATATATATATATATATATATATAAATAATAATAATAATTATTATTATTTATTTGTTTTTAAATATCGCTATTGCAGTTATTATTAATACAAATATGAAAATGTCTTATTCAAAGACATTACATAATAATCACAATAATAATAATAGTTTTCACTCTGTAATGTGATTGAATAAGCTGATTTAAAAAATGCTGCAAAATACCCAATGTACAAAAATCCCTTATTTTTATATTTAAAATCATCATTAAAGCAATAAAATTAACATGTAGCAATAAGCCATTGGATGTCATGTAACCCTAGACTTGGATTTAACCAGCACCTGATATCTTGCACTTCAGCGATAATCATATTGTCTTGTTTACCTATCTCTAAATTTAACCTTTAACCTTGACCTTATCATGCCCATCCCTGAGATTTGCACATTTCCCCAGCATTGCTTTGCATCCCAGAGGGAATAGCGCAGCGTTAGCATCACATTCCAAGCCACCAGCGGAGTGTGTTTGACCTGATGGATGTTGGAGAGTTTCACAGGAGCCTCCAGATGTCACCCGGCCCTCCATCTCCTTAGTTAGGCGGCGAACCGGCATGCTGAGTGAAGTTACAGCTCATGTAACAAAGCGAGAAACTGCGTCCCCGGAGCCTCGCGGGGCAAATATTTGTCTAGCTTTGACACAGTGTACAATCATATGCCCCGAGCCTGACACTTCATGATTGGTAGCCTTTCCCCCCTGCCTCTCCTCCTCCTCTTCAGGACACGCACCAGCGGCCTGGGGGGAAGGCCAGCCAGCAGAGCATCATCAAGGAGCACGAGGAGCACCGGTGTGCTTTCAACGCTTTAACATGGAGGGCATGTGCGAGATGAGCCATGATTGAGGAGAACATCGTCTGGAGGAATTGAGAGGGGGGCTCCTGTCTTGCTCATGGGGCATCCCTTACTCGTCTCATTTTGGAGATTTTTTTTCTTAGGTTCAGATCTCCAGAGATCTCGAGTTAGCTGGCCTTTGCGTTGGGCAAGTCACTAAGGCCATGCTAAGTTGCCCGTGGCGTCTGATTACCCTGACCTTAGGGCTTTGAGAACGGAAAAAAGCATTCTCCTCTCGGTTTTATCTGTTAGCGGTGCCAGAAATGCTGGAGGCTGCTTGTAGGAAACAGTCTTCATTATATTGGATGTCTCAAACATTTACTTGTTCATCAAGAAAGTGACATCTTGCAAAAGTAAAAAAAACAAGGGATATTACCAATTCTGCTCTCACGTCCTCTTCGAATGTGGAACAGGATGATTGGTCACTTGTCGGTTTTGCTTCCCTCTGCAGCCACAGTTTTAGTCCAGCTACTGAACTGAAATTAAGAACTGCACGGTGGCTTTCCAATTTTAAACATTATGGACAACTTATCTAAACCTCCAAAAGTGAGGTTATAGATGTGCATTGAGCGACAAAACCTAAGCCGTCAAATGAATTGCTTGTCGTTGGCCTAAAGTGGAGGATGTCCTGGTTTGGTAGAGGAAGGAATAGACAGAAAGAGAGAGAGAGAGAGAGTGAGTGAGGGGGTGGTGGTTGCATTTCTCCGAGACTCCACACGCTTGATGTAGCTTCTAGCCACAGCTGAGAGAAAGAGAGAGCGAGAGTGAGTGAGCAAGCGATCGCGTGGTCCAATGGGAGTTGACAGCTTAAACGCAGAAAATCCCCCAGGCCACTTGGCACTCAATTAATGATGTTTCTGGCTCTGCGGTTCTCAGGCATATGTAGCTGGATCTCAGCTTGGCCCAGTAGAATATCAGTTGTGTATTCTTAAGAACAAAAAACTGCTCACCCGTCACATTAATATATTCATCGCAGAACGGTTTGGAGAATCTATCCTCCTGCGTTTGCTTTCGAAATTAAGCAAAACCTTGTTGTTTGTACATTGTATTAGTAGTCGGAATTTGATAGAGACCTGTGGGTGGGCTGTTTTAACTTTGAACCACCTAGTAACCATTTCAGAACATCCTGGAAACCACCGATTGTGCAAAGTGGATTGAATCTCTGTATTCATTTAGAATATTGGGAATTACTATTTTACACATTTTCGTCATTATTCTGTTCTGTTTTTCTGAAATGTTTTTTTTTTTTTGTTTTGGACTATGAATGACCTAGCAACCATTTCAATACACCCTCAAAGCCTCAAAGCAGCTATATAATACTGAATTAATTTGGAATATTAGATGTTAAAACAACTTTGCATGTTTTTCCTCATTTACATTCCACTATTTCATCTCTATGGGAATTTTTCGATATGAATAACTAAAAAACTTGGTTGACCGAAATATTTGGAAGCCAAAAACCAATATATAAGCAGATAAATACAAATCTTGATATGATTTCTTCTAAGCCTAGTTATAAAAACAAAACAAGCAGTTTGTTTAGACAACTGTTTTTTTTATTTTATATATATATTTTTTTTTATTGTACAATTTTAACTGAGGATAATTTATTGCTTATTGTGTGATAAATGTACAATTTAAAAATAAACATTTAATGAAAACGATAAGACTTTTCATGAAAATTTTTTTTAATACAGAAACCACCCAAGAACACTCTCCAAACCACCTAGCAACCACATAATATATTATTGATTGAACGAAATTGGGTGAAAAGTAGCTAAACTGGACTGAATCTTTATTATCAAATTGGCATCTTAGTCTTGTAGGTAGACTTTTTTTATTTTTTACTTTGCAGCTCCTAATATCCTTGAAAACCACCTAGGCACCACATAATATCTAATTGATTGTGCAAATCATATTGACTGTCTGTAATAATTAAAAATATTAGGTTTTCCTCATTTGCATACCACTATTTTTGTCTCTGGGGCCATTTTTCTTTGTTTTATCCAAGCCTCTTCTCATGCATAGCACTGTAAACTCTGGTTTCCAGTGTCCACAGGCCTGGTGAAGTTGCTATTGGAAAGCTTGCGGTGGTTAGAGTGGAGGTTGTGTATCCACACTGCCCCGTGTCTTGTCCCTGCGGTCCTGTCACGCACTTGTCAGTTCTTTAAGTGGGCAGAGGATCAATATATCACCTGCTACATTTCCTTAAGCAGTCTCACACAGACGGTGTGTTTGCGCAGGAAAGAAATAACCTCTGTGCCAGCACACCGAATATTAGCTTCTTACCACCTAAGGGTCAGCGCAGAAGCCGCGGAAAAGAAAAGGAAGACGAGGGCTAAAGAAGAGAAATCAACCACCTCCCGCTCCGCTCGGCTCGTTTCAAGTGAAAATGTAATGCCCTGTGTCAATTTGAAACTCTGGAAGAGCTACCCCTTTAGCACTTTGCCTTGGTCCAGGGGCGAAGTCGGCACTTATTAAAGGCGCGTAGTGCAGGGTCAAAAGCGGCAAGCCAGCAGCATACGATTAAAATGTAATGAAAGGATTCTCGGTTGGAGATTTGAGGGTCCAGAGAAGGCAGAAGATTATTTTATCTCGATTGATGTGCCGTTGCATCAGGCACCGGTGCTATTAGAGAAGATACGCTTTAAGCTATCGCACCTCAAAAGTGCCTGACCGAGTCATGGGTGAACATGGCCTTATCTGAGATCAGGTATTATTAATTTTGCGTCAGTTTGGGGTCTTGATGATTTTAGAATTACACTGATTTAAAGCTTCGGATTTCATTTCAAAGACTAGCTATACATTTATAGTTATAGTTTGTTTATAGTTGCATTATAGTTGCAGGAGTGAAAAAAGTTCCATTTATGAGAAATAGTTGTAATTGTAAAATGGCATTTATGAGTAATAATAATAATTTAGTTTTTATATAGCGCCTTTAAAACTTAATTCTCAAAATGCTTTACGCTTAAAAGGATAACAACAACAAGTACAGTTACCCAGAGGTTTTACAAAGTTATAAAGAGGTAAAAAAAAGCCCAACTAAATACCAAAACTAAAGAACATTTTAATTGTGAGATTAAAAGTTGCACTTGAACTTATTACTGTTTTTATTTTAAGAATTTACACTTGATCTTAAATAACGTTTTACCTTTATGATGATTCCTAAAGACATGTAGACAGGAGGACTTCAACAAACAATTAATTAATTAACCATTATGTATTCCTGATTATTTAGTTGATTTGATTGAGCTTTGAAATTAGCGAAAAATAGTGAGGAATATATATTTTAATTAATAAATTTGAAATATCACTATTATAGTAGTTTTACTATTTTTAAAATCAAAACTTTTTTTTGGCAGATGCATTCTTAACGGCTGTTTTCTCTCTGCTGACGTTTTTGTTATTAAAGTACACATGAAATCAAAACAAAGCATAGTGATTTTGGTTACTCACATTGCTAGTTTTGTGGTGAACAATTAATCTGTGGATGTCATTAAGAAAAAAAAAAAAGTTTCCCCTTGTAATCTAAAATTGAAATCTGGAAATGCGCCTTCTGTTGGTTTTCAGCAGTGGTGTAAAGTAACAGTTTACAAATACTCAAATGACTGTAATTGAGTAGTTTTTCTCAGAAATTGTCATTTACTAAGTAGTTTTAAAAATGTGTACTTTTACTTTCCCTTGAGTACATTTTTAGTGCTGTATCGGTACTTTTACTCCACTACTTTCCTTCAGCATGCAGTCTCTACTTTATTTTTTCCTGTCTATGGGAATTAGAAAAATCAGTCCTGTGATTCCTGTCCAATCAAATCGCACATAGAAAGTAAATCGCATCATAATGAACTACCTCAAGACATAGGCGCTTTATAAATGCAGCAAACTGTTTGGAAGCATTAAAAGTGTACAAGAAGATGTCAAAAATCTTCACACGCAATGACCAAGAGATTGCATGTGACGAAGAGAAGATGATGGGTGTTTACTGTATGATGACCGAAATGGCCTTAAACTATAACTAAATGCACTACAGAATGTTACGTTTACACACACACACACACACACAAATACACACACAAATGACATGCAAACGCATAAGCTTTTTACAGCGTACTACTCACTACTCTTGAGTACTTTTAAAAGGGCAAATTTTTACTCATACTTTGAGTAATATTTACAACAGATACTTTTACTCTACTTGCACTACATTTTTGGGCAAGTAATGGTACTTTTACTTGAGCATAATTTTTCAGTACTCTTTCCACAACTAGTTTTCAGTTAAATTCTCAGATTACCTCTGTCTGACAGCACTACGACAACAAACAGAAATGGTGGGGAGGGGATGTTTGTTAGGTTGTAATAACTCTCCCAAAACCCTTATCCAATCAGCTCGCAGAAGAAAAAACAAGCCACATGCACTTTTTCTGATTTAATATTCCGTTTCTCTAGGAACTGCATCATAATACGAAAAAAAATGGTCACAGCTTCCGGTTGATGCAAATTTTAAGAGGGAAGAGTGCTGTATATATTTAAATATCTCATTAATCGTCAGCATACTTGCTAACAGTTAGCCCCCTGCTTGCATATACTGTATCGAACTTCATATATCATGCAGTTTAGTTTTAACCTTAAATATATCAGGGTCTTTACAAATGACACCAATTGTTTTGTTTTTAGTTTTGTAAAACTTTGGCTTTGTTTGCCCTACCACATGCAAAATCCTTAAATCTGAAGGGCCAGTTGAAGGGTCCAGTTTTGAGCACTTCTGTTCAGAATGACACTTCAGTATAGCGGCCATGTTTGCCACTCCAAAGTGCCATTTGAGGGCAATATATCTCGTTTGAAACGCAGCATTGCGAAATTGCCTTCTATACCTTCATTCACTATTTCCTGCAAGGTGTGAATGAGTTAATTCGAGACTGAGTACACTGGGGAGGGGATGCTGTTTTGCTTGAGCTCTGTTGGTTTATAAATGTTAAAAGTTATAAAGATTTTAAACTTCTATGATTTTAGCAAGCTGTCTATCAGTAATGTAGCATAGTATTTTAATTGTCATGAATAAAAACAATACTTTAATTAAATAATAATTTATTTTGAAATTACACCTATCGGATTTAGCTGTGGACACCATCTTGTGGTCAGACATGGAAATTCATTTGGCGTGCAAACTCTCACAGTGTATGGGTATTCTCTTGCTGCTGAGTGTACATGAGTTGTACACTTGTTATTGCAATGGATTGTGGAATAGATTAGCACTTCAGAATGTCCACTATGGTTTTGGACACCACTGGTAATGGCTGCTCTCTCAAATAGTGCACTATTTAAGGGTATAGGCCGATTTTGGATACAGCCCAATATTCTCATAAGCACTGTGTCTTCTTCTATTGGAGAACATCCAGGAGGGCTTAATTAGTCTCGTGCTACAGCACCTCAACTGGTCAAAACGAATTTGTTTCAGGTACCAATAGAAGTACGATGATAGCTTTTTCTATTCTGAATGAGAACACTGTTTCATATTGCAGATTAAAAGATGGAGATCTCATAGAGTTTTATTGTCATCAGTACGCAACTACATAGCGGTAGAAAACCAAACCTTAGCAACTGCATAGCAGCCACGACCAACACTCTAACACCATGGCTGCAAGTTTCGAGCATCTTTCACATTTTTCTTTAAAAAAATCTGAAACAGTTTTTGTAGTCATAGATGCATTTGATTTTGGAGCCAGTAGCGTTTTCGTCATAATAACCACAGGGCGCTGCATGTGTTATGGCCACATTCTCTGACACCCAGAGAGAGAGAGGGATGTGCAGAAAGAAGAAGCAGGACTTAATTGGGGTTTGGGGGTACAGTGAACACTGACCTGTGGGGAGATTGGGTTTGAACCTGTCACTGGGATCTCTGTGCCGTCAGCATGGTGGCTCTGCCAGTCTCTGTCTCTGTCTCTCTCTCTCTTTCTCTCTCTCTCTCTCTTCCCTCAGACACACACACACACACACACAATCACACACTTCTCCCCTGCTGGAGACAGTTCCATAGCGCCGTGTAGACCTGCTGGCTGGCAGAATTTTTAAAGAGCATGGAGGTTTAAAGACAGAAACCCCTGGGGAGGAATCCCACCAGCTTGGAGAGAGAAAAGGGGGAGTTTGCTGTCTCTCTCTCTCTCTCTCTCTCTCTCTCTCTCTCTCTCTCTCTCTCTATTCCTGTCTCTCTCTCACTTTATCTCTCTTTTCTCTCCTATCCTATCTCCGTCTGTCTGTCTGCCTGCCTGCCTGTCTATACCTCTCAGTTCTCATGCTTTCACTCCTTCTTTCTCTCATTTTCTTTCTCTTCACATACCCCCCCCCCCCCCCCCCCCCCCCCCCCCCCCCCCCCCCCCAGACAGAATGAAGAAATGCTTTTCACTCGCTCATCCGGAGCACCGCTTAGTTCCCACTCACAACATCTTTCTCTCTCCCTTTCCTTTTTCCTCTCTTTTTCTCTCCCCCCATTCCTGTTTTGCTGTTCCCATCTAAATATTCAACTCTAACATTCACGTCACCTAGTAACATTGGCTACGTTCATGCTGGAGCTGAATGTGGCCTGTATCTGATTTTTTTTATTTTTTCAGCCTCACAGATGTGACACATATATGTTTTATATAGAGGCATATTTTGGACTTAAAAAAAAAAAGTTAATACAAGAAATACATTCACTATTTTGTAAAATAGCGGCAGTCTTAGGAAATAAATTTTCAGCACATTTACATTCACTGTTTCCTGTTGGGATGATCAATGCCCATTATTAAAACTCTTTCATGTGCACTGAATTGCATTTTATGAATGAATGAATGATTTGATAACCAATTCTTACTATTAAGAAGTGGTGTGTTGCCTGCCTGTTACTAAGATATTATCCGTTTAAAAGATGTTTGGCTGTTTATTAGTACTTATACACTACATGTTCTGCATAACCTTATTCTACATACCTAATCCTTCATAATACTTTTTCATAGTAAATGATTTGTCAATAGAAAGAATTAAATCTTAAAATACAGTGTGACCATAACTTTTTCTGAATAACTGTGCAAAAAAGTTGCATTAATATAGTTACAGTTGTTGTTAATGGAGCAAATTAGTTTTAAAATAATCTTATTTATGCAAAATTGTTGCAGTCTCCCCAAATGGTGACTAATGTTCAAAAATAAAGTTGCAATAATGTAAAATGAAGTTGAGAAATGGCTACATTTAATATATTTATAATGAAAAGTAAAAAAAAAAAAAATAAAAAAAATGAGTTGGTGTTATTTATATATTCATTCATTTATTTTTACTCTGAAATAAATGAGAGCTGTGCGATTAATTGAAGGCAAATTTTCATGTGCATTTTGTCAGTAAAGCTAATTCTAGTTTACCTACAGCACATGCTTTCAGACGGAGCAACATTGACTAGATAGTCAAAGTATGCTGACAAGATTTAAGCAGACGATAATGAAATGAAGATAATTGTTCTGTGATAATGATGTTCTCAGTAAACTACGGCTGTGTGTAGTAAATGCTACATGTGAAAATACCACATTTAATAACATGCTTTTACTCCAAACTCACTTTAGTCAAGTGTTTGAAATAATTATTTCTGTTAGATGTTTCTGTTGTCGTGCGATTTTATTAAATCAAATCTTCTGTCAAATCTTCTGTTTATAATCCAGCGCTATGATTTCTTTGATCTTTTTATGTTTGGAGTTTCCGCACAAGGCTTTCACATGACATTTACCACTAAACACACCTGTGCTTCCCTCACAGTATGTGCATGACAGTTGCAGGTACTGTAGTATTAACCACCTTTGCGTTTTCATTTCATACTTTTCATACAAAATTGAAATGAATCTGGCTTTAAAATATATATATATTTAGAGTTCAATTCGCTATTTGTTACTTATATACACTTATATTCATCCTTATATCTTTTTTTTTCCGTATCATCAAGTACTTGACACTGTGATTTAGATGTGGGTTGTGATTCCACCATTCTGCCTCTGATCTTGCACCCACACTATCAGAATCCCCCAGTTTGACTTGCAGTGTGAACATCGTCATTATGCAGAATCCGAGCATAGCAGCACATCCCCTGATATCTGCTGCTACCGCTGATGCCAGTGCTGGATCTTCTGCTCCCATCCAGCCCAGGAGAAGCTCCCTTCCTCTGTAGGGAGTTCAGAGAGGGAGCGGTAGTGTCTCCCGGTAGCGTGGGGTGGTAATAAATGCTGCCAGTAGAGGAGAGAAAGAGAGGGAGAGAAAGAGAGATAGTGATAGAGGAGAAGCTGTGATTGCAGGCCTCCGCAGTGGGACCAGGGGGGAATGGAGACTGCTGTCTCATTGAGTGATATCCCTGTCTCAACAGTAAATAAATAATGCAGCCTGCAGAGTTCACCCTGCCTCCTCCAGTGAGTTGTAAATGCATTAGCTGTTTTATATTCTTTTGTCTTGGGAAAATGGTTGGGAGGGAGGTAGGGAAAGAGGGGAAAAAACAGTACAACCAAACAACAGGAACAATACCAACTCGCGTTACACCTCTTTACATGATCCGACTCTCCTCCCTGAGCAAGCTTTGGTATAGTCCCCTGATCACCTGGATGAATAGTAATAAAACGAAAAGAGGAAAAAAGAAGTGTGTAGTGCACATGCGTGCCGAGACTTGGATCTCCTGAAAGCTGGAGGAGAATGTTTCTCTTGGATGTCGGAAGCAGTTGCACTAGTTTCAATAGATATGAATGGGTTTAAAGTCAATTTGAAATGACATCTAGTTTTTGCAATGTTTCATAAACACATTTTGCACCCTAAAATGACTTCAGACCTTCAGAATGAGTTCACCCCTAAAATGGAAGTTTTGGCATCATTTACTGCGTGACGTTTTCTGCAAAACACATAGTTTTTATGTTTTGTGTGTACAAGTCAAGTCAGTCGGGTCCAATATTATGGTTTTCATTTAATAATCAAAAGTATTTTTACTTCGTCATATTGACACTACTTTTCATTATCCCCAAAAGGCAGATGTTTCAGTAGTCTTAATTATGCCTTTTCTTGGTCTCATTTAATTCTTTAAGACTGCTTTCATCATGCACGGAATTAGAAACGCATAAATTACGCATGTTGTTACAAAAACTGTCTGTCGTCTAGTCCGAATGTGATTTCCACTGTGAATACCGTTGCTCGTTTCTGTCAAGCGCCTCTGATTGACAGCAGGGACCAGTGTTGACTGGCGTCAAGCAGGCCAGCGTTGGACCAGCGACAACTTCTGCATCTGCGAAGGAAACAATTTTATTTGCGTAGCATCCTTTTGCATACGCTTCTGCAAAAGCGTGGCACAGCTTGGCATAAACACTTGGGGGAAGCGCCTATAGGAGTTAATGATAGTAGCAGTCACATACGGCAGCATCAGGCTTGTGTGCGCATGACAGCTTTACTGCCGTACAATCATCCGCCGCGCCACGACACGGCGAGGATGTTTCTGCCGCTGCCAACGTTCCTCTCTCGCCTGCCAGAGCCTTCAATCTCCTCGCCGCTCTCTGTATCACATACTAACTCTCTCACTCTGTCTTTCCCCCATCAGCACCACCGCCTCCCACCGAGAAAAACAGCAACCAGTCATCATCCGCGCCTGCATATATACGCAAATAAAAACAGACACCCTCGCAGCACAGCGCACACACACACATGCACGCTGAAAGATTAATTTTGTTTTAAAGCGCAGGTATGGATGTGCAAGCTGCATTTGAGCTACCCAGCTGCTGTTCATTTTGAATGGTCGCAGCTTGTTGTACTTTGAACAAGGGATCACTGGCAGTTCCCCATGGCTAGTCTACAGTGCAGGACTGGCCAGACGTGGCTAACCCATATGGCTATGGAAATCCATATGCTGCTGGTGCTAGGACTCTCCCTCTGGGGCTGTGCGGTAAGGTAAAGCCCCAAAGGCTGGGCCTCCTTTTGCCAGCCCCCCCCAACCAACACACACACACACACACACACACTCACAATCTTTCTTGCTCTGAACCCCTGGTGCTACTGAGCCATTGTCCCAACAATCTGCTGTCACCTCCGTCGTCCCCACACCACAAGCGAAACGATCAATGAGCTAATGGCCGCTAATTATTTTAGCCTCTGATCACCCTCCCTCTTTACATCAGCTTGGTGGAGTTTCCCTTTAAATCCATTCGTTTGCACATTCATTTGCCATCCACTGTCCTGCTTAACAAGTAGTTTTTTGGAACTGCTTTACACAGTTTGACTCAAAGCCATGCAGAAGGTGTACTTTTACTCTAATCAGATTGACTTGTGATTTTTGTGATTTGAAAACAATTTTGTAGTCTTGTAGTCTCTGTTGTAGAGATGTAGAGTTTTTGCTGTTTTGACCCGAGACAATATGCAGCCATTTATTTATTCATTATTTTTACTTTTTTCTTTGCTAGCTACTGTTCGGAGTTTGAGAAAAGGTGTGCTTTTCCTTTTCTAATCAGTTCAACTTTTTTCTAGATTTATTTGTTTGGCAGATGAAAAACGTGCCAAACACCCTTAGATGTGTGTTAGTCGTATCCAGGGACCAGAATATTATGGAGTTGAGAATTTCAACTCTTCACTTGAGGCAAGATGCAGCCACCAGCAACTGTGTATAACACAAATATTTAGCAGTGTAAAGAAAGCATTTTGCTGTGCACCAAAAACCATTGGTGATTGGTCATTTGTTTTACAGCTATGGTTATGCTTAAAAGATATTTATGTGGAATGAAACTATTTCCTCTGACAGTTTCTGTTGCAAACCATGTGGTTTAAGTAAAGTTGTGCTTTAACAGTCTGTTGAACTGTTGCAAAAAAAAAAAAAAAGTCCCAATTTAACTATTTATTTGAAATGAAACTTTATCCTCTAAAAGTTTTCACCACCATGCAGTTTGTTGAGAAAATGTGTGTTCTCTTATAATCAGTTCACAAAAACCTGATAAAAATTCTTAGATAGACTTACATTGGACGCTTTTCTAGGGACCTGAATATAGAGAATACACAGCCATTTAGCAATGTCATAAAGTTAATCACATTGATTAACAGCTCTGATTTACACAGTTTGTGTTGTAAACATAGAGGATACAGAACATGGATAACTTAGAGTTTGTTGAGAATAGGTCTAAAAGACAAAACAAGCTTATATCAGAATAATATCTGGCAACCATAACATCACAGAGACTTGGATTTAGGCTTATTAAACTTTTTTTTTTTTACTTAATACACAGCACAGAACTAACCTAGCAACCACACTGGCAACCATTTAGCATTGTGTTTAAAGTCCATCTGAACCGGTCTTTTATTTCAGTATATTGATGTACTTCCAACTGAAACAGAATATTGAGTAGCAGGCAAGGCTTACTTTTTGGGCATCATTCACTAGAACTGATGGTAAGAGGGGCGTGGTTAAAAATATTGTGGTTAAAGGCATCAAACTGACATAAGCAGAGAAAGACCGCCACTCCAAACGTGGAAACAAATGGTCAGACTTTGAAGATTACCAAAACAAACTGTATTTTTTCAGTGGATTAGCTTACGTGAATTAACTGTTCACCTAAAGAATAACAATGTGCGCTAACAAAATAAACATTAAAATTTTGCTTTCACACCGACTCAGAACATGTTAGCAACCTCATAGCAACACCCTAGCAACATGTCATCTGTTCATCACATAATCCTCTTGTCATGTCATCTTTAAGTCATTAATTAAGCCTTATGCCTTGAATGGTCTGTAATGTCTCTCCCCCTCTCTCTGTCTCCCCCTCTCTCTCTCTCTCTCTCGTTTCTTTTCAGGAGGTCCTGCAGACAGTGCCTAAGTTCTGCTTCCCATTTGACGTGGAAAGGTAGGACATCCCTCTCGCTTCCCAGTAAATAAGCCAATCGATGTGTGAATTGGGAAAGACGAGGATGTTTGTTTATACAACACGCATTCACACATGCTCAAGAGGCTGTCGCAAATGACTCACAGGGTGGAGCGGCACACCTCCGTACTTCTGTTTCTAATGTCAGACCCTTCATTTAAACGCTGCCGGAATAAACGAAACCCTCATAAAACCAGGAAACATTGCATGTTTGCATGTCTGTCCTGACCGGTAGACGCAATAATATTCTCACAGACTGCCTGTGTGTGTGTGCGTGCGTGCCTTGTATTTCTTACAATCCTAATGTCCAGTGTCCACAAGTGTAACAATATCAGTATATTTTGACCTTGTGGGGTTGTTTTTTGTATCATGAAGAAAACGGCTCATAAATCACACAGAATGAAGTGTTTTTTAAATGTAAAATGCAGCAGATTGTTTACTTTGAGGGTTGGGATTAGGGGAATATAATATATGGTTTGTACAGTATAAAAATCATTGCGTATAAGGGAAAGTCCACATAAAGGTATGTATGTGTTTGCTTGTGGAAATGAAAAATGGAAAGTGCTGTTGTATAGTTTATGTGCAGTGTTACAAGTTCATTCCCTTTTTGCTGAAGCTTTATTGCTGCCATCTAGTGGAGATCAGCTATTCTCTCCTGTCACTTTCAGTTGTTAGAGGCTACAAAATGTTTCTTTCTGCTCCCAAATGGGTGTGAAATTAGTCAATGCATGTCATGTGTAAGATTTTCCTTTTGAATATTTAAGTCAGTTATGATTATGGATTATAAAATGGCATTTGTTTTAGTGATGTTGCATACAGTGTTTGCATCATGTATACTTGTAGTAGTAGTGTGTGTTTGTGTGTGTGTTTTATATTTGCAAATGAATTGTGTTTTTTGTGTTTGTTTGTTTGGTGGTTGTTTCTGCAGAGTGTCTCAGACTCAGGTGGGCCAGAACTTCACGTTTGTGCTCACAGACATTGAAAGCAAGCAGAGGTTTGGGTTCTGTCGGCTGACGTCCGGCTGCAAGCTCTGCATCTGCTTACTCAGGTAAGAGAAATCAGAACATGATATTGATTTGTTTTATCCTCATTCATTCATTCATTCATTCAGTTTTTACACTTTTGTACATTATCGGTTACAATTTTGACCGTTTGCATCATAAAATCTGTGTATATGATGACAGATTTGATTATCATCAAAATAATAATATAATAAAGATTCATTGTGTGATGAATTGGTTCATGAAACAATATTTCTTGAAAACAAGTGATGTGTATTTGTACTATTTTATACACATTTTATACATATTTTTTATACTATTAAAACATATTTCAAAAGAATTCTAGAATTGAAAGAATGCATTTTTCAGATGTTTAAATTGCTTAATAATACTTGATTACTTGATAATTATCAAAATCAAGCATCAAAATCAGCCGTATTTCTGTTGTGTAAAAACAGATATTTCACCATTATAGTAATAATACAATTTGTTATTCAAATATGTTTTTGTAGTTTGATGGGTTGATTTATTTATTTCTTAAGGAATATCATGTCTGTTTTATTGTTTTAAGAAAGCATTTAGATCATTTGTAGATTGATAAACAAGAAGAACATTATTTGAAATAAGATATAATCTATAATTTTATGAAATAATAATATGAGGAAAATCATAATAGCATATATATATATATATATATATAT
>CAIGQV010007757.1:8424908-8437042 GCA_903798115.1 Danio jaintianensis | reverse complement strand
CTTGCTTGCTTGCTTGCTTGCTTGCTTGCTTGCTTGCTTGCTTGCTTGCTTGCTTGCTTGCTTTCCTTCTTTCTTGCTTGCTTGCTTGCTTTCCTTCTTTCTTGCTTGCTTGCTTGCTTGCTTGCTTGCTTGCTTTGTCTGTCTGTCTGTGAGTGTTCTTTCTGTGTTTTCCCTTTCTGTATATCTATCTGTCTGCCTGTCTGTCTGTCACTCTGTCTGTCTGTTATTCAACCTATCATTCTATCTATCTCTCTAAGCATCGTTTTATCTATCTGTATGTTTGTCTATATGTCTATCCATCCATCCATCCATATTTATTTTCTCCAAGAATTGTTGGAATTTTCCATAATTTCAATAATTTTTTTGGTCAGGTCACTCTTGTAAATGAGATCTCGATCTGATTAAATAAAGAAACATATGATAAATATGGGGGTGTCACACAAAGCACAACAAAACGTAATTTTATAGTGGTTATAAAAAAGTGAAATATGTGAAAAATTCCTGGCTTCACAGGGGGTTTCAGTCACATAATCTAGAATGGGGTCCTTCAACGAATAATTTTTTTTGTGTGAATTGCCGATTTAAAACATCTATGCATCCATCCATCCATCCATCATTCCATCTATTTTTGTCAGTTTGTTGCAGCCTGTCTTTTTTTTTTTTTTTTTGCAGTCTCTGTCTATCTATGTGTATGTCTGTTTGTCTGATCTCTCCATCTAATGCATCCATATTCTTTCCTATATTTTTGCAAGAGCAACCACTTACATTTTGCCAATGGGCAAGTAGTGCAGGATCCAGGAAGCAGACAGTCGGTGAGTGAAGAGTGAGTGTGCTGAAGGGAAAGGGATGAAAAGAAAGAGAGAGAATGGGTCAGTTCTGAAATTTGGAGCTGTTGCCCTAATCACATGGGAGACAGTTTTCCAATTTTGCCAAATAAACCAACTCTATTCTTTTTTCAAATATGGCAATCACCCATCCTGGGTCTTGTTGTCATGTTTTTTTTCCCTTTTCTTTTCTGGAAAACAATCAAACCTGCTAAATGATTCATGCTCTTCCACGCTGCTGTATTCTCTTTTCAAATATCAAATGTTTTTTTTTGTTTTTTTAAAGCAGAAGGCAGTTATGCTTAAGAAATCTCCTTGATGATCTGCCCATTAGCCTACATTTATCTTTTTATTTAAATGTGGATAAATAAAATAAACGCAGCACCCTTGAATATCTGCTCAAGAGCTTTGCATAAACATTTTTTTTTTGCTTTTCTTTTAATATCATGTTCAATCTGTAATTCTAGAATGCTTATTATTGGATTTTTTAATCATTTTATTTTTTACATCACTTGCTTTCAAGTCAGATTAACCAACAGTGCAGTAATTATTGCTTAAGCAATGTAAAAACCATGTGTTCTTTAACCAACAGTATATTTTTCTGAAGCTTAATTAGCATACACTACAGAGCAGCAGTATACAGTATATTGTCAAATATGTTTATGGGTAGTTGACAAATAGGCAGTAAAAAATGCAGTTTTTTTGTTAAAAAAATTGAATTTTGAAGAAAAACTAGTTATATTTATGTAGTTTGTAGTAAGTCTGATGTTTAAGCAAATATAAGTGGTCACTAACTTCAATCAATTCTTTTACATTTTTATTTTGTATTAGATTTTTTTTACTGAATGTTCTATGGTGTGACAACAAAAATAAAGAAAATCAACTCTAACAACAGTATAATACAGAACAATAATATACAAATAGCGTGAGAGGCATTTATCTTTGTTGTTGGACACTTGTCTTCATCCTAATATGAAATTATGAATAATATTTTATTTTCCAATAATTGTTGGAAATGTTTAGGGTGGTCACATAAAGAACAACCAAACTTCACAATTTTATAGTGGTTTTAAAAAAAGTGAAAATTTCCCAGCTTCACAGGGGGCTTCAGTCACATGATCTTGAATGGGGTTCTTCGACTAAAGTTTTCTGTGAAATTGCTGATTTAAAATTAGCATATAGTATCACACCAATGGACATTGTTTTCAGTGACAAAATATATAGTATGAATGTGAATATGAATGTGAATATGAATGAAAAAAATCATTGCCATTTAAAAAAAAATAATAATAATAATTAACGCTCTGAGGAATTTAATAAGGATTTTATTTTTTATGTATTAGAGCTGTAATTTACTAACTATGCTTGAGACAGTCACACCATAGGACAGTTTTGAGATTTGGCTCAAAAGCACAGCAGTTTTTATAACTAGAGGTCCATGGAAGACAAAGAAATGTTTAACTATTGACTGCATTTTAAATTATGACAATGCTAAAATTCAATTTGTCATGTGTGACAGTGAAAATGCAACATCACGTCAACAAACCATATAATTAGTTAAATTGTTTAAATCAATGCAGAAAACTGCAGCAATTTACCCTTAGTGTACAATTTAAAAGCACATCTGGTCATCTGAGGGGATTACTTGGTATTGCCTTGACCATTTCCCAGCAGGTGGTGGGTTTGTTAACCGCTGTCATGTTCTGGTTTAACTTCTCTAAGATTCAGATGATTGGCAGAATGAAAACTTTGTTCGCTTTTAGACTCTGGAAAGAGGCTCTTGGTGATGGGAGAGGTTTGCATCAGCGCTGTGTGGGCAGTAATGTTTAAATCAGACATTGTGTGTGTGTGAGTGCGCGTGTGTGTGTGTGTGTTGGGTTTTGGATCCAGGGTCTGGGATTCTGATCGCACTACAGGGAGCAGCAGGCAGAGCGCGGTGATAACAAGCGCTCTGATAATGTGTGATTTTTATAAACACGGCTGCAAAGCATTGGCCACGGCCAGCTGGAACTGCTGTCTATGACACGGAGGGCAGTCAGCTGCTCAGTATGGGAAAATAAACACATGTCAGCACATGAAGAGGAGAACTCTGTCATTCTGCCTTATTGATATCTTAAACTGTTTACGTTCATACGATTATAGCAAAAGTACACTGGACGCACACATAGAGATTGCTTTGCTTTTGACATTGCACAGCACTTGGTTTGATCGCTCAAGTCACGTGATTGTAGAATTCAAGATGAATATTTAAAAGCAAGTATTAGAGGATGCTAGTTGTGCTTTCATTTGTTTGAGGAACATATGCGAAGGCTGCCAAAGTTGAACCTATGTGTTGAGCAACAGATGGGTACTCTTTACGCACGACGAATCGCGGCCCAGCCTTGGGAAAGAGCAGAGCGTGCCACACAGGCAAACAAAAGTGCTAAAGTTAGCAGGCAGCGTGGGATCTTTGCTTCGGAGCCTCTTTGATCCAGACATTAAACTTGCTCGCCTGTTCAAACGTACGCCTGGCAGACCCCTCTGATACTGTCAGAACAGAGCAGTTGGCTTTTGTACCTTAATAAAGACTTTCTCTCCGATGCGGGGAGCCTCCTCCAGTAGTGTCCACAGGGGATCGGCGTTTGTTGACTTGGTGTATCCGTATCTGTTGTCTGTATGTATGATGTTAACAAGCACAGACACAGTTCAGGCCGATTGCGGCTTATTTATTGGTGGTGGAACAGACAGTTGGTTAGAGAAGCTAAAAGCACTAAATATCGGAAAGGTTGCACGATGGTGACCTTTTCTTCTTGTCTGTTTTCCACAGCATTCGTACTTCGTAGCTCCTGATATTAACGGACTACCCAACATACCTGAAAGCGTGAGTATGCTTAACCTAGTTACAGAGCAAATACAACGTCCCCAATATTTAAGCCACGTGTAATGTATGAATGTTATTGCACTATAAAACAAGTGATTGTGAGCAGAACATGAAACAAAACAAAACATTAATCGAATGGAAAACATGAAACGAAGCAAAACTTGAAACAAACTTCAACTACTGTGAAGCCCATTCAGATTGCACAATTTTTATTGTCGGTTATTACAGTCAATGTGTCAGATTATGGGAATTTGTCTAGATAAGATCTTGACTTGTTGTACGTAACAGAAATGCCAGACTACACATTGCTTCATGATCAATTGTCACGTGGTGTCTTGGACGTACATGCTGTTATCAAGAATCTGCATAAACTATAATTGTCTCTTTAATTGTCTGATTTGTTTGTTTACATGGTTATTCCAGTAACTCACTCATCAGGCTGCAGAACTGCCTCAGCTATCGATTACCAACATTTATCTTTTTTTTACTATAATGGTAGTCCAGGTGGAATAAAACAGGGGGAATAATAAAACAGTTAACAGGGGGAATTAAACATGCTATTCTGCAATAACATCATGATGTTTCACAGACATGACATCTGTTGTCATGCACTATGGCACAATACAGAAGAAGAAACAATTTAATCTTGCATGCCTACACCTATGTGTTATTTACAAATTCCCTCGACACGTCAAGCGAATCCTGCTGAAATCAGGAAAAAAAAACATGAACGGCTTAAGCAAAACAGAAAGCAAAACATGATATACATTATATACATACAATGATATACATTATTACAAAATAAAACTAGAAGTAAAACAAAACATGCAACATGCAAAAAAAAAAAAAAAAAAAGACAGCACAAAATTGAAACAAATCCAGTACATAAAACAAATCAAAACATAAAGCAAAACAAAACATGGCACAAGCTTAACAAACATCACAAATATAAAAAAAATGTGTGTCCAAATTTCACATTTCTTTTAAATTAACTATGTTTTTTCCTCCTAGAGAAATTTAACTGAGTACTTCGTAGCAGTGGATGTGAACAACATGTTGCACCTTTACGCCAGCATGCTGCATGAGCGACGCATCATCATTACCTCAAGCAAGCTTAGCACTGTGAGTTTCTGCTGTCATTTTCATTTACACATCAGACTGACAACTTTCTTGTTACTTAAAATATCAACATATGTTGTGTTTATACTATAAATTAAAATAGAACTATTTTTGAATGTAATTGTGTTGTGATGATGACATAAAGTGTGATGGACTTTTAACCAAGGCTTGAAAACTTTCTCACTGGTGGGAGATGGAGAATATGTATGGATGTGTTTCTAAAACCTAGCTTATGGAATGGTGTACATCATAATAAAGGACCTTAGATGGCCTGTCTCTCAATAACTGAATGGCAGGGAGAAAATACAGATACAGTCTAACCATCTCAAAAAAGATACTGTATACTGATTCAGCTCTTGCTGTTTTGGCTTTTTGGGGGGGTATTTCTCAGGGCTGTAAGTCTGTAAGCTTTAAATTATCACTTATTGGATCCCTGACTCTTCCACATATTTTCTTTCTGGCTCTTCTTGCCTGAAAAAGGGAGTGGGCGCTTATCGCACGGGGGCGGACGATGGTCCAAACTTTCACGACAGTTGGTGGAAAAGCGGCGAGTGATGTCATTCGCTCCCTATCTTTCTCCTATTCCCCCCTTGAGCATCTGCGGTGCGCTCGCCGACAGTGCCGGAACCGAGGGGCTCCCCTTGGACCCTTTGGCTCCGAAGGAGGCTGTCAGAATGACCCTATCCGTGGAATATTTCACTCCTCCGGGCTGCCGCCTTCATTCCGTGTGCTCACTGACACAGGGGGTTAGAATGTGCAAATCATTAGTCTCTTGGGTAAATTGTTTTTTTTTTTTACTATCTCATAACTTGATTTACTGTTTTGCAGGATAGGAGCATGAGTGACCTTGAGTTTATGGAAGTAATATGCCAAAAGAGTTACTACGAAGACTAGTGATATTAAGGTTCCACCTCAGTGAAGACTTTCATAATTTCAGATCTCAAAACCATCCGTCTTCTTCTCTAGAGTGTTGGGAGTTAAAGGCAACTATACGAAGACACATATGGCCAATTTAGCAAAAACATTCATAGGCACAAGCGCAGACATATGGCCAAGTTCCTGAATTGTTCCGATAGGGCATGTGACAGTGGTCAGGGTGTGGTGAGCCTACTGCTGCCGTTTCTGCAGTGAGCCAACGGGATAAAGAAAGAGAGAATGAATCCATTATGCATGCTGGCAGCGGACCCTGAGTGTCCGGGCCCCAGTGAACCTGCTGTGTCAGTCTAGCAGAACATGGCCGCACACTTGCCTGTATTGGAAAGCAAAGGAATAAATCATGATCTAACAACAATGCATCAGTTGACTTATTGCTGTTTTGTGACCAGAGGTAAGGAGTACCACTGTTTTAAAACCGTGTCGCAGGCTCCAGGAGGCAGCCGCCCATGCAGTCTTGTCATATGCCAGTATAATTGTGCTGCATCAGGATCCCTCTAACTAGTCAACTGGGAGGCCCTGGTGCGTTTCATCTGCGAGACCCCCTCGGCCGGCCCCGAGTCTTGACAGCCGCCTTCTCATCATGCTGTCAGTGGTATGCTAACAAGAACCGATCCCGTCTTGGCCTGTGGTGCTAGCCACTGAGGTTCCTTTCGGCCTCACACTTCTCGTTTTTTTGTGCTCTACTCAGCAATGCAGTCTTATTTCCGTTCCTTCTTCAAGCATCTCTCTTACCACACCTTTAATAGACATTTTATCTTCCTCCGGCACTTCCTGTTCTCTTCTTTGTGGTATTGTAGTGCAGTGGGAGTTGGATTAGTGGTGTTTTGTGCCCTGTGCCCTACCTCTACCTTTTATTTTTTTAATGCCACCTCCTTGTTAGCGATACACCTGTGTTGGCGCCCTGCTCAGAGCCGTGCGTTTGTCAACAGGAGGGGAGAGCGAGGCTTGGTAATTGGGAAACAAGGAGAGGGCCAGGGGAGTGAAGTCTCGCAGGTAGCAGGAGTCAGCGCAGACTACGGTGCTGTCACCCTTGTCAGGGGGAATCGCACCTCTAGTCTCCAGTCTGCCCCAATCACAGACTCCACTGTGAGCTTTGTTGTGCTTATCAAAGAATGGGACCTTTTTTTTGGTCTTTGTCTATTCTTGGAGAAGTTGCCATGGATATTTTTGAACCCTAGCTTCTCCCTAGATATAGGGAATATGTTCGTCAACTTGTTTACATAGACAGGGTTCACTGGAAAGGTGTTACAAAGCATATCTTTATACTTCATCTGTAGAATATATCTCAGCAAGGCAAAATGGTACAAATGTACTCCTAGAGATGAGTGTGAATGCGGTTTGATTGTGAAGTGAGAGTTCTGTGACTGTCATCTGATTGGGTGAATCCCAAGTTCACTGAATCAAGATGGCAAGATCCTTCTATTTCCTTTCCTCTCAAGAGAAATGTGCAGGTCTATTTCTATCAGGGCTTCTAGCATGCTGGTTCAGCAGCAGAAATTGTGTTGCTGATCTTGTTAGAATCTTTCAACCTTAGCCTTTTTTTAATGACAGCCATTTAATGAATTTTTAAAAATCTCAGTCATTTCTTGTTATTAAAGAGTTCTTTTAACTGTACATTACCATGCACAGCCAAAATGTTTTTTCGAAGACCTCTGCCGATTGCTGACAGAAGTTGAAGGTAAAGGTAATGACTGACTGACTGCAGTACAGTATCAAGTTTGGAAGTGACATGGGGAGACAAAATTCTGGTTTCAACCAAAAAGTAATCTGATGGCAATAATCTGTCAGATATATATATCAGTCACTAGTAATTTGTTGTTTTATATAATGTTTCATTTTAGGCATGTTTTTTTTTTCTAGAACCAATATCTTTATTTTAGAAAATTAATATCTCTATTTATTTAGGAAAAGAAATGCTGTTGCACAATTGTTGTAGGGCTGTATCGTGTTCTTTGAGATTTTTTAGAATGCCATTATTATGTTTTTCTTTTTTTTGTCTATTACATTTCCAATGCTTGGATGCTTTTGTATAATATGCTCTATGGTTGGTCTCCATAGAGAAGACCCCCACTTAACACGTCCCCAGCACGCTCATTACTGCTAACGGCGGTGGTAGCTCACTGGTCTCGGCAGGATCCAGCCCCGCATCCAAACAAGCAGTAATCCAGCATTTGTTACTGCGAATGACTTCTTCATTCAAAGGAATATCAAGCATACCTTGCCTTTTGTGGCCATTTGGCTTTCTTTTCATTTGGCATTTCTTCATTAATTATTCATAAGACCGCCAAATATTTTATTAGGTGCAGCTTTCCAACAGTGCATTGTGGGTACAACTGGAGATTCAATGGCAGCGATACAGTTATTTTGAACTTTCTCTTTAATTGTCACAGAAAGGAGGTCACGGATGATTTTATTGCAGGATTGGCTGTGCGCTGGGATGAGTCCCTCAGTTGTGAGCAAAACAACTTATGTGGGAAAAATATCAAGAGTTAATTTGTTTTTGAATTCCACCTTTTAATGTTTATCTAGGTTTCGCCACCTCCTTTTCGTGCCCTCGCCTTTGAAAAGACTTCACTTTCAAGTCAAGAATAAATCAAGCCAATTGGGCTTTTTCTGTGGACATTGTTGAATTAATTGGAATGCGCCATTAGGCTTTCTTACCCATCTCTACATGGTACGCAAAGGTTCCCCTCTAAGAAACTAGACGGCAGTCTGTTCGCACAGTCAAAGAAAAGTGTTTCTTTGCAGTGCAATGACCTCTCAGCATGATTCATTTATAGGACCTTGAGAAAAAGAATCTCGAACAGAACGGGTCTCAAAGCTTTGATATCAACCAAGCTTCAGTTGGTGAGAAATGCCATAAATATTCATTTTCTTTCTTCTAAATTGGCCGGACAAAATTAGATCTGTCACAACTAAAGCTTTTCGTTCTTTTCAGAGAACTGCACAACAAATTTGCATATGTTAGAATGCACGCCATTAAATTACTGTTAATTAACACTGCGCTATTTTGTGACTCGATAGGTCACGTCTGATCCAGAACACTTGAATTTGACCACAATGTCACAAAACTCAACAAGCACAACAACACCACCAAACCGACCTTATTCCTCGCACATGGGCGTATACACTGTACAGTTGGGATTCAGTATTTAAGCTTCTCTCTTTGAAGCTAGCTGATGTGCCATGGTCAAGCTTGGTTGGTTTCAGTGGTCAATTGTGATATTGTGTGTGTCAGTGAGCAGGGGGGGTCTCTTGATACTTCCAAGCCATGGTTCACACATTACTGGAAGCTCCAATTGTCAAGACCCCTCTTCCAGCCCCTTCTCCCTGTGGTATTCCAACAGCTCACAGTCTCTCTTGGCTAACTCATGTTTCATTCTTTGGCAATTTGCCCTAATGAAGTCCCAGAGGAGCCTTCAGACCTCTGTTCTTTTTCCATATTTAATCATGTTATTTTAATCTGGAAGATGAGGAAGCGCCGGCGTGTGCGCGTGTGCCACACAGGTCATTACAACTGCTAGGTAGCCATGAGGGGGAATCGGGGTGTGGTGAGGGGTCACTTGGGTGTTTCACTCATTAAACATCCACACCAGCAATGTAATTAAGTGTTCACTTCTCATAGAGTCGAATTATTTACTGTGTGTGTGTGTATAACAGTAATAAAGCATCATTAATTTTGTTGGAGACGCTACACATTTGACACCTTGTGCTTTGGTGTATTTTTAGACCCTCGATTGATGCCCCAATTTTGAGTTTGAACTTGCGCTGTTAACATCAGAAAAGCAGAAAACAAAAGCGCATGTTTAATCGGCTTGTGATGTTGAGATAAAAAGAATAACTATCTAATGTTGCCTGCTCCCTTGGTCTACAATAAACGCAATCCCCTTAAGCATAACACGTAAAACGGTGTCTTATGAAGGAGCTCACTTGTGTTTTTTTCGTAGTTAACTGCATGCGTGCATGGGTCCACCGCCATGCTCTACCCTATGCACTGGCAGCACATCTTCATCCCTGTACTTCCTCCTCACCTGCTGGATTACTGCTGGTAAGAACTGCTCTCATCTTCACACACACATACTGTACTTACCTGTACATAAACATCACATTTGTAAAAGCTTGGGCTCTGCTGCTTTCTGAGATTTAGTGCTTTATGCTTTAGGCACAACTTTTGAAAATGAATCCATGGAAGTTTTTATTTGCTGAAAATCAAAATTTGTTGAAAAATCAAGTGATTTAAATTGGAAGGTGATAGTGCTACATTTTATGTCGAAATCCTTATCATCTTAAGGAAAAATATTTAATAATGAACATGCAATAAAGATAGTTCTGTAATCAACTAAAGGGGCATTTCCACAACACTGTTTTCAACTTAATATGGCCAATTTTTTGTATATGTTTTGGCCATTTCTTATAACAACAATAGTTTTTAGGGGCATGAAAACTCAGACTTTAGTTTGCAAGGGCAAGTATTTAAAAACAATATGATTATCGACTCTTTTTAAACTAAAAAAGTGTGTTTTTTGCAAAAACTTTAAGTATTTGCGTGAATAAATTACATACAAAGTCAATGCAAACGCATGAACAGAGTCAAATTATTGCTGCACAGCACGAATGACGTGTAATACGTAATGTGTTTGCAAATGACCATGGCCATTCAGAATTTGCCTCAATCGCTTCTTTGCAAGTGTAACTCAAGGGAAAAATGTGTGTCAGGGGAAAAAACATCCCTTGAGTAAACTAGAGCAAGTGATGTGGTGCTTCGCGTGTAGTGTCAACCCAGCATAAACGTTGGCATCAAAGGTACCTGTGTTAGGTATACCATCTAAAGACATGCATGAGTACTTGATAAACAAAACAACAATGGTGGACTACATAACAGTATGTGAACAATTTTATAGTTTGACATTGCCACCTACTGGCCTGGCATGCATAATACAGTGTTTTTAGTCAATTTTGCAGCGATTAACAGGGATCATTTTAATATCAGTGGCATCTGCACTCAAAGCTTTTCAAACACACAACAGTAAAACTTATGGTGAATGTACCCACAGCCTTCAAATTAGCTTGGTCAATAAATCAGTCCTTAAATAGATTAACTCATCATTTACTCTCCCTCATGTGGTTTTAAACCTTTATGAGTTTCTTTCTCCTGTTTACACAAAAGAAGATATTTGGAAAAATGCTGGTTGATGGTATTCATTGACTTCCATGTTTACAGTTCTTCAAAATATTTTCTTTTGTGTGTTCAACAGAAAAAAATAAACTCTAATAGGTTTTGAACCAGTGAAGGGTGAGTAAATGACAGATCTAATTTTTGAGTGAACTATCCCTTTAAGCAACAGAACCTTCAGAAATACCCCTTATCCTTATGAACATCTTTCACCCTGTCTGAAATCACAAAAGGTTTATGAAGGACATGATTTATTAGCGCTAATGCCACCACACCAAGTTCAGCATGCAATTCTCTTTTTATTAAATTTTTTTTAACCCATTATAAACATCTACGGCTTGAGAGGCAGACTGATTTCCGTATGCCGACTGTGGGCTAAAAGCCGTGACCACATTCTTAACTTACAACCATGCTCTATAGCTACCAGAACATACCCTATACACTTAAATTGACGGACTTGTGCTGTCATGCTTGACACTAGAGCTCTTCAGAAAATATTTGTGGTCAAATAATACAACACTGATATAAATCTAGCTTTAAGAGTAGCACCGTTTTCCACTCCAGCACAGACATCCTAGAAGATTTATCATATTTCAGCAATCTAATTATACCACCACCACCAAAAAAAGAAAAGAAGCATTATCATATTATAAGGCTGTGCATCGCTCATAATGAATGCTATTAGAAATGATGGGAATTAGGCTGTCATAACAAAGTTACACTCACGGACAACAATGACGTGACAGGGCTCACCCCGTGCATGTGCGTGCGTGTCTGCGTGTCAGTGTGCCTGCATGTCAGTTAAATCCATGGCCTTAACAGATGCAGTAAGGGAGACTGTAGCTTATTAGCCACATAACCTGATTGAGCGAGCACTGTAGCGGCTACCCAAACCTATCTAATTACACGGCCCTGCCTCGCCCGAGACTCAAAAGTGACGCTCGCCAATTACACTAATCACCTTCACCGCCAAAAAGCACTCGTTCCGGGAAACGGACACGGACGCTATTACAGTTCAGCTCCTGATGCATTTAGGAAGATCCTCGTTTGTTACTATTCTCTTCGAAATTGTTGGTCTGGTGTTCTGGTTATTTTTTGTTTACATCATAAACAGTGCATTTCTGTTTTTACAATGCTATTTATCTCACTATTGACTAATGGTGTGTCTTTTTTCTTCTCTCTCTCTCTCTCTCTCTCTCTCTCTCTCTCTCTCTCTCTCTCT
>CAIGQV010007757.1:8406909-8417219 GCA_903798115.1 Danio jaintianensis | reverse complement strand
TATATATATATATATAAATATATATATATATATTTTTTAAACTAATTCATTCAAACATTCATGCATTTTAATGTGCAGTGTCTTTCTCTGCATGCCTGTATTTTTACATAAATTTTGTTCCGCTTTTGTTATTTTATTTATTTAGTTTGTTTGTTTATTTATTTTGTTTTACATAAATCTTGCTTTTTTCCCCACAAATCTTTTGTTTGTTTTATGTATATTAAATATATAATGTGTATTAAGAACACACTAATCTGCATTTTTATTAATTTATTTTTAAAATATTCTATATACTAAGACTAAAACACTAACTTGAATTTTGCATGGAATCTTCTAACAGCTTAGATGCATGTTTTTGATAAAACATTGCATTTATTTTCTAATGTAATTGAATTTAGTTTAAGGTAAAGACTGTGACCTGTGTTGTGTCAGTGTTTCGGCTGAAATGCTCTTTGTCTTTGTGTTTCTCTAAGAGGATGTGAATTCAGGCTGTGTGTACATTTACTTTTCTGCCTAGTGCACATCAAAAGAAAGCAGAAGATTTTCATATCTATTTCTTTTTTCTTTGTAGTCCTCTAATTGCCTCCCAACGGCTTTCCATCCCTGGACAGAATCCTTAACAAAATGTATTTTTCCCTCTGTCTTAAAAAAAAAAAAATCTTTCAGTCAGACTCCAAAAGGGTCACAATGTAAACTGATTTATTTACACATTTGACTTAGTTGGTCATTTCATGATTTTATTTACATTAAAGCAGTGTAAAATTATTATTTTAGGTCATTTATTTTTATTACTCTTTGAAAATAATATACAGCTATGGGAAAAAACCTTTTGAAGACCTTTTGAAAATGCTCAGTTTCTCTGGATTTATGGTTTATAGTAGTGTTTGTAAAACAGTTTTAGTTTAATTCTCTCCAATACTGATAACGTTTTTTCCAAATATAAAATACAAATGTTGTCATTTAGAGCCTTATTTGCATAAAATAACAAAAAAGTGCAATGTTTTCACATATTTATATTCATTTTCAGAAAACACAATACTAATGTTTTAACTTCTTAAGAGTTAAACTTCAGAAGAGTTAAACAATCAATATTTCATTCAATAACCCTAATATTCTATCATAACAACTGAAAATATTAGTTATTTTGACCAATTGTCATTTTCTGAAAATAAAAATTAAAATAAAGTTTGTTGTTTTTTTTGTTTGTTTGGAATAAATGTTATTAGACTTTTATTCACCAAATAAACCTAAAAAAATCTCAAATTTATACTTGATTTAAAAAAAAAAAATACAAATCACAAAATATATATAAATATGCACACTGTCATTTAGAGCTTTTTTTTTTTGCTTAAAATAACATAAAGGTGCAATGTTTAGATATGTGTGTTTATATTCATTTTTAGAAAGCACAATACCAGTATATTAACTTCAAAAGAGTTTTTTAAAAATCTATATTTTGTTCAATATCCCTAATATTCTATCAAAACAGCTGATTATATTAGTTTTTCTGACCAATTGTCATTTTCTGAAAATAAAAGTAAAGTTATTTTTTTTTTAATTAATTTTTTTATTTGGACTAAATGTTGTTAGACTTTTAAAGAATAAAACAAACATTAACGCTTTACTCAAAAACACACCAAATAAGTCCAGTAAACCCAGATTTAAAAATAAATAATAAAAAAATAATAATAATTACAAAATATATGTATGCACACAGTTTTTTTTGTGTGTGTTGAAATCTCAGTCAGGCGGATCAGATCTCACGTCACAATCTCATAAGGCAACGTGTAACCTGCACACATTAAAATAAGATTCTGCGTATATCTCCTGTCCGCAGCTTGTCCATGTCAATAACTTAAAACTCCCTGACCACATAGAGCTCATCCCTGTTGGCAGCATTGTGTTGCACTGCTCGGTTCAACCTGGGCTGTATGATAACAGATCTCCAGTCTCGTTCTCATCCCTCAGAGCGGCAGACAGTGATGCACCTGCTAATGATCATCTCCAGCTGCTGAGTTAAATGGAGATGTGTTTTCATGGCGACCTCTGACCCTGTGCTCTTTACTCCACACACTTCAAACCCTGTCGGCGAGTCCATGCAGTGGCATTTAATGAGGCCCCATGTTTGCCCTCCGCCGCACTTTCATCCGCGCTTGATGTAAATTGAAAAGATCACAGCTATGGGGAGAAGACCTATAGTGGAAAGGCCTCTCTGCATAGATTATGAATATCATAACTCAACATACCTCATCCACAATGCGCCGCGCTTATAATTGGACCCGATGGGGGACTCGGGCTTTGATCAGATCATAGGCTGAATGACTTTACACTAAAAAATGTCACTGCCAAATCGGTTTGTCACCTGTAGAGGCGCCAAGCCCCTCTCTGATGCCCCCCGCTCACATCTCGTTAACGCGGATCATGGGACATGAGCTAATTAAGAGGAGACATCGATTACTGGAACGTTCACTTTGGCACTGCTATTGTCTTTAAATGGGGATCAATAGAAATCAATATTGGGTGGAGGAGGATTTGAATATTGACAGGACAAACTGCACTGTAATTAACTTTTTTTGTATTAAAAAATAATAATATAAATAAATATTACACATGCACTTGCAATGAACATGTATGATACTGTTATCATGGACACTTACTATTACAAAATACTGTGAATAGTTAATTATTATCTAAACTTTCAGAAAGCCTTTTAAAGTCTGCGTGAAATCCAAATTTACTGTTTATTTTGCTGGAACACATTGTTTTTCTTTAGGTAAACAATTAATCTTCACTCAAAAAATGCTTTTGCTGCTTGTTCAAACTACTTATTTAAAATGAGCTGAAACAACACAATTCTTTAGGTTGTTTTGGGACAACTTAATTGCTATATGTTCAATCAACTTAAAACTGTGAAAACCATTGAGTTAACCTAATCGATTTGCGTTGGGACGGCATGAAGGGATTGTGTGGAACCCTGCATTTTTTTACAGTGTTTCACTCAAAAAATGACTTTTGCTGCTTGTTCAAACTACTTGCTTAAAATGAGTTGAAATGACACAATTCTTAAGGTTTTTTGGGACTACATAACCTTTTATGTTCAATCCATTTAATTTGGTAAAAACGGTTAAGTTAACTTAATCGATTTGTATTGTGACAATATAAAGGAATTTTGTGGAAACCTGTATTTTTTACAGTGTTTCAAGTTAACCTGCTGATCTGTATTATTATTTTTTTAATCTTCAGCCTCATTATTCTAAACCGTTCCCCTCTTATCGTTTGCTACGAGGGAATGATGCGCAAATAGAGGCCCCGCCCCCTTCTTAATATTCCATTTCAGTTGGAAAAACATCAAAACACTGAAATATCCGCAAATATATGAATATTCAGATTGCTGTATTCACAGGGATGTTCATCACATGTTTATCACACTTGCTTGACAACATAATCGGGTATTTATTTTCAAGCATTAACATTGTCCCATTTGAATCTGGTTTACGGCATGCACAAGATATTGATTGAAAATGCTCTGACTTTTTATAGGCCTGTTATTCTTTAACAGTAATTTATTCTTTTTACAGTAGGGCTCCATTTGTTAACATAAGTTAATTTGACTAACCTCACGGTGAAAACCACAAAATCATTTATTAATCTTATGCATAAACACTCATTAAACTCATTTAATAAATAATATAGTTCAGTTGTATTTTTAACTATAGCATTAATACAGTTACTGTAATAATAATAATGCATTAACTGACGTTTAGTAATGAGACCTACTCTACTTAATCATTTTGCAATTATTTTGTTACATTTGTTTACTCAGAACATTTAAATACAATAAAGCAATACACAAATTTTTTTTGGTTGTTGTTATACCTGTTAAATTATATTGTTAAAAGTAAAAATATTGGTATTAGAATTGGTATTTTTAGAACAATAATAAATAATGATTATTAATATGACGACATTAGGTTAATTATCACATAGGGCTATCAGTAATGATGATGATGATAATAAAAATAATGCATATCTTTAAAATCGAAAGTTTAAACTTCAATGTAAACGTGAATATATGTACTTAATATAATAATTTAAAAAAAACTCGTTAACACTTGTTTGTTACATCGATAAATGCAATATTTAAAATGTAGTTAATATGTTATTAATATATGTGCGTTAATTGTAATTTGAATTTTTTATTAGAATATATAATTTAAATAGCATTTATAACATGAATGTGAGAGAAGTACATTTTAAAAATAAATAAGTTTATATTTCATTGTTTATTCTTTAAAAATATATTCCAAATGTTCACGGTTGTTTTTTTTTTATATGCGTTTGAATTTTTAAATACACATTTAAATTGAAATCAGAAATCTGAAGTGAATTCCCGTGTGCAGTCTTTTGTTTCATCTGCTCTTATTTGCCCACTGGGTAACGGCTCACGATCTCCTGAGTCTGAGTGGCATTTTGCTTTCTTTGATTCTTCAGAAATGAAGACTGTTTAACGGATTGTTTGGGGAGATTGAGAGAAGTGAGGAGGGGGGGAAAAAAAGAGACAACGCATCCAACATGAAATATTAATACTGCAGCAACTTTACATAAACATAAAAGCACTTAGCCAGTGTGAATATGGAGATGACACTTGTTAATTTACAGCCGCTAAACTTTCGGAGTATTCGCCATATCAGCTGGGAAGAAAAGATGCGTCCCAACAGAGACGAGCATAACAAAAGACAACACAAATAAAGCTCGTTTTATATGAAAAATCATTTTCATGTTCAACAGGGGTAGTCCAGTTCTGTGACGCACCTGTCATGTTTTTTTTTGTTTTTTACATTTTTGGCTTTTCATAAAGTGTTTTTGCTCAGTCTGATATTCAGAAAACATCCGGTATACACTTTTCAGTTTTTTCATCAATTTCTGTATATATTTTGATTGCAATACATATTTGTAAATGCTGTTTTGTCAAAAAAAATAAAAATCCTTTATTAAGTCATAAATCTTCACTTTGGCAGTTCTTAGAGACACCAAACTACTTCTAGTTTTATTCATATCTGTAATCAGAAAGTTTTTATGCAGGGATTTTATTCATGCATAATTTGTCTGATTATATACAATATTTTATTCTACAGTTTTTTTTTTTCTGCATGTTCATGCATTATGGAGTGATAAAACAATTCTTCTCCTTTAAAATCTTTGACTCTAATAGGTAAAAAAAAAAAAAAAAAAAAACAATTCACTTGACTTCATCAAGTGTATTTTTGTTGTTGCTAGAATTCTTTGCAAATTAGTCCATTTTTAAAGGTGCATAGAGTGCATTATTACACTGTTAAATTGTTCTCTGACATCTACATAGTAGGTATGTGGCTTAGGTAAGTTCAAATATTCTCCAGAAACCATTTTATACCTTTTAACTTAAACCATTTTAAGTTTGGTTTTGACCATATTTAGAATGATATTTAAATATTTATTATCTCTGCTCTGTAATCATAATTATTAGCATAATATATATATATATATATATATATATATATATATATATAGCATAGTAAATATATATAGCATAGTAAATATGCTTATATATATATATATATATATATATATATATATATATGCTTATACTACTGTAAATAAACATACTTCATTCATTTTCCTTCGGCTTAGTCTCTATTTCAGAGATTGCCACAGCTGAATGAACCGCCATCTATTCCAGCATATGTTTTACGCAACGGATGCCCTTCCAGCTGCAACCCAGTACTGGGAAACACCCATACAAACTCATTTACACACAATCATACACTACGGACAATTTAGTTTATTCAATTCACCTGTATCGCATGTCTTCGGACTGTGGGGCAAAACGGAGCACCCAGAGGAAACCCACACAAATACAGGGAGAACATGCAAACTCCACACAGAAATGCCAACTGGCCCAGCCGGGACTCGAACCAGCTACTTTCTTGCTGTGAGGTGACAGTGCTAACCACTGAGCCACCGTGCCGCCCCTAATCTTCATTTGTGAAAAAAAATATTTGATAAGTGGTGGAGAGGTGGATGAAATAAAAGCTAAATTATAATTATACTTAACAAAATGGACCAACAAAGATATATTTAAAGTTTTTTTTATTTTGTGGTTTTAATTCATATGAAAACACAGGCAGTAATTAATATCAACATTTACATAAACCGATTTGAGTTTTTGAAGTTTATTGCCGTCCTTTCCATAAAAATCACAGAACTGAGAGATTTGCATAAACGTGCATTATATTTTTATATTCAGCAGTCTACATGTGTTTGTTGCCTCATTACAAACATATGCAGCAAATCTCACAATATACATGTTAAAAAAAACAAAAGATCAATTTAAGCAGACCTTATGCCTCTTTGAGGTGACATGAAATAAATGTTTAATCTGTATATCCTGCATTTTGCATTCTGACGGCTCTTTGATCGTACTTTGCTGCTTCTTTCGGCCTGTTTTTCACCGGGATTTCACACTACTAAGGTTCACACGATAATGAGGAAACAATGATGTTTGAGGTACATTTCCATGTACTGAACTTGTATTATCCAACTATGCCTAGGTATATCCAGATTTTCATTCTATGGCACCTTTAATGAAGTAATGGCTCAGTTGCATATTTCAAAAACCATTTTAGAAAACTTGTAATATGAAAATTTTTATTCTCAATATAATCTTAATATAATCAATCAACTGGTGAAAATGTGGCAATAACTATTAGCTCATTTTTTTCCCTCTGCAACATGCAGTGTCTTACCTTAAGAAGCTCCAGTGATTATTGATATTAGTGCTGCTCGTGTGGATGATTTTCAGCAGATGGTTATAAGCGTATTATCAGCATATGTAATTGGTTTGGTTAACCTTACATTACCTGGATCAAGCAGCTCTTTGTGGTTCATCCGCATGTGTTTGTGCTGTGCTGTGTTTCATTACAGGCTTCAGTGCTTTAGGAGTACAGGAAAATCATTCATCAAATGTTTTATTACTCGAAAAACGTCAAGCAGTTTGAACCTCAACTAAATAGTACATATTTTTCGACATTTCCCTTAGTTTTAATGAATTAATTCAGTGTTTGTTTTGACGTTTATCTTTCTCTTTTCAATGGAAATATTTCAATGACTGCTAAAAAGTTTTTTTTACTTAAATATTCAGAAAAATAAGGAATATTATATTGCAAAATATATTAAATATTATTGTGAAATTGATTGATTATTCTGTGTTTTTTGTTCCGTTTTATTGCTTTACATTTTTATAAGTATAATATAAAAGTAAAATATTATACTTCTACTACTAATAATAGTAACAATATATATATATATATATATATATTATATATAGTTATTATTATTATTGTAATTGATTGTTATTACTTATTAAAATTGCAATATAATAATAATAATAATAATAATAGTAATAATAATAATAATAGTAGTAGTAATAATAATAATAATGAAAATAATGGAATATAAAAATATAGTAATAATAATTATTATTATAATTATTATTATAAGTATTATTCTTATATTTATTGTACTTAGTTTTATAATTCAATTAATAAGTACTATTATTAAATATTGTCTTTTTTTCAATAAAAATGTATTATAAATACATAAATATAAAATATAATTGCTATTATTAAATATTTTATTCATAAAAATGTACATATCCTAAAATAATAATAATAAAGATATATTTTTTATTATTAAACATAAAAATATAACAATTATCCCCACAAATTTATTTGGATTTTATTTTATGGATTTTGCAAACAAAACCTTTATTGCTATAAAACGTATTTAGAAAACAACTAAACAACTGCTTTCATTTCTCAGATTAAAGAGAATATAGAATTAAAGACTACAGCTGTATAATAAAGCAATAAAATCAAATGTATGTCCAGAGAATCAGGATGCATCTAGAAAGAAGAATACATCTAAAAGAGGGTTTTTTTTTTTTTCAGTTTGCACACACACACACGCACACACACAGCAGCATCGCTTCAATTAACAGAGCAGCAGGTGCTCGGCTTCTCTTGATTTTTCTGTCTGCTTTTTTCCTCTCTTTTTGACCTGTAAATGTGACTCTTCACACTCTGAATGGCTCTGCTCCTCCACCTATTTGCGAGGTGTTAATTTAACTGTGTGTGTGTCAGGTGTCGAGTCTGAAGAGTAAGCTGAAGAAGCAGTCCACGGCGACTGGCGCTGGTGTGGCCCGGGCCTTTCTGCACGCTCAGGCTGCGCTCTTTGGATCCTATCGGGATGCCCTCCGATATAAACCCGTAAGACTGATGCACCTCACCTACACTCACAGTATCTGTACATTATCAATACTATGCATCACTGAAGTGTGTGATACAGTGCGTTATAAGAGGGTTTTTTTTAAATAGGCTTTTAGTTTTTGAGGCAAAGCACTGATGTTTGTTTGTTTTTTTTCTTTTAGCAAGTTTTAATGACTTAATGCTAAATGATTTTAGCTTAAAATATGTAAATAAAATATTTTTTTCTGTAATTTTTTTATATATATTTTCAACATTTATTTTTTATTTGTTTTCTATATTTACTTATGCTTTATATTTACTTATTTTCTTAAACATATCCTGTTTCTAACACAAAAAATAAGACGTTTTTATACAAATTTAGCTAATTAATTTTTTAAATATACACCATCTGGAATTTTATTTTAAGGGCTTATAAACCCAGTTTATTAATCAATTAATTACTTATTTGAAGACATTTTTCACTGTTGTGCTTTTTAGATTTAATTGAATATTTAATTACTAAAAAATGTTGCTATAGATTTTGTTACTAGTATTATATTTTTAATTCCTTTTCCAATTAAAAATGTTATTTCAAATTTAATTTTGTATTTTCAACAAATGTTTGGCAAAATGGCGCCGACGACGATGGCCGCCTCCATGTCGTACTCTGCAATTGTTTTTGTTAGTTTGTCCCGTCTTGAGTCACATTCCTACAATTAGTTTCACCAGAGACGAATTGTTGGACATTCGGACACATACACCACCAAATGTTTTTCCAGACTTGGATTTATGTGATGTTTTGTTGAACATTGTAGTCGGCGGAGTCGCGGTGCTGCTCAAACGCTTTCGGGCGCGCAGACGAGGGAAGCGAGCAGGCGCGCTTGTGAAACACAGACAGTGCGGATTTCGAACTGCATTGCCTAGCATCTGTCTGGCGAATCTCCGCTCTCTACCCAACAAAATAGACAAACTCATTCTGCTCTCTCAGATAAACAGGGATTTTTTTGCATTCTGCTGCTCTGTGTTTCACGGAAACCTGGCTGAACGACGCCATACCGGACAACGTGCTTCATCTACAGGGCTATCAGCTGTTCAGAGCGGATTGCGACAGAGAATCAACGCGGAAATCGCGGGGTGGTGGGACATGCTTTTACATCAATGAAAGGTGGTGTACAGATGTAACAGTTTTAAAGAAGATGTGCTGTCCCGACCTAGAAGCACTGTTTATTAACTGGTAAGCCTTTCTACTCGCCGCGTGAGTTCTGCTCGTTCATCCTCGTCAGTGTTTACATTCCTCCGCATGCGCAAGCGTGCGTGGCGATACAGAAACTAGCTGATCAGATCACGGTAATAGAGCAACAACACCCGGACTCTGTTTTAATAATTCTCAGGGATTTTAACAAAGCAAAACTATCCCGCGAACTGCCAAAATATAGACAGCATATTACTTGTCTCACAAGAGACAGTAATGTATTGGATCACTGCTATACCACAATAAAGATGCATACCGCTCTGTCCAACGAGCAGCTTTGGGGAACTCTGATCATTGTTTGATTCATCTCATACCAACCTACAGGCAGAAACTGAAAACAGCCAAACCTGTATTAAGATCTGTGAAAAGATGGACTAACGAAACAGAGCATCTACAAGCCTGTTTCGACCTCACTGACTGGAGTGTTTTTGAAGCTGCTGCAAACGGTCTGGATGAGCTCACAGAGACTGTAAAATCTTATATCAGTTTCTGTGAAGACATGTGCATTCCTACCAGGACTCAACTCACATACAACAATGACAAACCATGGTTCACTGTAAAACTCAGACAGCTACGTCAGGCCAAGGAGGTTGCTTACAGGAACGGGGAGAGGGCCTTGTATAAGGAGGCCAAATAACCACTGGAAAAGGAGATCAGAGTGGCAAAAAGGAACTATTCTGAGAAACTAAGGAGTCCGTTCTCTTTCCAGCGACTCAGCATCCGTGTGGAAAAGTTTGAAAAATATCACAAACTACAAGAAACCATCCCCCAGCACT
>CAIGQV010007757.1:8379450-8396909 GCA_903798115.1 Danio jaintianensis | reverse complement strand
TATATATATATATATATATATATATATATATATATTTTTTTTTTTTTATTCTTTATTTTTTTTTTTGCAATGACTCATTTGAATTTATATGTATTTTCTCTCTTTTCCTATATAGTATAGGAAGTATGTATGTCAGTATGTCATATTAGTATGTCATATTCAATGCAGCAGTGGTTTTTACATTTAACATTCTACACAAAAAAAGAATGCAGTGCTTCACAAAAAATGATTTAGTAACTTTAACTTAGCATTTATATACTACTATGCTCTAATGATTTGACATTTTTTAACATTTTTTTAACCTCACTTATAAGTGGCTTTGGATAATAGCATCTGCTAAATGTAAATATACAGTCAAACCATTTCTCTCAGAAAATGTCATAATATAACAATAACTTGCAAGTTCAACTGTTTTGAAACAAATTCATCTTGATAATGCCAGATAACTTTGACAGAAATGAACAGTATATAATAGACTGCAATCAACCCAGACTCTTTACAGCAGCTTCTTCACTTTCTGTTGATCTTTAGTCCACTGTATGAAGAATTTAGGGTTATAATATGTCACAGTCTACTTTATTGTGCTCATTTACATAAATAATTTATAGTATCCTGCACCCAATATTTAAAAACAATTTTAAAAAAAAAGGTCTCTGAATAGTTTTTGGTTTGATTTTCTGCAATGTACCCATTTTACAGTATGTTTTTCATGTAAATACTGCACAGTAAGTCTCAGGAACGCTTACACTTCCCTCCAGCCCTATTTATAGCCTTAATATGGAGTCTCTTTCCTCCCCCCTCTGCCAAAGTCTTAATTTATACCCGCATTTAATCACATCTCAGTCTCGATGCATAACATTCCCTCCAAAAAAAAACCCAGATAGTGACCAGCAGTTCAAAGACAACTCCACCTCCAGTAGCTCCAGGAGAGCCCTTATCTCCAACTTGGCCATTCTGCAAAAGGCCAGCGCCGCGGTGCCCCGTTCTGACCATGAACCACATCCGCTCGGAGGCCCGTCCTGCATAGAAACCCAGTAAAGGCTTCCTGCCAAGAGATTGCGGGGGAAGTCTGTCAGCGACGACCTGCTTTCTGTCTCCTAACTCTCCCTCTTCCAGAGGCTGATGCTAACTCACGTTCACCCTGCCAACCGGAGAGAGCTCGCAGCGCTCTGGCATCTCCCCATCTCCCTGTCTGCACGGGTCCGGTTAACCGCTTCTTCCTCCAGACTCTCATCACTTCCCCCTCGACACATTCAGACGCACCGCTTTGGGCTTTTTTTCCCCCTCTCCAATGCTGCATAGTTGCGTTTAGCAAATGTAGTTGCTTGGAGATTTTTTTGCTAACTAGCGATGGCTGCTTTCATTCCAATCGTAGTTAAACGTGAAGATTAAGTTAAATATTGTAGGTTATAATGCAATTGTTTAATAGGAATAGGTCATACTAAAGTGAAAATTGGCTGTCCAAGGTGTTTTTTTTCCTCCAGTAGGCCATTAAAGAAGATATTTCAGCTGAAACTGTGGACGAATATACAGCGACCTTCTTGCTGTGAGGTGACAGTGCTAACCACTGAGCCACCGTGCCGCCCTACTGGGATATTCAATATATATATTGTCCTGACCTTACTTTGATATCTTATAAAGTAAACAAATCAGTGTGAAATAAACTGAACATTATTTACAGCATTGTTACGTTATGATATGCTGACTATGCAAAAAAGTACTGAGCGCTTTTGCAACAGTATCATTTTGTTGACTGTATGTTGTTGTTGTTTTTTACACTCTAAGTATCACTAGCTGTTAATTCGTATATTTTTTCTTTCAGCTAAAAATTTCTCTAATGTTTTACTGAAGAAAAAACAGGTCACCTACATCTTGGATGTTTTAAGGGCGAGTGAATTGCAAATTTTCTCTTCTGAATGAACTATCCTTAAACATGGCATTTTACAACATTTTTTAAATGTTGAAATAACATAAAATAAAAAGTACTGTTTTAGAAAACAAGCCAACACCAAATCCATTATTAATTGTTTGTTCTTAGACACTAATTCAGATATTTCGATCAGTTGTTATTTTGATAAACCAGTATCAATTCTTAAGTAGTTATTTTAGTTCGTTCTGTTTATCAGTTAATGTGTGAAAATTCTGAGCTGAAACCATAGCCAAAAATTCTGGATGCACTTGTCCAAAAACAGATGTTAAATGCTTTGTAATAATTATTTGTTATTTTATTAAATAATATAATAGTAATTTTCTTAGACTTTTTAAGTTTAACTCAATAACCTAAATTATACTGATGAAAAAAATAAATAAATCGACTAAAAATTGACTTGAGGGGCATAATTTTTCCAGTGTTGCCATATTGCAGGCAGCAGGAGCAAATATACAACATAGAAATATCTTGCCAGCATGATATTTGAGAGAACTTATGTGATATGTGGTTCTTGCATAGATGAGTATATGTGTACATGAGAGGAAAATCCACAGTACAAAAATTTTTGCTAGTTTGAACTTTGACTGTCTCGCGCATGTAAGCAAGGCAAGTGTATTTATATAGCACATTTCATACACAATGCTAATTCAAAGTGCTTTACATAAACAAGAATAAAAGAAACATAAAATAAGAAATGCAAAGGATTAAAAATGTGTTAAAACGGGGTTGTGTGTTAAAACACGTAAGCTAACTAACTGCTGCTTCTGTGTTTTAGTCAGGGCAGCAACAAACCACCATTGTGCAGTGCAAGCCATTGAAATGAATGGGTTTCATAATGCACCACTTTCCGTGTTTCCACTGTGAAAGCTGCTTCACACCCCACAGTGACTATGGCTGAAGGAAGAGTGAAACCGGCAGTGCAGCGCAGCATAATGATTTTTCTCATTTAAAATCTCTTTCTGAAGAAAACCAAAAATTCAAAACACCGAACATTCAGTGTATGCCTACACTGTAAAAAAAAACAACAACACTGACTCAACTTAAAATTTTAAGGCAGCAAACTTCGGGACATTTCAGTAAACTCAAAAATGTCCTGAAGTTTGTTGCCTTGTAATTTTAAGTTGAGTAAACATTTCTTTCTTTTTTTTTAGTGTCGTGAAACTTTGCTAAACATCTAAAAAACCTTTTTCAAGTAGCAAGTAAACCAATCATCTCCTCCTATTTACTATTGGTACAGCTTACAGAAATTCATCATGTATCATGCAATTTCTCAGTGCTATAACTGCATGAAATTGCTCAGTAATATGACCATATTTTTATTAGATTTTTTTATCTAATTTACCCCAGTAAAGCTATTCATTGTCATTCATGCATTAATTCATTAACGTCATTCATTAACCTAACCTGATTTCCAATATTTAATGTTTAGATGCTTTCAGCATCAAAGTACTTTTTATGGCTGCCAATTTTAAATTGGAGAAGAAATATAAATGTCATGAAATGATTATCATTACAATGTTGTTATTATTATTCTAAAAAATGACTGATGTTCAATTGTAATATTTGTAAATGCATATACAAATCGTACTGATTCAGAATTGAATCAAAATCCAAACTTGTGAGTTCTAATCTAATCTAATCATCTCTTTTGACAATCGCCAGCCATTAAAAGTCCCCCAGACAAGCAGACAGGTACGAACAGTGTCCATTTAATGGGACAAGTGTCTGTAACCTGATCCTGAGGGCTGGGGGTTTGGACAGGTGTTAATTTGACCCATTCATGTGCTTTAATTGGACTGCAGGGCGGCTGATGCTGAACCCTGTGGTCTCATCTCTCATTATAGAGATTGTAATGAAGTTACCCTGTAGTGGAGACCAATGAAAGGTGCTGACCCCTAGAGATGTCCTCACCCCGTTGCTGGGACACCTGAGACATGTTCTGGCCCACCGTTCCTCCGGCGCTCCTATTAAACCAATCTTTTATACTTGGTGCTTCAGTGCACATATCAAGAAGCTCATTAGTTTTTTCTTTTTGTTCACGAAGACAAGCATCAATATTGTTCTGGAAATTAATGTTCTTTTATATTACGGGCTGTTCAATACTTGTTTGTTACTTATTATTTAAAAAAACAAAAAAACGCACAGCTAAAATAGTTCCAGTCATGTCTTGATCACATTACAGCTCCATCTCTATCTCATGATGATTTTAGTTTTTCACAGCCTACAATGGTCAAATATAAAAGCAAAAAAACTTGAGGATATATTTAAGAAACTAGTTCCAAAGGATTACTTTGAAGACAAATAACTGACTAATATCTTAAATTAGAAGATCTAAACAGTGTGGTAACTTATGTAGTATATGCAGAATAATAATATACTCTGGTCCATTGAATTATTGGATAATATTTCCATTAATAATCTTGTATCAATATGTAAAAAGGAAGTATAAAACCATTTTTAAAAATCTATAAAAACGATAACTATAAATCTATTAAAAAAACTTGTATAACTATAAAATATCTATAAAATAATATAAAAATAAAATATAAAATCAGTGATCATATTAAGTTTTTTTATTATATTTATCAACATTATTTGTTAAAATGTTGAGCCAACTTGTAACTTAATATGTAAATATATTTATATTTATCAGATCAAATTTGAAAAAGGGATTCACGCATCAAAACTGTGAAATCATTTTACAGTTACATTTTCATTTTACATTTACAATACATTTTTACCATGATTTACTAAAATGTCTGTTGTACTGAATGAAGGTGGAACTTAATTTTACCAATATTTAAGACACTATTATTATGTGAAACAAAGTAGACACTTTATTTTCATTCCAATGTCTTTTGATAGTGTATAAAATATTAGTTTCTACAATCTTAAAAAAGCTTTGAGATAAATATATATTAGTATGTCTTTGTAAAAAATAATTGGTCACATTTTACTATAATAATAATAATAATAATAATAACCCTTGTGTACTGTTTAAATGGACTACCCTTTTGTTATGTTCATGGCTATTTTTGCCCCATTGACTTCCATTATAACCACATATTTTGATTCCAAAGCCATGACACTAAATAATCATGCATTCTTGATTGTTGGTGTTTTTCCCTGTTGGGAAGAGGTAAAACTTTTAATTTGAACTGTTGATCATCAGTTGGCAACATTGACCCTTTAGATAGGCCTGTGCAAAAAGGTTTCTGGCTTTTTATGGAGTTCTATGGAGTAAAACAACAAATTAAAGTGTGCATGCATAAATGCACTGTTTGCTACGTTCTGAAAGCTGAGCTGCTTATTTTGATCTTCTCAGACATATCAAGGTAAGTGTGCAAAAGTCTCTCTCACACTCACACACTCGCACACGCCCCCCCACACACACACACACACTATACTTCATACCACCGTATCATTTTTATGCTTTAATACGCTTTTTTTGCACTGCAGCTGATGATCAACAGCAAAAATTTCCCAACAGGGAAAACCAGCAACAATCAAGAATGCATAATTTTTTAATGTCATGGATTTGCAATCAAAAAATGTCATTATAATGGAAGTCAATGGGGCAAAAACAGCCACCAACATAACAAAAGGGTAGTAAATTTTCCCATAGTGTATTGTTGAATATTTAAAAAATGTCAAAGCATTTTCCCAAAATATGTGTCAAAATACGATTTGTCACCAAAAATCATTCCGTTTGCTGCCACACAGAGAAGGTTGTGGCCAAATTAAGACTCAAAATGACCCCAGAGTGGATGAAAACATCCCCAACAGCACATAATAGATAATAAAATGAAATGTATTTACTAACATAAACTAAGAATGAACAATACTTGTACAGCATTTATTAATTATAGTAACATTTACTAAAACTATTTCTAATAAAGTCCAAAGTGCTTGTTAAAATTAGTTAATGCACTGTGCGTACAAGAACTAACAATGAATAACTTTATTTTCATTAACTGAGATTAATTAATACTGTAATAAATGTATTGTTTTGATCATTAACTACCATTAACCTTATTTTCTTTTCTTTCTTTTTTTTGTATGCTTGTATATACAAGTACATTTTCATACTTCTGAACAAAAAGCAGTGTCTTAGCCTAATTTTAATGACCATATTTATTAGATCCCTTTCATGTCCTGTACGTGACAAGAGAGGAAATGAAACTTCCCAAAAGGCATTGCTCACACAACATGTTAATCCATCACCTGATGTAAATTACACGCAGTGACCACGTCTGGAGCGCCTCTAGATGGGATTGTTTTGGTGTTGTTCTCCATCCCCCTGCTTCCTTAATAACCTGTGATACTTTAATTTATGACTGCAGTTCATTGAAGGCAGACTGGCCAAATTAAACGCAGGAAGGGGCTTTACAGACGTCTATGAAGAGGAGATCACAGAGGGCGGCTTCTGCAAGAGTGAGTGCCACCTTTCTTTCTTTCTTTTTTCCCAATATAGTCCTATAGACCAAGCACAGCTCACAAACACTCTTACAGCTGACATTTTGAAGGAAATTATGTCCAAATTAAATTTGGTCATTATTTACTCGTTGTTTGAATTGGAAACGAAACAAAAAATGTCGACAATAATTCAAGCTGCATCTAAGATGTTGATAGTATTGTTTTTTTTAGATGTGTAACAAACTTTGAGTGTAAGATTAGATTTTTTTTTTTTAATAGTTTGAAATTTGTTGTTTAATCTACAATAATACAGTGGTACTGTGCATATGAAATATACATGATTTGTTGTATATGCTTTTTAAAATATTACTCTGAAATTGTAATTAATGTGGAAATTGTTTTATATATACATTTCAAACGGGGGGCCACAATGAAGTGTACGGGGTGTCTGTGGAAATCTTTGGTGAAAAAGCATAAAAAATTATTTTTAAAAAATAATACTATTTTAATTGGTGAAATAAAATTTTTTTTTTATTAAATACCCAAGCAAACGTTTATTAGAATAAATAAATACACATTAGTATAAAAGAAACAAACTAATTAATAAAAATAATTAATTGCAAAATTAAATAAGATATATGTATATTATATATATATTTCTTATTTTTTTATTAACTCCATAGAAACTAAACGTTTTAATAATAATAATAATACGTTTATTTGTTTATTTGTTCATTGTTATTATTATTATCATTATTATTATTATTATTATTATTTACATTTTGAAAACTGTTTTACAGTATCTTTGTGAGGGTTTCAGGTTTTTTTTTTTAAATAAAAAACATTAAGGAACAACATATTTTGCAAATAGTTTTTTTTTTCAACATTATTAAAAAGTCTTTACTATCATATTTGATAATTCATAGGGTATATGCAGAAATATCTGTTACAAAATCTGCGCATTTAAGGTCTGTTTTCTTTAAAAATCAACAATCTTCACTGCCTGATTGATATACAATATAAAATGGGTCTCAGAATGTGGAAGAAGCACTGCATTAAATTACATTTTTCCCCGCCATGTCTTTAAAATATGAAAATTTATTTTACCCCAGTATTTTCAATGGAGTTTCTGCGCTAGCCTGCTGATCCTGACAGCGCATGCATGTAAACAGCTTTTCATGTCATTTTTCGCTTCAACAACTAAATGAATGCTGAAGTCTATTTAACTGATTATAATTTAATTACATTACACCATCGATGCTGTAAAAGGAACCTTATGAAATTGAAAAAAGTCACATTAACCGTTCACCAGAAGTTTATCAGTATAGGAAGAAACACTAGCTGTGCATTTACCCCATTGCATCCTTTCTGAATAAAAGTAAAAAAAAATTTTTTTTAAACTCTAACTGATTCTAAACTTTGGTACTGCATGTTTAAATATACAAAATTTCTTTTTCCATGAATGATATTTTACTGTGAATTCATTATCTCATTTGGTTCTGCTTCTCAGGTAATTCGAAGTCTTATCAACAGTGGATTCACACCAAGATGGTAAGCAATGAATCAGAAATTTTTTCCCACTCATAATGTTAATGTTAATTTGGGCTGAATAATCAAGCCCAAAGCAGCGGAGCGGTTTTTGTATTATTTCCCGTCGGTTGCGAGGTGATGAAACCCATCCAGTGGAGCGAATGGCATGAAAGCGGAGATGCGATGCCAGGGAAGATGGTGAAAACTGTGGCGTGGGACAGTTAAGATGTCGAGACAGGCTTGATATGATGTGACAGCCAGTCATACGAGATGACACGAGACTTCTGGCAGGAAACACAGCCATTACTCGATAGATTGAACAAAAGAAAAGCCCTCTTTTCTTCTCTCCTTCCCTCCGCTGTCTTCCTCTCACCTCTGTTTTCTTTTTCCACTGTCTCTTTGCGTTCTCGATCCGTCAGCCGAATTAGTTCTCTGGAGTGCCGCTTTCAAAAGGTTTTGTGTAAAGTTCATATCCTCTGACTGACACGAATCCATAAGTAAAAGGGCCGCAGCGGCGTCATGTCGGTCAAGGCTTTGGGAGGTGAATTCGCCAGCATCTTTGGTGCGTTTAGCGTGTTAGCCTTGCAGCAATCATCAAGTAAAAAGCCACGACAGATGAAATCAGACAAGAGCACGCCATTCGGTATGAGCTTCGTCACACATAGCATTGTATAAAGGGACCAGGCATGTTTAACAGGCAAAGGTGTTTCTCATCACTTTGGGGCAAAACAAGCGCTTTGGCTGAAGGAACAAGGCGTTTATTCAGCTGCTAATGATTTGTGACAGTAAATGTGTGTTTATTTTATGTGTGTAATCTCTTTTGCATAGCGGGAGAGGGCAAAACCAGTCGTGAAGAACTTTCAGATGGTAAGTTCAACCTTGAGTTATATATAAAAAAATAAATGTAAATAAATAGTGTTATTATTTGCTTATACATGGTATTCCAAAACCAGTATGACTTTTTCTCTTCTGTGGGACATAAAAAAATCTACTCAAAAAATAAATAGGTAATGTAACTTAATTTAATTATGTCACACATTTCCATGTTTTTAAATTGCATTATTCCAACTTATTTTAAGGTAAACGGAACCCAAGAGCGAAATTAATTTTGAACCAATGATTGGTGAATTATCTTGTAAATTGTGAATTAAACTTGTCTGGTACACAGTTTACTCTCTTGTCGAGCCAATTCATTTCAAACACTTCATTTGAAAAACCTGAATTATCTGTTAATTTTTGCAATTCATACTTAAAGTCATAGTTCACTCAGAAATGAACATTTACTCACTATTTACTCTCCCTCAAGTGGATCCAAACCAATCCAAGTTTCATTTTTTTTTTCTGTTGAACACAAAAGAAGATATTGTGAAGAATGTTGGAAACCTGTAACCTTTAAATTCCATAGTAGAAAAAAATAAATACTATGGAAGTCAATGCTTACCGCTTTCCAACATTCTTCACAATATCTTCTTTGATTGTTCAAAAGAAGAAATATAGAAGTGAAGGGAGAGTAAATCATGATGGAATTTTCCATTTTGGGTGAACTGTTGCTTTAACAGCTATTTTAGTAATGTTTGTTGTTCACTGAGACTGAACTAGCATTAGCACAGTTATGGCTCATTTAGTGAAGCAACAAGCATTATTATTGTTAATAAAGCTGTTAGCACCAAAAGCATGAGTGCCACTCTTCTGCAAGATGGAAAACTCACAACTTCTTCTAACTCTTCAAACTAAGATTAAACTCTTTTAAAGTTTTTTTTAATTGAAGTCTTTGTCTTAAATTAAAACACCTATTGTTTTTGTTACAGTACTGAATTGTTATTTTTTTCATGGTTGATTATCATTTTCTCCACATATTTTTTATTTCATCAACTGATTAGTCTACTTCCTTTTGTTTTTTTTGTTGTTGTTGTTGTTTTTTGAAAGGCCAAAGATCATGCGAAGCGGAAAATACGCGACATGAAGGACAAGATTACACAAAAGGTGAGTTATCCAGAGTCTTCTTCCTATCAAAAACCCTCCATCCCTGTGCATTTGAAAGCACCTCCAAAGCCTAAAAATGCTGTGTGAGAGCTCACCGTCTCTCACATTCACACTCGCACAGACTCATGCCCTCACACTATTTAAGATGGATCACGTGGCTTCACCCATGGCTCGCGCTCGGGGTTTTAAATGGCTTGTGAAACCTCCTTAGCGCTTTGTTCAGGAGTGTACATTTCTAACAAGTGCGCCTCTGGCAATGGGCTGTCATGTCAACCACCCTTTCCCGGCACCACCTTTCATATTGTTTTGCATATTTCATCAGTGAGCGAGTGATTTCTTCAAAGCTAATGTAACGAGATGTATGTTTCCATAACACTGATGTCTTTGATAAGGCAATTGTGGCGTGAACTGTCAGACCAGGAGCTCAGAAAGGCGGCCCAGAGGAGACGAGACCTCTCACAGTTGATACGCTGGATGTTCGCTGCTGCTGTCTGCTCTGCTTCAGCTAAAGCAAAACAGATTTGAACAAGACTCAAATGAGTCTGTGTTATTGGGCATGTGTGCGTGTGCGTTCATATAAATAATCATGCACTTTCCTGCGGCACAAGTCAGCTTGTTGCAGAACATTTCCAATAGCGTACACTGATGAATTGTACGCAATAAAACTGGGTGCATATTATGAAAGTTTTGTTTGCGAATTCTCTGTTTAGCTTTTACATTTTGGAGATGATGCTAAAGAGAGGGAATAAAGGACTGAAACATTTCATTGGTGACCACGGACCACGAGAAAAATCTGCATAGAAAACCCTACAAAATACAGATTGCACAAATTCCTATTGGAATGATTTGATTTCGTCCTCAATTATAAATTTGACCACATCTTGGTAGATGACGAAATCTAATTAGATCATCTAGTACCTGCTTTAAATCAGTCACATGCAGACAGAGAACGCATGAGAGAGATTATGTGTGTGCATGTAAATGATACGAGCATATCTTATAGCTCATAGTAACGTGTCAGCTACCATTTTGCAAATTGTTTTGAGCATATTTGCGAGTTGGTTGATCTCCATCGGCATCTTCAAGATTACACAGATGAATGAAGGCTCTGGAAACGGTTACTGTGGTTACTACTAATGTAATACTTCATTTTACACAAATACAGAAGCCTGAATATAAGTGAAATCTGCCTAGGTAACTTCTGGCATGCAAAAATATTAAAATTCCACCCTCAAATTGTCACACAGCAATGGTGAAATTTGCTGCACTTTAAAGGGATAGTTCAGCCAAACATTTACTCGCTCTCCAATTGATTCAGACCTGTTTGAGTTTCTTTCTTCTTTTGAACACAAAAGTTATATATTGAAGAATGTTGGTAGCCACAGATTTCCGAAGTATGTTTTTCTACTATGGATGTCAGTTTCAACATTCTTCAAAAAAAATCATGCGCAAATTAACTCTGCATCATAAAACTGTGTATATATTAAACAATTATTAAACAATTTCTCTCTTTTTTTGTTTTAAGAACTTATTTAGCACACTTATAAATTGTGCATAGTAAACTGGGTACATATTAAGAATATAAAGTTTTGGCTGGGATATCTTTTATACTGGGTTCACACCAAATGCAAATTTTAGTATCTCATATGTGCGAACAGAGGCAAATTTTCACTGGGTATCGTGAATGACGAGGAATGCATGACACTTTTGCTGCGAACACATGGAATTCACCTCAATCTTCTCCGCAAGTTCAAAAAATTCAAAAAGTGCTAAATTTGTGTGAGGTAAAAAACATCCCATGAGTAATTGAGAGCAAGTGATGCAGTGCTTCACATCTGGTGTGAACCCAGCATTAGACATTGAATAGCAGGAAAGATCCCAATAGTAAAGCATTGGAAAAAATCCTATTAAAATTATTTTATTTCACCTTTGAATTAAACAACATCTTTTAAGGAACTCGTTGGACTTGCTCATGATAAAACTGCGTACATGTTAAGCCAGTACTGTGCTCCATTTCTCAGCTCTCTTTCTTGTCTTTTGACTTGCCGGCAGGACACTGAAGAGGAGGAAAGCCCATACTGTGAAGGTTCTCCCACCAGCACTAAAAGCCTCTCGCCCAGGAGACTTCAGAGGATAGCGGTGAGCACATACACACACACATAGTCCGACTCCTGAAAGAAGCGCCCATTTGCACACCAGTAAGTCCGAGTCGACGCGGGGCGGCATGATTGACAGCTGTGGCTAAAGCGGTCGTGTGTAGAGTGTGTGTAGTGTGTGTGTTTTGCGTGTGCGATTCAGTGATGTGTTGCCAAGCTCAGGCAGGGAAGCGGTGAGCCCCCCATAGACGCGGGAGGTGGCCTGGATTCATACCATTCACTGGCCTGCCTCCATTTCCAAACCCAAATAGGCCGCGGTTGGTTCACGAAAACCAAATTTTGGACTGAGGTTTTGCTACGTTTGTTAGCTAAAAGTGCTATATGCTTGAGTTTAAAAAAAAAAAAAGTTGTTTTTGTTTGTCTTGAAAACCATATTTTAGTATGTCATTGGCATTTTCATCCACTATTTGGTGCTATTGTGACTTTAAAATCTACAGCTTTTTAGTTTTGTGTTTCAGAAAACCATCATTTTTGTTTTATTCTTTAAACTATGATATCATTTCTTTCAAATTTAGAATCAAAATGATGTCATTTAGAGTTTTTTTGCATAAAATAACAAAAAAGGTGGCATGTTTATTTATTATATGTTTATTTTAATTTCATAACCATCAGGCCATGCGCTCAGGAACTCCCATGATGCTCTTGCTGCATCGATCTGCCCTCTTTTTCAACCTCAACCTCTCCCTCTCTTTCTCTATATATATATAATAGATGTTGAGTTAATTTTGTTGATCTTTGTAACATTAAATAGTCTATCAATTGCAAGAGATCATTTATTGATATATTTTGTTTCCTAAAATGTGTATAATTTTTAAACAATTTTCTTTACATGCATAAACTAAGATTATTTATTTCTATTAAGTTTGTATTTTTTATGTTTTTTTTTTCAATTCTGTTGAATTGAAATGTTTTCTGTTGAAAATTATTTATTATTTGAATATATGGGGCTGCACGGTGGCACAGTGGGTAGCACAATCGCCTCACAGCAAGAAAGTCGCTGGTTCAAGCCTTGGCTGGGTCAGTTGGCATTTCTATGTGGAGTTTGCATGTTCTCCCCGTGTTGGCGTGGGTTTCCTCCGAGTGCTCCGGTTTCCCCCACATGTCCAAAGACATGCGCTATAGGTGAATTGGGAAAGCTAAATTGTCCGTAGTGTATGTGTGTGAATGAGTGTGTATGGATGTTTCCCAGTGATGGGTTGCAGCTGGAAGAGCGTCCGCTGCGTAAAACATACGCTGGATAAATTGGCAGTTCATTCCGCTGTGGCGACCCCAGATTAATAAAGGGACTAAGCCGAAAAGAAAATGAATGAATGAATGAATGAAGAAGAATATATTTTAGGTATATATTTATTCTTAATTTATTTAACAGTGTTACATGATCCTTTAGAATTCATTGTAATATGCTGACTTCTATGATTTAAAAAATGTAACAATAAAAGTATTAAGCAAAATATTATTATGAACTATTTGTTTAATATAAAACAAGTATTGATATAAATGACAAAGGCACACAGTTGCGTTAACTAGCCAAAAACCTGAAGCTAAAATTAAACATTACAAACATTAGAACATTTCAAATCAACTGTTAATAAAAAAGTTACTTATTCATACTAAAATAACACAATCTTAAAGGAAGATGCACTTAAAATAGATGTTTTTTTTAAACACATTTTACTTATAAAACTTTTTACCTTTATTCTAATCTTTTTATCTGTCACTTTTCTTAAAACTGAAATATTCTTTGCTGAAAACACTACTAAAAAATTGACGTTTGACAAATGAAAATGTATTTATTTTTATTTAATACATTTATTTTATTGTGTTGGACCCAGAAAATAAAATGTAAGAGTTTCTAACAAGCATTCTTTCAGACTGCAATGTCACCTCTCACATTTGAGTATTTTAAAATAAAAACTGCAGGTTCATAAATTGCCTAGTCAGACACACACACAAACACTCATCATGTATCATTAAAATTGTCCTTTGCTTAACACTCGCTTTTCAGCAACTGCAACTCAGCAACCTAAATGCTGATCAGAAATGCAAAGCTGAATGGCGCAAGTGTTGATTAGCTGTAAAAATAGCTCACTTCCGGCACGAACAGCCAACCCTTGTTGCCCTTACATGCTCACACCTCTGTGGCCCGTGTTAGAAGGGCATTGGACAAAAGCCACAGCCGGCCTGATCCTCCCCATCACCCTGCAGGCTTTCCATTCAGCCCTTCATTAACATGCCTATTAGCTGCATCCTTGATGAGGAGAGAATGGCGACAAAAGTGTGGAGACAGAGCTCCTCCAATTAGGAGCTTTTCTAAAGACAAGACACTGCAGGTCAATAGGGTAAAAACAGTATGTAATATATTTATCACCATACTTAAATAGTTAATTGATTACATTTATATTGTATTACAAGTTTTCTAAAATGTTGATCAAATATGCGAATTAGGTTCAATATGTGGTAATTTGCATACATTTCTAGCCCAGTCAGGTTCAAAATTCTTGTTCTGTTTTTTCATTCATTTATATTTGATTCAGAGGTATTTATAGATGAGATTTTGGGATTCTTATTTTATCACTGGCGAACAGGCAGAAAAAAAAGTACTTTTTTTACTTCTAAAAATTGTCAAAAAAAAGAAGATAAGAATACGCTCTGCAGTTAAGTGTTTGTAAGCGCTGCTGAAGTGGAGATTAACTGTTTCCATTCAAAGAACTAATATCGCATAAAACGTTTGCAAATAAAGCACCATTTCCAGCCAATGAGTCAAAGAGAACAAAATCAGCGCTTCTTGATAAACTGAATATCAAAAATAAAAATGGAATTTGCAGCGGTAGAAGAAAGCAATGATCACACGATGGCTTTTGGAGGCGTGACGTAATAATACTGAACCACTTTGTCTAAGGGATTTTACAATTTCCAAAACAACATTTGAAATGTTTCACAATGTTGTGAGTCTCCTGGTTTGTCCATCAATGCCATCCCATCACACCTATTTTTGTCATCACATGATCTGTTAAAATAAAACATCACATGACATTTTTTGACGTGCATGCTGGAATTTATTCAGTAAATGAGTTTCCATTTTAGTTTATGTGCATTTGATATTATCGGATAAAAAGTTTATCCTTCTCTACAACTACCTATAATTACATTTAAAAATACGTTTTTATGTGTTTTTTCAAAATGTATGCGCATCTTGGCATTTGTTTATGCAATATTGCAAAATGCGCATAAAAATAGGTGGATGAAAACAGCTATGTATAAAGAGACAACTCGTTTTGAAAAAACAACCTTTAAAAATATGGTTAATTAAAATCTACAAACACAAATTGATAAAATGTGTAACAAATGAAACACCTAAAAGTGTGTTTGGGAGGTTTTATTTCCAATTAGACTGAACCCCCCCCCCCCACACACACACAAAAACAAAAACACAATTTTTAAACAGGTTCATGTAAACTGTGTTTTTGCCTGCAGTATATTGCTTTAAGGTGGCGGTGTCTCGGACGAGCCCCCCTCAAACTCGTCATATTTGTGTACACTGCAGCCACAAAAACCCTCCTCGTGATTAATGAAAAAATTGATCCAGTCATCATTACGTCTAACAGAAAACAAAAGAACAGGAGGTGACAGAGGTTCAGCAGCAGGACGACCAACATTTTCATTAAAACTGGAGTAGTACTGATGTATAATTAGAGACAAATGCTATAAGTGGTGTTATATGAGTGAGGGACTGCTGGCGAAAGTGCTGGTTATTTAATACAATATAACATTTAAGTTAGCTGCTGAACAAATTTGGATATGATTATATTTAAAGAAATATTTTGTAGATTTTCTCTTTTTTTATCTCAGGTATTTCATCTGTTTTTAGTATAGTGAGGTAATCAAGAACCTGGTGCAAATAAATGGCTTTGCATTATAAATAAATAAATGGATCTGAAATATTGATTTAGGTTGGATTAATGTTAGTATGTGAGAAGAAAGACACAGGGGGGATGAAACTTGCTCAGCAATAATTTAGCAAATGTTAATTGCGCTTGTTCGATGTAAAATTATATATAAACTTTTTTTATTATAAAAATATTTGTAAATAAATTAATTTAAATAAATAAAATAAAAAAAATAAAATTGAAATAAAAAAATGATTTAATTGAATATAAAATTGATCATATAAATAATTTTATCTAAAAAATGTATTGCTAATACAATACATATATTATTATATGCATATATTTATTCAAATATTCAATACATATTTGTAACAATTATACACACAAGCATGTATAGGTAATGTTTATATAAATTCCACTTAATTGTAGAATTTATATTAACATTAACAAAGATTTATAAATTCTGTAGGAAATATATTGCTCATGATTAGTTGATGTTAGTTAATACTGTAAGTTTAATGCAAAATGTTACCATAATTTTATTACCACAATGTTATCAAGTTTCTCTGGATTTACTGGATTTATTAGGTATGGCTTTGATTCAAATGTTAAATTTAGTTTCCCTGACTCCCCCAATTCCAATAAGTTCCAATAACATTTCTTCCCAATTTAAATACTACCACTATAAATACTGCCATTAAGAGCACAATTGCCTGGAAAATAACAATTTGTTAGAATAACAAATGTTTTCATTTGTTGTAATTGGAAATCAGGGTTATTCCAACAAATACTGATTTCTTAACTCTTAAGGCATTAAAACATTGATATTGTGTTAACTAAAAATGAACATAAACATGTCTGAAAGCATGCCATCTTTTTTATTATTTTATGCAACGAAAATACATTTTTATTTTGAAGAAACATCAGTAGTTTACAGAACAAAATAAAATGTACTTTTTACGTAAGCACACAGCTATAAATAATAAACCAAGTGGCCTTTTAATTTTTTCCATGTCTATATAACAGTAAGCTAGCTATAGTCTGTGCATGTGCATATATATATTTTAATTTTGTACATAAAACAAAAAAATAATAATGGTATTAAATATGTAATCATTTACTCATTAATAACTCAGAACAATGTAACTATATATACACAAGTGTACAAAGTCAAATCAGTATTTTATTCTAATGCAGAAGTAGGGCTGGGTGATATGACAAAATAAGTCCTCTAATATCCTGATAATGAAAATATATCATGATATATTCAATTCAATCAATTAATAGTTTATATAAACTGACTGCATGCAAACAAACAACTATTTCTCTTTTACATTTTAAAGTATATTCTCATACATCTACTCATTTGTTTGTGATCATATTTCTCACTTTATTTAGAACGTCCAGGCAAATGTTAAATTAAAAATGTAGAAATATAAAATAAATATTAATAAAATAGAAGACACTTTCCAAGAACAAATGATTACAGGTCCAACATAAATAAATACATACATACATACATACATACATACATACATACATACATACATACATACA
>CAIGQV010007757.1:8355729-8379440 GCA_903798115.1 Danio jaintianensis | reverse complement strand
ACATACATACATACATACATACATACATACATACATACATACATACACACACAAACAAACAAACACTGTTAAAAATGCAGAGTTCCACACAATTCATATTGTCCCAACACAAATCGATTAAGTTAGCTTAACAAATTTAAGTGGATTGAACATGGAGCAATTAAGTTGTCCCCCAAAAAATCTCAAGAATGGTGTTGATTCAACTCATTTAAAATAAGTAGTTTGAACAAGCAAAAAAATCATTATTTTGAGTGTAACAAATGGCTTGTAATTTTGTGCTTTTTAAAAAAATATCAACATAAACAAATGATGCAATAAACGATAGATCATAATATGAACTGCTTGACTTGTTATTTTGTCCATACGATATACACTCAAAAAATGACGTTTGCTGTTCATTTAAACTACTTATTTAAAATGAGAAACAACACAATTCTCAAGGTTTTTTTTTGGACAACTTAATTGTTTTATGTTCAATCCATTTAAATGAGCAAAAACAATTAAGTTAACTTAATCAATTTGTGTTGGGACAACATGAAGGTATTGTGTGGAACCCAGCATTTTTTACAGTGTTTCACTCAAAAAATGACTTTTTTTTTTGGGGTGGGGGACAACTTAAATCTTGTAATATGTTCAATCCACTTAAATTTGTAAAAACTAAGTTAAATTAATTCCTTCCTCTCCTTAAATCGATTGTGTGGAACCCGGCATTTTTTTACATTGTCACATTGCACAGCCCTATGCAGATGTGCAGGTCAGTGTGAGGAATGCAGCGCAGCAGTGAGAAAGAGAAGTTGAGCAGTGTTTTGTGGCTCAGGCTCAGTACAGTATGTGGTGCTGGTTTTCAGGTTGAGCCTCGGGGCCTGTGAAAGCCAGACTGGGTGTCAGTAGCAGAGCCTCGGGCACAGAAGAGCTGATCTCTATCACCCACTGAAGCTGTGTGTGTGTGTGCATCTCCTCTGAGTGGCACACAGCCTCTAGGGAATCACAGACACACACACACGCACACGCACGCACACACACACTCACACACTGGATGAAGCCGGCAGATGGATCCCCTATAGCCGTGGCCAGTTCAGCGGCGCTGCATATTAAAGAGTCCAAAAAGCTCTGTTCAAGTTGTGTATAATTCATACTCACTTCCTGCTCCGGCTTATGGGCTTCCACCTTCATTTACATAGAGCCCTGAGCAGTGACCACTGTAAACATGATAGCGGTACAGTCCACTCTTCGAGTCGTCAGTGCAGAGGGAATGTATTCAGAGTATCCAGAAAAGAGGATTCAGATTCGAGAGGATAGTTTAGATTTTGTTTGTCTGTGGATGGTTTTTAAAATATTATTCGAGCTTTAATTTCGCAAAACGCTGGTGATGAATGAGGTGGGATAATTAACTAGTTTTCAGCATAATTCTGCTGTTGATTTTTTTTTTTTTTATTTAGGTTTAAATATGGAAATTAGATATTCTTTTGCTAACTTTGTGCTGATTTGCATGCATTTCTACAACAATTGAAACAATTAGATTATTGGATGAAGTCAGAACCAAATTATTATTTTTGTATGCCATGTTAGAGTTTAGCTAATAGTTATCAATATACTTCAATTACTGAATTTTTAAATGTAAAAATGTTTGATTTAAATATGCAAATTAGCATTATTACCTTAACTTTTTGCTGATTTGAATTCGTTTTTAACATTGGATGAAATCATTTTGAACCTATGCCATATTAGAGTATAGCTAATAGTTATCATTGTACTTCCGCTAAGTACTGCTACTGATTTTTTATATGTAGGTTTAATTATGCAAATAAGTATATAAAAAAATACATATAAATATGCAACATTTAGTTAACTCTGGGCTAATTTGCATATATTTCAAACACAAAACTATGAACATTTAAGTCAGGTTGAAAATCGTATTTATTTATTTTTTTTACACATTTTAAAAGTCTATATAATAATTGAAATATACAGACACAGATTGATAAAGTATGACTTAGACCAATTGGGATGTATACATAATTTGTACTCAAAAATTTTGGATTTTACATATTGGAAATTATTTTAAATTTGTATGTAAATTAAAGATGTAACGTCCCATTTTGACATCTGCATCAAATAAACTTTCCAAATTTTATTTACATAGGAATCATATTAAGTGCAAGAACCTGATTTTAATGTTTCAAATAACATATGATTAAAATAATGTTCTCTCATTATTCAACAACTTGCATTATTACTAGCATAAATAATAATAAGAAATTAACATGTAAGTAATCATAGTAAATTTGAAAGATGACACTAATAATTATTCATATTTTGGGGCTCTTCTGTCATCCTTAAACATAGGTTTTTAAGCATGTCTTTAAATGATTGCAAAAATGCCTTTTTAACATATTACACTGAATGGCATTTGATTGGATCTATTCTATAATCATATATTATAGTCATTATTATTGCTTAAAAAACCTAAATAACACATTCTAATCTTTGGGGGAAAAAAGTCCACTCGCATTGTTTTGATGTCTCAAGTCTGTTGAAAATGAAATTATATTTAGCCACCTCATAGATGTTGTATGGATTGGCGAATGTGCAAACGTGTGAGCTCGAGCTCCCAGCGAGAGCTTTTGTGAAACTGTGCAGGTCTGGAGGACTGCCAGCGTGAAGATGGATTCGTTGGGTGTCAAAAAACATTGACGTACAAATGGAGAGAAAGCGCTTTTGGCCGGTGGACGTTTTGCTGCAAGCCGCACATCTGCATGAGACAGAGACGCAAAAAAAAAGAAGAAAAAGAAAAACCCTCTCGGCTGTAACCAAAGTGCCACCTACTGGATGCTCACAGACGACACGTCTATATAAAAAAACAAAAAACCTCCAGACTCTCTGATATTGGGAAAGTTGCTTTTAGCTGGAGCCAGTTGGAGGGTCTTGGGCTTTGTTTAAAGGCGAACTGCTTGAATAGCTCAGCAGACGCTGGCTTAAGTTTTGGCTTGGAGGCGCAGGGGGTTTTGTTTGCATTTTCCAGGCATATCTTCCCTTTTCTGCTCCCTGCCAAGCGCATGAGATCAGTGCCTGGTCTGAAATAGCATATGAAATATATAATGTAAGCCTGGCTATTAAATCGACGAGACGATTGGCTGCAATGTAAAGCCCTGTTGCCGCTTCTTACAACTTGGCCACGCTCGAAGCAAAAGATGAGATTTTTTTCCTCTTAAAGCGGCCCGCCCTGACAAGAGAGATGAAGTTTTAACGGTTTTCAAGTCGCCGTTGAAGAGCGCCATGTCTGTGCACCGCTTTGACCGAAGACGGACTGTTTTTTCGCGTAGATCTGAACGGGAGCGGAGTGATTTAGGGGACACGTAAAAGAAGCCAATGGGCAGCTTGGTTTTCCAAATTTGCGGTTTTGAAACAGTGGCTATTATTTTATTTCATACCCTGACTCTTTTCCTGGCCTTTGACTTTGTTACACCACTCACTTTGGAAAGAATGAAGGGACTGTAAAGTTAAAGGGATACGTGAAAATTTACTCAGCATTTAGTCACCCTCAAGTGGTTCCAAATGTTTCTTTTTTCTTCTGTTGAACCCAAAAGAAGAGTGAATGATAACAGGGCTTTGAGTTTTGGGTGAACTGTCTCTTTAAGAACTGGCTTTGTCTTGAAGGGATAGTTCACCCCAAAAATGTAATTGCCAGTATTTACTCATCTTCCACTTGTTCCAAACCTGTTCAACTCTTTCATCTGTTGAACACAAAAGACAATTTCATTCACTTTTCAATAGTATACTATGGGCATCAATAGATGCTTTTTTTCACAACATTCTACTGAATATTTTCTTTTGTGTTCAACAGAATAAAGGAACTCATGAAAGTTTAGAACCACTCGAGTCTGAGTCAATAGTGAGGAAAATGACGTTTTTGGGTCTCTTTCAACTATCTCTTTAATATTTCTTCTCAACGTTGAGTAATTTGGGTAAAGAAATGATTGTGATTTTTCTTTTTGATTAAAAAGTTGTTCTTTGCTGTGAAACATGTAGCACATATGTTGATTTAATTCAATTAATTTGAGCCATTGTGTTTTGTTAATTGCAGTTATTTTTTAATAGTTTAATGAAATCAAATTGAAAAGCCTTTCAAACAACCCTCCTGTGATTAGTTGTGTTTTTCATTTGATATTGTGGTAACCATTTTGAATATTTACAAAATTGACTTTTTTTTAAATGTTATTTTCTCAGAAGGAGCATATATTGCTTTAAGTGCATCAAGTGAAGGAAAGTCTTACATGACTGTGGGAGATAATTCCATCAGTTTAAAGCTAAAGTATGGAATGATAATTGAGTTATGGACAAACTTTTAAAACATAAATTTTTTTAAACAAAAATTAACGTATGGCCTTTGTAAATAATTCAAATATTTCCCAAAAGACGACAAGAAATTTTACTATATAAGAATTGTTCTGCATAGTATATTATATTGTTATGGACTGTAATATCTTGTTTTTCTTTATACAATGAGTAAAGTTAAAATATATATATATATATATAATTTAATTTTTTTTTTTAAATCTTGGCTTTGGACACCAGATGTTCCTGCAGTTATAGAATCACTCATAAACCTGTGCTTTTAAGTACATATAACTGACTAAATGTGTTGAGAGAACTAAAAAAATTAGTGATGGCTAACTTTTGTCTTTTGTTACTTGCATTTTGAAGCATAAATATTGATTTGGTTAGGCTAGCATTACTGTTACTACTTCACACATACTGCATACGTCAGAGTATAGATCTTTTGTTTTAGACTTGGGTCAGTAGAGGGCATTAGTGACGTCCACATTGTCAGCAGTGTTGCTTCAGAAGTATTTTGTCTCAGGGATTTTTAAGTCTCTGTTAGAGCATATTAATCCATGAACCACATTAACCAGCTACAAACTAAATCACAACATTACAAACTTTTTTTTTTTGAAGCAAAAAATTAAATGTAAATCAGACAAAAAAAGGCACAACGCCGTGTACAGAACTTTAATCAGGGAAAGAACTACAATCCCATGGGGCATTTCAAATGAACAATCAAATGAAAAACTATTCATCTAAAGTTATTAGTTATATATCTATAGAAACAAGTTTATCAAAATGCATGTGTATTATATAAGTAAATTATACTTTTACTATATACTTATTATGGACTCTGCTTCATTAATCATACATTCAGCTTCAATTATCAATTATAATTTTCTAATTTTCGTTTTTGTGTGTTAACTCTAATAAGTTAAATAATTAGTTATATTTTAACATCTACATTCAGTATTATTTGTAGTTTTGAAAAATAAAAATAAAAATCGTGTCCGCCTCTGTTCTGGTCAACTCTGTTACATCGGTTATAAAAAGGCACAACAAACTTTTGTTTTGTAGAGCACAGATAGAAACAGCATGTGACTCGCTCCAAGTGATGTCACTTCCTCTGGTAGGAAACTAGAAGTCATTGAGGCATGTCATGTATTGTTTTCTCATTAAGTTAGGTTGTAGATTAATAATATGTCAACTCTGTTATTGTGATATTTCAGTGAATTTCTATTTGCTTTTTAAAAACAATATGGTGAAAATGCATTATATCTGCATCATCTTTTTTTAGACATGGTAGAAGCATTTTAAACTAATGGGCAAAATTGAAAATGCCAACTCTGTTATTGTTATATTTTAATACAATAAGTTAAACAACAATTATTAACAATCAGATGTCCCCTATCACATTTAAGCATTTTGCATTACAATATTAATCGATTCAGTTTACTCTGAATATACATTTGTTGTCTATCATATACCGTTGAAGTCAAAATTATTCGCCCTCCTGTGATGTTTTTTCTTCTTTCAGGTATTTCCCAAATGATGTTTAACAGAGCAAGGAATTTTTCACTGTATTTCCGATAATATTTTTTCTTCTGGAGAATTTGTCTTTAAATTTGTTATTTGTTTTATTTCGGCTAGAATAAAAGCAGTTTTAAATTTTTTAATACCATTTTAAGGTCAATATTATTAGCCACCTTAAGCATTTTTTTTTTCAGATTATCTACGGAACAAACCACTGTTATACAATGACTTGCCTAATTACCCTAACTTGCCTAATTAACCTAATTAAGCCTTTAAATTGTAGTTTATGTTATGAAATGTCTTGAAAACAGAAATTGGGGAACAAAGTAGGAGGGCTTATAATAATGACTTCAGCTGTGTGTGTATATATAGACCAACTATGGATACTCATTTCACATTTACATTTGACAGATGCTTTAATCCAAAGCGACTTTTAACTTAACTTGGTAGAAAGCTAGTTTATAACTCAAGAACATACAATAAATGTTAGTATTAGAAAGACTAATACTAGACATTTCTGCAAAATGACTTTTAGCACATGTAGCTGCTTGTATGCGTTACAGGTTTGCTTTTGTGTGTGTGTTTCAGTAGAAGGTGTTTGAGATGCAGGCCTGGTGTTGCCATCCTGCGCTCACCTTGTTTTAATAAACACCTCTGCTTGTAGAAAACACAAGAGAGAGGCCAGTCTTTCTGAACAGCGAAGTCTGCTTCACAACTCAAGGGGCTCCAAAACTGCAAACACAAACACACACACACACAGCAAATGAATGTGACACAGTTCCGCAGGTGCATCCAAACCCCTTCACTTAAGCCAAAGTGGCTTGCCGGCCAGATTTATGGCCCTGACACAGGAATCCATTAAAGCCTTTTGGAGGATTCAAGGCCTGAACCCCCCGTAATCGCTTTCATTATAGCTGCCGGCTACTAGCGAGTGGGGCAATCAGTGCCCAACATGTGTTCCTGTTTATTCCAATGGCAAAGTGTTCGCTACACGCATCTCTCAGCTATTTTTATGGACAGGGTGGCCGTTAACCCATTCTGCATGCACCGATACCCAAGATTTTCACCCAAGCTATTACAGCGAGCCTTGACCAGTTGATCCGATCCACCCCGTCCGGTTAGCAACGTAGCGTGACGTTTTCCTCACGCCTCGGGCTCAGCAGTTTTGTGGCGCGCTTTGATAATGTGGCAAACGGCAGTTTATGGCCTACTTTAGTGAGTGGCGGTGCGTTTGCGTGTCGTGGACGGCTAGTTAATGGTGAACCCTAAAGCCTGGGGCCGCCGCCGCGTAAAGCTGTGCCCAATAATGCTTCAATTCTTTAATTTGCCAATTAAACGTGTTGCACAGGTGTGTTATAAAAGCCAAGGGATTAGCAGACCTGGCACCTTCGGCGGGGACGCGGATTAATGTTGTCGCTTTGTAATGGGGACAAAGTTTTTTTACGTTTTTTTTTTTTTTTTTCAATTATTTTCAAGAAATGTGTTGCTTTTGTAGGTTAGCTGTGGTTTTAATGTTTTAATCTTTTCTTTTAGTATCAAAATCTGAAGTCGTCTCCACACACACTCTATCCTGACAGTTATAACAATGACGACACTGCTAGCAGGTAAGGGTTTAAAGTGTATTATTAAAGTATATTATTGTTTTGAAAATTTGAGATCTGTCATGGTTTTTCATGGTTGGCTCATCAGGGGTGCATTTTGTTTAGCAAATATATATATATATATATTAAAAACTATAAAATTCTGAAATATTATTAGATTTTATGACTATAAAATGAGTATAGTATCATTTAATGACCATAGTATCATTTATTCCTGTGAATTAAACTGAATTTTCACCATCATTTAGTTGCACGGGATTCTTCAGAAAATCCTTCTAACATGATGATCTGCTGCTCAATTATGCTCAATTATTATTGGTACTCGATGATTAATTAGGATTCTTCTAATTATCAATGTTGAAAACTGTAAGGCTGCTTTATGTTTGTGGAATCTTTTAGAAAAATTTAATTTATAAATGAAATTATCTTTTTTTATTATTATAAATGCGTTTACCTTTATTCTGAACTATTTAATGTATCTTTGAGAAAAAGTAAACAGATTTTAATGATACATTTGTTTCAGTCTCCACAAAAATATGAAGCAGCCTAGTTGTTTTAAACACTACTTAATATAAATAAATATTTCTTGATCAGCAGATCATCATATTAGAAATATTTTTGAAGCATCTTGTGGTGCTGATGACTGGAATAATGCTCTTGAAATATTCATCTTTAAATCACAGGAGTAAATAAAATATAAAACAACACTGTGGGTCAATAGTTTTAGAAAGGTATGATTTGTAATGTTTGTCTGTTCTGCACACCAAGCCTGCATTTATTTGACTCAAATTACAGAAAAACGGTAACATTTTTACTATTTAAAATAACTTTTCTACTTGGATATTTCAAAAATGTGTATTTATCAGGGAATATTTTGTAACATTATAAATGTCAGTCATTTTAATTAATTTAAAGCATTCTTGCTAAACATTGGATCACATAACAATAATAATAATAATAATAGGGCTGCATGGTGGCGCAGTAGGTAGCACGTTCGCCTCACAGCAAGAAGGTCACTTGTTCGAGCCTCGGCTGGGTCAGTTGGTGTTTCTGTGTGGAGTTTGCATGTTCTCCCCGTGTTGGCGTGGGTTTCCTCCAGGTGCTCCGGTTTCCCCCACAAGTCCAAAGACATGCAGTATAGGTGAATTGGGTAGGCTAAATTGTCCGTAGTGTATGTGTGTTAATGAGAGTGTATGGATGTTTCCCAGTGATGGGTTGCAGCTGGAAGGGCATCTGCTGCATAAAACATATGCTGGATAAGTTGGCAGTTCATTCCGCTGTGGCGACCCCAGATTACTAAAGGGACTAAGCCGAAAAGAAAATGAATGAATAATAATAATAGTAATAAAAATAAAACATTAAAAATCGCAAATAAACTTTTAAAACTTCAGTAAAAAATAGGTATTTCAAATTGTAATAATATTTTACAATTTTGCAGTTTTTGATGTATTTTTTTAATCAAATAAATGAAGTCTTAATGAACAGAATAGGCTTCTTTTAAAAACATTTTTTTTAAAACATGGTGATTCCAAACTTTTGACCCATAGTATATGTTTTCCTAAACATTTATGAGGTAAACAGCATCTATTTGTCAAGGCAACACTGCCCTCTGGTGCTTTTTTCTCTCCCATATGGCTTTGGGTTTACAGCCTGCGTGCATGTGTTTGTTCAGAATCTCATCTGAGGACAGCGGGGAGGTGCCGTCCTACAATGAGGACAGTGATGAGTCTGATTTAGAGCTTCAGTCTGAAGTCAGTCAGTCGGGACAGATGAACTTGTTGGAGGAGATTCTGGACTCACTCAGTACATCCCACATCGAGCAGGGCCGACTGTCCGCCGCCAAGAGCCTAGACTTCTTCAGGTCATTCGAAGACCTCGACTACAATCCCAAGGTCAGAGATTTCATTTAATTCATTCATTCATTCATTCATTCATTCATATTTTGATTTATTAACAATTACTTATTTATTATTTATTGTTAATTTTTTTTATTATATTATAGTTAATATGTAATAATTATTATTATAGTATAATTATAATTGTTTATTAATAATAATAGTTGTTATTATTATTAAATTTTTTGATCAATAGATTCAATATTTGCATTTAATCTAATTTCATATTTTATTAATTTATTTCTTAAATTTTAAGGTTTCTGACATTCATATATTGTTAATGTTTTGCAGACATATAGATATGTATTATTTCAAAATGTAAATAGTTATGTATTTTATATTTATCATTAAAAAAAAATTTTTTTATTAATTTGTTTATTAACTATATTCGTTATTTAAAGTATTAAAATTTTCATTATTTAAATTTCATATAATTTTAATAAAATGCATTTTTTGGCGAAAAACTTTTAATTTAATTTGTAGAATTTTTAAGTTTCCAAGATCTATCTATATTTTCCAGATGATAGAGAGAGTTTTAACTTTGGCATTTTTGATTACTTGAGTAATTACGTTCAGTTTAAACAGTCAGTTATCTTATGTTGACTTCAAATCTGTGCCATGACCTGGTGAATGTATCGTTTTGTTATGTTTCCAGAAAAGCTTCAAGTCTCCACTGGGCAGTAGTTCTGCTGCGACCAGATGCGAAGTGGGAAACGGAGAACCAGATGGCTGGAAAACAGGTCAAGATGACAGCGCCATCCACGGTAAACATCTCCCGCCTTCACCTCGACGCCAAACCAGCTCCTGCTCCCTTCCAGTCCATCCTCCCCCTCCCACTGAAGACGTCCCGATGAGGAACTCTCTCCCAGAGACTCCCACAATACAGATCCTGCTTCCCGACATGGACAAGCCAACCAATTCAGCTGATGATGGCCAACTGAGCCCCCCAAAAAAGCACCCAGCAACCCGAAGCCTCTCCAGACAGAAGGTCCTTTCCAGAAAAACCCAGAGGCCCCATCAGGAGCACAAGACAGCAAGTGGACAACTTCCAGTACGAGTGCCCTGGGATAAGGAAAAGCAGCTCCTGGGCACAGGTATAGAAGGAGGCAGTGAGACTCAGGAGAAAGGCTTGTTAGAGGAGATTGAGTCCATGTGTCGCATTAGCATGGCCTTTGATAGCAACCAGGAGTTCATTCAGAACAACAGCAGCCGGGACAAATCCTGAGACAGCAGCACAACACTTGTGTTCATCATTGTCTGTTTTGTCTTCTGACGTCACACCAGCACTCTTCATATGTGAAGGATCTGCAGGGGTGTTTAGTGGTTAATATGAATGATCGGTCCTCTTGTTTCTTAACTAAAGGGCATAAGTTTGGGATCAGTATGATTTTATTTATTTGTTTTTTTCTCACCAAGGCAGCATTTATTTTATCAAAACGTGTGTGAAGAATGTGAAGAGTTATTACTATTTAAAATAAGTGTTTTATTATTAAATGCATATATATATATTTTTATTATTGAATTTTAATGATCACACAATCTTTCAGAAATCTTTCTAATATGATGATCTCCACACACAATATTATTTTTTTTATCAGGGTTGAAAATATTTGGACTGCCTAGTATTTTTAACTGTGATTCAGAACCATTAAAAAAAAAGAAAAACACAAAACTATAAAGTTGGAATTTTTTTTTTTTTCCAAAATTGATCATTAGAGAGCCATAATTAATAATTGAGTACCAGTAATAATGGATCATAATAGAACAGCAAATCAGCGTAATAGAATAAGTTCTGAAGGATCATGTGACACTGAAGACTGGGGTAATGATGCTTAAAATTCAATGTAAAATCAAATGAGTACATTGTATTTTCAGCTGGATTTTATAGAAAAACGGTTATTTTACATTGTAATAATATTTCACAATTTTACAGTATTTACTGTATTTTTTATCAAATAAATGTAGCCTTGGTGAACAGAATATTTTTTATATAAAAATATCTTACTGGTGAAAAACTTTTGCTCAGTAGTGTACACTCAGCTTAAAGGGATTTAATTCGACATCCAGTTTTATTTATTTCAGCAGATGATTTGCATTTCAAATCGCTGTTTCGATAAATCACTGTGGATGAGGGGGTGAACCTCTCTGTTTGTAGTTTACTAAATCGTACAAAAGTATTTAAATAGCTTAAATATGATGCCTTAAACATATTTAATTTGCTTCGACACAGTGTTTGATGACTGTGACACTGTAGCTGGCTTAGCTTGCTAGCTGCTATCACTAACTTCTGCATGCAATGCATCTTAAAAAGACATATTTATCTAGGCCAGATGGACATCTGGTTCTCAATTTGCTATATTTTTAAAGAAAAAGTATTTTTTCAAAGACAGATCTCAGGTTTCTGCTTTTATCCAAGATTAGACAACAATCCCAATTACCTTTTTATTTTAAAGGATTAACAGTAATAGAAATATTGTCTTTCTTGATTTAAACGTGACAATATTTGGTACTGATGAATAAATATATATTTTACTCTGCTTGTAAGTATATGATCCATATGAAGTTTAGTCTAAGACCAATTATATATGAGAACACAAACACTTCAAGCTATCCATGCTTCCTTTAAAAGAATAATTCACCCCAAAATGAAAATTCACTTTTAATTTACTCACACACATGCCATCTAAGATGTAGGGGACTTTCTTTCTTCATCAAAATAGATTTTTGGCTCAAAATGTGGTCCTTTGTGATCTATAAATTTCACACTTTGCGAGTCAAAAAAACACATATAGGGAACACAAAATTAATACTTGTGGCTCCTGGTTGCCAGGTTTTGCAAAAAAAAACAAGCCCAATGCTCAATCAAAACTAGCCCTACAATATCAAAACTCAAATATGCCAACTGTCATGTGCCATCCAGTTAAAATGTGAACAACTCCAGTGGAAATTAACCCCTAATTGTGAAATTCATTCAAGCTATTAATTCAATTGTAAATCAACAGACTTTCTTCTGTAGGTTACATTTAATTTAACAAATCCTGGAAAGTCCTGCCAATCTGTTACCATGGAAATTAAAACAGCCACTCATACAATGGTCTGTCCTAGTGCTTTTCTTCTTACAAAGGTTTGCTTACTAAGTTTCATCATCAACACACGCTTTTTATCATTTTATCACTAGAATATGAATTTGGTAGAGTAAAATATTTCAACACAACCATATAAATATAATGAATCCAATACGTCAAATCTTTAACTCGCAGAATAAAAAACAAGTGGGGAAACCGCGGTCCTGGCAACCTTGCTTCTAATGATACGTTGAGGTATGAAGTGAAATGATTGGTCTATGCAAGAAACTGAACCTCGACGTATCACCAGAAGTCGTATTACTATAAAAAAAAATCTGGTATATTTATTTTTGGGTGAACTATCCTTTTAAAAACACGAAAGTACCACAAGGGGTGCTGTAGCTGCATTAGCATAAACTAGGTACATCTTAAAATAGCGTAACACTTGCTTAACTGCTACATTCGGTGAGCAGCGAACTTCGCAACCTTCAAACAAGTGCGTTCTGTAGTATGAATGTGTGTAATAATATCAATGTCATTTCACTTGCATTTATGAATCCTATCCTGCAGCCTAATGGGATAGTAAAGTGTCCATTAGATGTGCACTTTAAAGTCTTTGATCATCAGTGTATTGTTCTTTCATAACTTTAGACATGCACCGAATTACTATACAGTAGGGAAGTATTCAAGATGTGAAAACTGGCTATAGATAAAGACGATGGTGGTTTGAAGAGAAACTTGCTAGCTTCGTAGATATTTTAACATAACTACTCCTCCTCATTACTGACTAGCAAGATCAAACCGATAGTTTAGTTACAGAAAAAATTGCCGTTGTCCTTTGTTTCACTCATTCATATCAGCTGTGGCCGTGCTCTTCAAAGCTTTACCGCCGCAGCAAACAGGAAGTGGTCATTAGATCCAGCACTTGTTTCTTTAGTGGCTGGTGAATTGTTCGGGCTGTTGGGCAGAGTGATTTAGGACACGTGCCATGCTGTCGGACACTTTAATGACTCTCCTCACCCCTCCGCTGTGGTAACGATATGGCTGTAAAAGCATTCAGAGTTTTAGGACCTCTGTCTCGAATCAAACTAGACTTCTCTCTGTGTAGCGGTTTAGCTCAAAGCTGTCCTGGAAAAACTATATGCCAACAAATCAAAGCTATGCAAAGTCTCATTCAGTGTTAGAGTAGAACTTCTAATGCAATTGATTTACTGGTTTAGAGGGATCATGGCAGGGTCTATTGTAACACTGTCGAAACTAAAGGTACTTTAAAAAGTGTGAGTTATTAATGTATGACATGAAATGCAGGTTGGTGTCACTTTTTATTTTCTTTTTAAATTATTATTATTATTTTTTTTCCACATTGCTCAATGGTATTTTCTGTAAATGGGAAGATCGCAATTACGTGTACGGTATTAACAATCAGCAACTTAAGGGAATTTCTGAAATGAAATGTACCCCCATAATGTATTTAAGTGTAAGGTTGTGCCTTAATTGAGTTCATCTGCTTCTTTTTCACATGCAGCCTCTTCTTCTCTTCTTTCAGACAGACTGTTTGTACTATTGACGATAACAGTAATGGTAACAATACAGATTTGCATTTGAGGGCTAATCAGAATCCAGACTATGTAATTTTGAAAGTGCCATAGAGTGCATTGATTATGTTAAATTGTTCTCTGATACTTAGGTAAGTGCAAAAACTTTACTGAAACAGTTTTATATTGTCATTTATAACCGCCGCAATTACCCCTAGAATGAAAAACCCCGGTTTGACGGTCATTAATGTTAATGAGCTCTGCTCTGATGCTCCGTAGCACCTCTCAGTGCCTGCTCTAACACAAACACACAGCATGATGTGTTCTGAAATACACATGTGCAAAGTAATCATACTTCAGTTGTCAAAAAATATTTTAAAATCTAAAAAAATTCCTTGTTAAATGACAATTGTTTTAACTGAAGTGGTAGAGAGGTTTATTTTAGTTAGAAGGAGTGAATAAAATGCGAAAGTTTGCCTTAATTAGTTTTAATTATAGTTGTACTCAACAAAAGGGCACAGTTAGAGCTGAGTGAGATGACACGATGCATAAATGTGCATTATATTCAGCAGTCTACATGTTTGTTGCCTCATTACAAACACGTGCAAATTTCACAATATACACGTTAAACTAACAAAAGATACAGTCCAACAGACCTTGTGCTTCTTTGGGGCGGCTGAATAAATTTATAACCTGTCATTTTTGAATTTTGGCCACGAGCTGTTATGACGAGATGCTCCATGCCTGGTTGCATTACCTGAGAGCTCTGTCAATGAATGACAATTTGAAATATGACAATTTTCTAAATAAGAATCCCACGTACATAGTAATTCTAATGTAAGCTTAGATAAACTTTAAAATAAATACAAAAAATGTGTTTGTTTTTTTTAATCTTATTAGGAAATGTTGTGGCCAATCAAACGCTGCTAAGGGTTTGCATATTATTAATCCCATGTGGATCGTCATAGTTGGTGTTTTGTTCTGATTGGCCTGTTTTTGACCAGGATTTTACACACAGGATTTACATGAGAACGAGGAAACAATGATGTTTGAGGCTCACTGTATGCTATTTCCATGTACTGAACTTTTATTATACAGCTATGCCTAGGTATATCCAGATTTGTATTCTATGGCACCTTTAAAGAATTTTAGCATTTAAAGTGACAGTACAGAGTGCTCCTGTTTTAACAATACACTAATATCTGAAGTTACCATTATAGTTATTGTTTTTAGTATGAATGGACCTTAACTCATAAAGGGAATCCTGTGCATGAGGAAACCCTATTGATAAAAGTTACGGTCACATTAGCAATATTTCAGTCACATTTGACCTGCAAAAAAAAAACAGGTCAACAGTATTGCATTGTGCAAATCCACACAATCAACCTAAACCCAATGCAAACTTTTTACACCCTCACACAGAAATGAAATGCCTGGAATTTGCATGAGTGAGAAAAATATAATCATAACGAGTTTAGGTTTTTGGAGCAGAGCTTGTACGTTACACAGGTACTTTAGTATTAATTTAAATTAGAAGTTATGATTTTTCTAAGGATGTGTTCGCACTTGTAGTTCAGTTAATTTGATCCGAATCAAAAAAGAAAATGTTACATTAGGTACAGAGTTCTGCACATGACATGCAAAAAAAAGAAGATAAATCATGGGCACAATTTCTTAAATCATTCTTTCTATTTATTATAGCATGAGCACGATTTATTCATTTGTTCCCTCGATTTACTAAATCATGTGCACAGTTTACTATTTCCTGTCCTCATTCTAGGTAAATCGTGGACATGAAATGATAATCATTGCCTCATAACTTTACAAAACAGAATTCCTAATGCTATACTATACTGTAACATGAAGTATAATACGCGAACAGGAAGTATAACCAAGTTTATTATTTCATACACACGACTTACCTTGAACGAAGGTGTGATGGCCAGGTAGGTATTAGGCCACACATAACTTCTACAGACTGATCGGTAGGCCCACACGGAATCTGCATGTGCAGAAATCCGCAGATTTTCACAGATTTCCACAGATTTTTAGCCCATCATTGAGTCTATTTATTTACTTGTGTAAATGTGTTTTAAAACAACCCGGAAATACTGAATGTCAAAAAACTTTGCCTAGTAATCTGTTTATAGGTATATGGATAGTAATAAAACCATTACTCGGTACAATACCACTCAAGCAGGATCTCAGAAAGGCCACATGCAATCAAGTTTTACATTTTCACTGTATGTTTATTGTAGCTGTTATTTTTGATATTGTGTATTTGGAAACATGTAGGGTTTGGTTCATTGTTGTCAATCATGTCTTAAAGTTTAAAGTGTGCTCTGTGTTTTGAATGACTTCATGTCTTAATGAAACAACTGGAAATTCTGATTAGCTAGAATTTTGCCTTGCGAAGATATTTAACCTATTTTCTTTCTGATTTGTTCTTGCTGAATTAATTTGATTTAATATTATAGCATGATTTGGAATAACGTTGCAGTAGAAACTACCAAGTGTTGTTTTTTTTTAAAGGTGCATTTTGCAAAATGTAATTATTTTTGCAAGTTCACTTTTTCACCAGTTACTTTTTTTAAAATTCAAACACTACTTGAAACTAGACGGTAACCATACAAATTGAGGAAAGACAATGCTATCCAAATTCAGTTTTTTCATTCTATCTTTGCTGTTTACATACGCTCCTTATTAATGTGCATTTCTGTTGTAAAGTTAGTATTTTTTGTGATGCCGGGAATCCTTTTAAAGATGCATGAGTGCTCTTCTGATGTCAACTTTTCAAATTTTTACTTCATAGTATTGCGACGCTCTTCAGTTTTTGAGTGTGGCGATGTTGTAGGTAAATCACTGGACTTTCCAAACTGCGCTTTTGAATGTTAAACACAACGCTGCGTTTTCGTTACGCATATAATCTTCGACTCACCATTCGTGCTTGATTTTTCTTGAATGTTCTCTGGTACAGTTTAGTTTGTGGTGGTTGAAGTGCTTTGGAGTGAGTGAAGCTGGATGGTTGAACTCCACCGCATGCTCTCAGTGCAGTTATTTCCTTTTCAAGTGCAAATTAGGTCAGTCTGATGTGTTATTACAGGAACTACTGGTACCGCTGTATGCACTGTGAACTCAAATAAATTAAATATGTCCTTACAAGGGTTGATTCCGTCTTTATTTGACCTCGACAAGGTGCGTGTGAATTTATACAGTACTTGATTTAATTTTGACACCAAGTTATTTACACTTTTTGTTTATGTTTACAGAACAAGAGCAGCACATTGTACAACATCAGTGTTTGTGTTTCTGTGCTACATATGGAAGTCTGTTTCCGCCACAGGATGAGAAAAATATAAGGTAACTTTAACTTTTTATCTGACATTCTGACTTTTCTTCCTCACAGTTTAGACCAGTGTTTCTCAACCACGTTGCTGTAGGACCACATTTCCCATGTCTCCTTAACCAATCACACCTGTTTCAGATCAGCTCGTTAGCAGAGACTGAAAGACCCAAGTTGGTATCGCTGCAGCCCAGTGACCTCCAAGTGGGAGGTATTACACTGCAAGTAGGTTGGGTGACCTCCAAGTGGGAGGGACTTGTGCCGCAGATAGGCTGGTTTTAAGTTGGTGTAGGTGGAGTAGACATTAATAAAACACATCAGATTACTGTGAGGTTGGGTTTAGGGTTGGGGTAGGTGTAGACATTCATAAAGCAAAATATTGGACTCTGTGTCATGTACAAGACATTAAATAAATAAAAAACCCTAGTTTTGTACAGCCCACTTTGAGCTCAAGTCCCACCCACCTGGAGTTGGCTCTGACCTCCGTTTATACCCTTCTTGAAAGACCTGTAATAAGTGTGACAAACAAAGAAGACATCAAAAACATGCAGTGCTGGTGGTCCTCCAGGAATGTGGTTGAGAAACACTGGTTTAGAGAAACAAAGTGTGGTTTTACATGACAACGATATAGCCAAAATCAGTGTTTTCGCTTTGTGTTTTGAAAAGGCTTCATGTTTACACAACAATGTTTTCAAAATGATCACTGTTACATGTATCTGCAGAATTAATCATTAGGAAACACTTAAGCAGCAACACTACCACTTACTTCGTTATTGTGTGTTTGTTTGCACTTGTTTTTAATCTACATCTCCATAAACACATACTGTGCACATGCATGATGTCATCGTTTTCTAAGATTTGAGTTTTTGAGTTTTTACACAAACACGACAATGGCAGCATTTTCAAAAACTAACACTTTGAAACTCATATTATCATTTTAATTTAGGCATTTTCAGTCCCAAAAACAAAATTGTTGTGTAAACAAACAGATTTTCCCTTTTTTTTAAACTAAAAACGTTGTCGTGTAGACAGCCCCAAAGTCTGAATTGCAAAGTCAGAATTACAAGAAGGCCTACTTAGCAATTGGCATAAAATGGGCGTAATTTCGACTTCTCACTTAAATTCTGACTTTATTTCTTGCAAGTTGCAATTGCGAGAAAGATGTCAATTTTTGATTACATGTTTAGAACACAAAATTGTAAGCCGTAAGCTTGCATTCCTGTGAAGTCTGAAATATGAGATAAAAAGCATTTATTTCTGTAATTATTTATTTTCAGATGCGGAAACAGTATTCCTTAGCTACCAGTTCCTTAAAAAACATTAACCTGACAAATTCAAGTATTTTAATTACAGAGCAAAAATGGACTTTTGTATTGAGGAAAAAACACTTATGTACACAAGAAAATGTTCATGGCACATATACATAAATAAAACAGCTTTTAAGTCATGTTGAAGGGATAGTTCACCCAAAAATGTACATTTCCTCTCCATTTACTCACACTCAAGTGGTTTTAAACTTTTATATTTCTTCTGTTGAACACAAAACACAATATTCTAAAGAATGCTGGAATAAAGCAGTCATTGACATCTATAGTAGATAGTTTAGTATAGTAACAAAAGATACTATGGAAGTTAATGGCTGTTTTTTTCCCCAACATTCCCCAGTACTGCCTATTTTCCTTTGTGTTCAACAGAAGAAAGAAACTGAAACCGGTTTGGAACAAGTGGAGCATGAGTTAATACATTATTTTGGGTGGACTATCTCCTAAAACTCTACATAGAAGTCTAGTGTTTTTCCCCTACAAATGTCAATTTTTCAGCTCACCGGCAGCAGGAACACATAAAAACAACACCTTGATGCATCCAGATGAAAAAAATTATCCACCCTGAAATCACATTGCTCATGAACTCTATTAAATTTGTTCTAATTAACCATGATTGTTGAGCAGCATTGCATTGAAGCACCTGTCTATTATTTAAAAAACACTTCACAATTCACCAATCAATGAATCCTAAAGCTTTTCAGAGGTATATTACACCAATGGCAGGCGATCATCACGCACTATTATAAATTAAACATCCATTGTGGAAGATTGTCCAATCAAAAATGGTCCAACACTTATAGCTGCCACATAATCAATCAACAAAAAGGCGTTTTTGCACCTTTTTTTGCCTCCGTCTTGTAAAAGCATCAGATGAGTCTCTCCATTGGTGGAGGTTGTACAATGTTCCACATCTCCACTCTCGAACCTTCCTTCTCCTGCCGACTGGGGCTGTAAGTGCCTCGTGTGGCCCTTCGGTTCAGTGCAATGACCAGAGCTGTGGTCACACCAAAAACAACCAACAGCAGAACCACACACACTAGGCTGATGGACAGCAACAGCTGAGACGTCACGCTCTCTGCATTCAGCTGGAGGAAAGCAAAACAAGAACAATTAGCGATGACGAAGTGTTTTTTAAAAACAATGCACTGATGTCACAATTTCTGGATCCAAACACTCTGTCAGATGCCCAGAGCTAACAATGAGTAAGGAATAACTGATGACGGGCCGTAATAATGCACAACTGAGGTGGTGATGCGGCCACAACCTTGGGTGTGCATTATTTTCTTATAATTCAATGCACTGGAGTCGATTATTACATTTATATCACAGTTACACACCTAAAGACACTGTTCAGATGTGAACATATAAATCATTCATGCACATTATTCAGTATCGGTGGGCATACTGGTATCGGTTGATAAATTCTTCTTTTTTAATGCTTTAAATTTATCGGTTTCTATATTATGCATATTTCCTTCAATATGTATGAAACTACTTAATAAATGGGAAAATCAGTGATGGTTATTATATTGTTGGTCATATCAGTATCAGCTGATAAATGTATTTTCAAAGTAAGCATCATCACAAAAGGAAAATAAATTATCAGCTAATAATTACAGATTATTTTAAGAAACATTGCAGAGGGAGATTTTTTTTTATAGTGAAAAAATAGGAAATCGCAATTAAAATGTGTATATTCTTTTGCAAATATATACACACAAAATGTCCTTGTTTTCCACATTTGAGGTTTTAAGATGAAATCAGTTGTCCGCTTTATTTGTTGGTGTTTATTTTTGTAATCTGGTTCAGAAAAATGAATATACATGTATTTATTGGCTAATATCATGTTTATTTATTGGACTAAATACCAGTTATAAGCTTCCAAAATATAATGGGTTATTGGTATAAATAGATTTTCTAATTTCCAAATAGAAATAAATGAATTATTATCTTATTATATTATACATATGTGTTATATACTACACTTTACAAATATTTGAACTCAAGACATTAGACTATTTCAGTCTACCTATAACAAAATGTATGCTTAGTAAGTTTGTTACTTGCCATGTTTATGAAATTTATTAGCAGTAAAAAATAAATAAATTATTATATATATATATATATATATATATATATATATATATATATATATATAGATAGATAGATAGATAGATAGATAGATATCTCGTTATTGTAGCTTTGTGTAAGCTGACTTTTTCCAAGTATGTCACTCCCTTCATTTTTAAGTAAATCAGCTGTTTTGAATGAATGGCATAATTGAATCACTCATAAAGACAGGGACTTGTCGCCACCTACTGGCTGCTGTACTCATTTATTTATTTTTGACAGAGCTAAGCCAGCACAAAATCACAGAAAATGAATAATTTCTACGAGTTTGTTGTCAGTATCATGCCCCTAATATGATGCCTTATATAAAAAATGTTTGTATATAATGTCTAGAATCAGCGAACAATATAGCGGGGCTAAACTTCTCGACCAGATTTAGCCCAACAGAACCCAATCCGTCTCTCCATCTGCTGAAGCTGCATCAGAGACAGGAGAAAATCTCACGGCCACAGAAACGGAGCTCATCACCCGTGTTTCTGTGTGTGAAGAAGACAAAGACAGCCAGACTTTCCAGCAGACAAACGACCCTGTCACTGCGGTAAGTTTCTCTGGATATATTTCTCCCCATTCGCTCCTCAGACCCGCAGCGATGCACTGCTGAGTTGCATTTCGCACTGAAAGCCGCCGCTGTGTCTTTTTCTGCTGGCCAAGCACAATTCTGTCACTCTGAAGACACAAAAGTTTCTGGAAACAGAAGCAGAGCCACAGATTCCTCACACCGAGACACATTTATGCTTCAGCAGTCAGAAAAACACTGGCCCTCAACAGCAGCGCGGCTTCCCTATAGCTGTCGCCGCGCTTCTGTGAGAATGAGCTATTTTAAGCTTGAAAACAAAAACCCTGTTGCATTTGTAATAAAACGGTTGGAAACGGTGTAAATGATTCATGATTTGAGCGCAGATAACCTAGATAAAGTTATACTGTGAGATAAGTTGGAGATAAAATGACTTTTTTTCATTCGGATTTCTGTCATGAAGCAAGTGTCGTTTCTTTTGTTGACAGACTCCACTTTTAAACAAGTGAGGTGAGATTGAGACGTCTTTTATTTGTTGTTTTGTAAAATATTGTCTTGTAGGCTTTTTTCTGTTACAATATAATATCATATGCACTTTTTTCTCCTCAGAATTCAGAGTTTGTAACGTGCAGTTACAACTTCGAAGCTCAAATTTGCACATTTACATCTCTTTTTTAAGAAAAAGGTAAGATTTATATTTAAATTCTGAATTGTGACAAAAGTCAGATTCCTGAATTTAAAATAATAATAATAATAATAATAATAGAAATAATAATATTTTAATTAATAATAATAATATTTATTATTATTATTTTCAGTTCAAATTTTAATGATTCATTTTTATGATTCTTGTCAAATTTGCTGGATAATTTTGAAGGAAAAACATAATTGTGAGAAGTAGTCACAGTTATTTATTACTACTATTATTATTATTATTATTATTATTATTATTATTAATAGTACTAGTGGTGATGGTGGTGTTTTTATTTTTTATTCCATATCAGAAACAGGGTATTAAAAAATAGGTGGTTTGGGAGTAGTTTTTAGTATACATGGAAAATTTTCTAAGGATTTCTAATAATGAAAATATTCATGAAGGATTTAGTTCCAAACATTTTCACATTAAGCATAAAATTTATGTCAATTTTTAAGCAGAAAGTCTGAAATAGTATTTTCATGTGTAACATATTTCAGTAATCTTTGATTTCAAATCGTGGATACTTATTTTGCTGGTCAAGTAGATCCTTTATTGGATTTACTGCAGTAGTTCATTCCAAAAATCACAATTTTGCATACATAAAAATATATTGGGTAAAGTAAATCTTTAGCATCTGTAAAACATCATTACAAAGACTTTCATTTCGGCATTACAAATAATTATATTGAAATTAGTTATAAATACATTTATAAAAGAAGTTTTTATAGGTAGGTCTGTAATGATTACTGTACTGTCAAAAAACAGAGATAGCACATTTAAAATATCTAAATATCTACATTAATTATACAGCTTTCAATTGTCATTCAGATGGTTAATTTATATGCACCAATTCAATAAAACAATCATCATGTAAGTACTGTATACTTGCATAGATATCTGCACGCTAAATTAATTTTATAAAATGTAACTAAATACTAGATCTCCAGTATAATAGATCTGAAAGGGACTAGTGCAGTACAGCATGAGTCATCAATATTGTTTGTGTTTTTGTTGTTGTTGAGGAGAGAGAGTGTACATTTCAACGGAGTTTTTCTTTTTTATATACATTTTTCAACATGTAGATGGCGTCAAAATTCTCCTTTTGGTTTAACAGCAGAAGTGTGTGAAGCTGTGATGTGTCTTACAGCATGAGGTAAGATCCTCTCACCAGCAGCAATCTTGTTAGTCAGGATTAACTATCTTTACCAGCACCGCTCTCAGGTTCAAAATAACCACAGCTTGAGGCGATTACGTTTACCTTTTCTTTTTTGCATTCAGACTTACTAACAACATGCTTTGCGTTATCAAATTAACTGAAATATTTAAATCAATGTGAATATTTGCTTTGAGTTTCCTTTTTAAGATGCATGTGGCAATTTCTAATTTAAATCTATGTAGATTTGTACACGTGGCCAGTAGTTCAGGTGTGTTCACGGATTTAAGTTGCTTTGAAGAAAGCGTGTGCTAAATGCATAAATGTAAATGTAATTTTTTAATGTTGTAAATTCCTTTTTGAATCAAAGCAGACCTGATGTTTGCCAAGTGTCAGTATTATATAGTTTCATAAGTACTTTAAAACTATTTTATTTACATATTTTATAACAAATATTTTATGATATATTGATGATAATACTCTTAAAATTTTTGAAGACGTGTTATCAGTATTTTCAAAAATAAAACACAAATTAACATGTTGTGTGTATATATATATATATATATATATATATATATATATATATATATATATATA
>CAIGQV010007757.1:8334060-8355719 GCA_903798115.1 Danio jaintianensis | reverse complement strand
ATATATATATATATATATATATATATATATATATATATATATATATACGCACACACGCTATTTTATATATATTTACAACTATATATTTTATACTTTATAAAATACTTTAACACACTTTTAATGGACATGCCTTCCATTTAGGGTTGCACTAACCCTTGACAGAACTATTAGCCTCTATGCTGGTTGTGATAACCCCAAATTTTATGTTAAGGTAAATTGTAAACCAGATTGTTGCAAACTCTGTCCTCACCAATATATCCAATATACCCTCGACTCTGAGAAAATCTGTCAGCGAATACACTGTAACTTGCATCTGGAAATAAAACTCCAACTTGTTTCAAACTTGCACAGTACACACTTTTTGCCTGCTCTCAACATCCCATAGTGTCAGGATTGCACACAAACTGCTGACTCAACACACCTGCCATCAGTTTTACAGTCGCGATATGTCTTTCATGTGTCTGCCATATCCTTCAGTGGCTCTGTCTATCAAAATATCTGGCAACCCTCTTCAAAAACCCTCACGATGTGCCACTGTCTCGGTCTGGGGATGTGTAATGACAGAAGACAGACAGCCAAACAAACAGGACAAACAACACACTGATGATGGATAGGATGGAGAGAAGTGTTTTATTTGAAGACGTTCATCTAAAGACAGAATGAGAGACAGAGACACAATGTACACAATCTGGAGATCAACAGACAGATGAACACATGGCAACACGACATACTACTGAGACAAATTCATTTTGATGTACAGTAAAAACAATTACAGAAGAGAAAGTGATGCTGAGTGTGATTTTAAGACACAAAAGAGCAATGATTTGGAATGGAAATCAATGGGGAAAATGGAAAGGAAAATAAATTATTAGAATTAAATGTATGATTTTATGTATAGTGTTGAAGGTACACTTTATTTCCCAGGATGCTCACAATTAGTTAGCAAAATTGAAGTAGGTGTGATATTATTTAAACTTTCCCAAGTGAATTGTGCAACAAAAATTGTAGTATTATTTTAATGGTTATGAACTGTAAATATTATGTAATGCTAAACTTGAAAAGTATTCTCAATTTTATTTTTCCTGAAATCGGTCTATCGTTCTCACCGCACATAATACAGTAAAATAGAAATCTTTGGATTAAACATTGTCAAACTATATAAATAATGTGCTGCCTGGCAAAGTTTCACTTATGAAATCTGTGTCATCTTAAGGCATTAAGCGGTTTCACTGGTGTGCCATCTAAGGACCTGATACAGTAAATATACAATACAAATAATACTGGCCATTATTAACAGACTGATGATGTACTAAAAATGGAAAAGACGATATTGTCAAAAAATTCTCATCCACACAGACTAAAATCGCCATCTTTTGCATGCCAGGCCAGTAGGTGGCGATATCACTTTGTAAAGAAACACTGCGTAGATACGATCCTGTAGTCCTATTGTTGCTTTGGTTGTGAATTACCACACCTGTCCCTCCAGGATTTTGCAGGGACATTTTTTTTTTATATATAATTACGGCCTAATATGATTGATTTCGTGACACCTTTTATCAACTTTTGCCATAACTTGCTACAAATTCTTGTGTATTATAAAAATGTATTTATTTATATCACAAAATCCTGGAGGGACTTACTATACATACGTAATGACTTTATTCATAAATCAGTGTTTTTGTAATATTCAATTGAAAATGTTATTTTCAAAATTGCACTTTGACACCCATTTTGCCCCCCCCCCCCCCCCCCCCCAACTATTGATGTGCAAATAAAATACCAAAATGCATACCAAGTTTGTGATTTTGGTAAAAATTATGTCTTGTAATCCTCCCCCACCCACACACACACATACTTGATGTGTGTTTAATTGTAATTTAAAAAGTATGTATGCATATCATAATTTTAAAGCTCTATTAAAACAGCATTCCATCTTATTAAACTTTAGAAAACACTAGCACTGTTCACTCGTTGTCACCCCAGTCTACCTCTGGCTCATCGTCTAAGCGCAGAATGAGGTAGGAGAGAAACTGGAAGAGGTTTTGCCAAAACAGAGCGGCCATGTAAAAGTAAAGGTCGCTTACGTCCACTTCGCAGGTCTCGCCAGCAAAAGTCATTTCACAGACGCACTGGAACCTGTTGACCATGTTCTGGCAGTAGCCGCCATTCTTGCAAGGGTTGGATCTACATTCATCAAGTTCTAGTTCGCACCTATATGACAAATATATAGTGATTTTGGTTGTGAATATGAGCATTTGTAAAATTTATTCCAAAATTGGTTATGTCATGAGCAAATTTAGAGCACTCTGAATATTCATAGCTGCTACCCTCTGATTCATTAACATGTATATATCTGAACAAAGAAAGAAGAGGAATAATCACCAGTGACCCGAAAACCCAGGGTGGCAGTCGCACGCCATGTTGGTGTCAGAACAGTTCCCCCCATTGAAACATGTGTAGTTCTGCTGTTCATCACCACAGATGGACACCGGGAGCTTTGGCGGTCTGGGGAAGGGGAGGATGAGGGAAAAGAAAGAAAAATAACAGATGATGAAGAAGCCATGCTCTCGTCTTGAGAGTCATGTAAGGGGCTTCTACCTACTACCCCCAGCCACAACCCCCCGCCTTATCCGGCACAAAAAAGAGGATTAACCCACTATTAGAATAATGACATTTGCATGTGAATGGACCTCTGACCACAACAAAGAGAACACAATAAATCGGAGTATTGTCTTGGGATTAACATACTGCTAATATGAAGACCAACCCCCACCCACCCCTTGTTGTTCTGTATGAAAGAAGATATGATCTGACAATTAAGGAATTTTAGGGAGAGAAATAGTACTTGTAGTCAAAAAAATTTAATTCAGAAAGTTATAAGTGTAGGAGTACAATAAAAAGTATTTCATAAGATATAAGGAATGGTGAAGGCAAGAAAGAAGAGGAAAAAGAAAGGATAGGACAGTAGAACAGAAGGAAGGTTGAAGGGGGAAGATTGCGAGAAAGGGGAAATAGGAAGGAAGAAAGAAGTGTCAGGGGAAGGAAGATAGAAGATATAGAAAAATGGAAAGATTGGAAGAGAAGATAGTGAGAGGGAAAGAATGGATGGATGGATAGAGAGAGAGGGAAGTATAAAGGAAGAAAGAAAGACATTAAGGAAGAAAGGCTAGGGAGAAAAGTATTGGGAAGTAGAACAGAAGGAAGGAAGTGTGAAGGCAAGAAACAAAGGAGAGACAGAAAGGTAGAGTAGGGAAGAAAGGATAGAGATGTAAGAAGAATGAAAGAAAGGGAGAGAGAGAAGATAAAGTACAAGATAAAGAAGATAATCTAAAAAGAAAGAGTATAGAGAAGAAAAGGACACAATCAAGTGAGGATGCTGAGATAGAAAAGGTTAATGGATGAGAGAATAAAATGTAAGGAATTATAAGGAAGGAATAAAGAAAGTAAGTAAGGACTAAATATAAAAACAAAAGTCAATAGCAAAACGGCACTTACATGTTCCTGACAACTACGTACCACGGAACCTCTTCAATCTGAATGCTGTTGTGAGACAGAGGGAACAGGAAAGAGACAAACAAACAGCAAGCGTCATTGTTTTTTTATGCTGCAAAACTTTACACCAAAGATCTCTTTAACTCTGCAGTGGGGAAAAGATAGATCTATTATGTCTCTCGGCTGCCTGCAAGGCAGTTTCAAAGGAGTGCTATGAAGAAGTCTGGCAACAAAACATGTTTATGAGATAAATGGCTGCAGACTTGCCTTAGATGCCACCCTGAAGGCCTAACGTAACCACTGGAGGATGGGCACTCTCGACAGAGACTATTATTACCATTACTGCTTTCAAATGACACGTATGGTAACAGACACATCTCCGCAGTCACACTAGCATAAACAACACCATAAAAGCAATTATACGATTTGCATTACCTCAATAACAAATCAGTCCCTTAGGGGTCTTGATTCATTCAAGTTGCTTTGTTTCTTTGATGGGAATCATTCTGTGAGGTTTGTGGCCTGTTTCAGTGTACAAAGTCTACATTTCTGTCTTGCATTCTCTTTTCTTTGAAAAGTGCGGTAGCTTCTTGAATTTAGATATGGCTTTTTAACACCAGGTTGATATATCTGAGATAAGTCTCTTAACTTGGTTCAATGTTCTGCGGAGGGGGCAAACATTATTCCTTACAGATGAACCTGTGGATTGCTTTGGAGTAGATGCCTCAAATCACATCTATGAACCTCTGCAAAGTCTGCTAAACTTTGACGGTAGCTCCTAAACCAACTTGCCTAGCAAAACTCACCATCACAGTGTAAAGGTTTTGTTGACAACTTACTAGGCAAAGCTAGTAGAGCTCTTGTGTTTAAAAACAAAACAATGGTCCCTAGATGTGCTTTAGGGTCACCTTGTTTTAGTCCCCACGTGTCAAGTCCACATGCTTTGGCAGGCAACTGTATCTCTCTTCAGCACCACAAGATTTAACGGATCACAACAATGGAACTGAAGGAGCCAATTACACCTTAACACTAAAAGAGTTAGAACATGTTTCCTCAAATCCGGCTCTGGAAGGCCATTGAATAAGCCACTGGATAAGGTAAGCTTCAACCCTAAGTAACACCTACGGAATCTAATCAAGGCCTCTGAATTATTAGAACATTTCTAGTAGGAAGTGCTTGATCAGGGTTTAAAAACTAGCACTGGCCTTCAAAGGTATGACTGCAGGAATCCTAGGTTGGGAATTGTTTATGCACCTAATGCTAAATAACTTCTTGACATATTAGAACATACTCACTTGCAATATGGCCCAGTAAACTTGTCGGGACAGAGGCAGGAATACATGTTAAAGCCACGCAAGCAGGTCGCTCCATTAGCACACCTGTGACCGGCACAAGCATCCACCTTCACCTCACAGTTGGTGCCGGTGTAGCCATCTTCACATGTGCAGTGGTATGTGAGGTCCTGTACACTACAGTATCCATGTTGACAGGGGTTGGAGGCACAGGTGTTTGTATTCAGCTCACAGTGATCACCGCCCCAGCCAGGAAGACAGAAGCAGTGGAAAAGGTTGAAGTGATCGTCACAGATGCCTCCATGCAGGCAGGGATTGGGCTCACACACCACCTCACCGAAACAGCCGGTTTGAACAGGCTCCTCTGATATCTTATTGAACCTTTCTTCCTGTGTGCGTGGGAATCTCACCTCTGCCAGACCATAATACGGAAGCACGATTCCACCAATCTCAACATTACTCAAGCAACCAATCAGATTGGAGCCAGAATCAGGGCCTAGTCCTCCTAGCATGATATACACGCTCTCTCTGAGGAAGTCTAGATTTCCAGTCATAGAGTCTGATTTAGTTGGCTCATCTTTTTCATCTAGGGGAACCATAATCCACTGGGAGCTGTTAGACTCTGGAGTGGCCATTAACAGCTCTATAACATGCCATTCCCCATCAGCCACTACCCTTGGGCTGTGTAGGGTTACTGGTGACAATGGTGATGAAGTAGTAGGTCCACTTAGAAGCTCAAGTACCAGAAATCCATCTTGAAGAGAGACAGTTACAAACTCAGACCCATTCTCTGCATGCAACACTATGGCATTGCGTTTACGTGTACGGATACTAAAGACAATACTGGTCAGATGGCGGGATATCAGCCCATTCCCTTGGTATACAAGCGTGATGTTCTCCTGGAAAGTTACATTTGAAATGCCTGCATAGAAATAAAGGCAGAAATAGTTTAGATGTAACTTCTTGGATGAAGAGAATTATTTGCAATACAATCTCATTTAAGGCTTCCAAGATGCTTTCAGCAAATGTGCTTCAATTTATAGCCCTTGGCGTAAATAAAGAAGGCTGTAAGATTCATTTGGGTCCCATACACATGAGATTAGTTGTTATAAAATACTCACATTCATAGCCCTGGTTTAGGGCTCGGCATGTTGCTTGTGGTGGGCAGGGGTTGAGGTCACACCAGCTCACCTCCTCACAGTGTTGTCCTGATGTGTTGGGAGGACAGTTGCAAGTAAAATCATCCCATAAAGAGAAGCACATGCCACCATTTTGGCAAGGATTTTTCTATAATGAAAAGATAGGTATCATTAAATTGATTATTAAAGTGTTTATTAAAGATGTATAACGATTTAGAAGTAGTAAGATCAGGTGTTTTAAGAAGCCTGAGCAATCTTAAAGAGGCATATCATATCTCTGTTATACACTACCTTCCATCTACTGTATAACACAGCTCTAAGTGAATGAAAATATCCAGCTGATGTTTAACCGTGTATGAAGCTATTGTCTCTCTAAAAAAAAAAAAAAAGAGCCAACTCTGAGTCACTTGAACGACTTGCCCTGCCATTTGGATCTTTAGCCATTTAGTTATGATGTTTGAACGAAAATTGGCCCACCCACTTGTTGTGTGTGCAGACCCAGGAACACTTGGATTCTTATTTGATTATTCACATACCGTGTGGAAAACATGACACTTTCTTAACCAATTCAAATGTGCTTCTGAACTCGCAATCATGTGGCTTCTGTCATTGCTAGACCATCATCAGCTGTTCTTATACAGAAAGCACTGCGCTATGAGCCCATTCACTTTCATTTCCATGGTTTGAGCCGCATGGACAAGAATGGACCTCTGACTAGCTCGCACGTGATGCAGTGAAAATTATTGTTATTCCTAGGAGTTATGGTTAAGAATATAGTCGTAGGGATAATTAAATAAAAATAAATGCATATTATAGCACAAAAAAATCTTGCATGCAAATCAGCCTGCTGTTGGGGATCCCCAAAAACAAACTATGACCTTTTATAATCCATAATAGGGGCACTTTAACATCATTTAGTTAGCTACAGTACTAGTAAGTTGTCCAAGTTTTCTAACTACATTGAAGCAAGGTTAAAGGACATTGTAAGTATAAATTTATAAATAAATATATAAATTGATTAATTGATTATTTGATTATAGTATTTCTTTTGATGTCCACACACTATTTTTTAAAAAGTTAAATCAAATCATAGCAATTTCGGTCGTGTTAAACATTAGTTTCTTATGTAATGAATGTAAGGATTCAAGGATGACAACGAAGAGCCAAATGAGATAAGCTGATTTTTTTTTCCACATACAGTAGCTGCCAGACCTGGTGTTATCTAATCATTGTACAGTTGCAATTAAAATCTCATGAGACTTCACATTATAACTTACAGAGCAAGTGTCGTCACTGGTGCAGCCTGCAGTAACTTCAAACAGGCTGTCGGGTTTATACGACATTGCAGAAGTATCCATTGGGAAAAGTTCAAGCTTCTTCTCATTAAGCTGCAAGTGTTGTAAGCACCCTTTAAAATGTCCACCGAATGCAGTTAAAGCTTGTACATCAAACAAGCCACCGACATTGACCGTGTCCCCAAACTGAATGGAAACAGGTTGAACATATGTTGCTTCAAATTCATGATCTGAGTCCTGCACAGTCATCATGCCCTCCTCGATGGTGATACTGACATAATGTCTCTCACCATCATTAAGTACCCTTTCACCAGTTACAGTCTTCAAGTTGTTGACTTGAACTGTCAGTTTTCCCTTTTCCAGCCACATCCGCAAGTAGTCAGAGGTGCTGTTGGCCAGCAGCACCAAAAGACCAGAGTCCTTTCGAGTACGCAAGAACATGGACAGATAAAGTATTTCCGAGTCAGGTTCGTCATTGATGGTGAAGACAGCATAGCTTGCAGAGTCTTCCTGGCCAAATCTGGCAGTAATAAACTCTGTGTGAAAAAGAAAAGACATACATCACACATCTTGAAGGATTAGATCATATGATTCTTCTACATTTATTAGAAGGCTATCACTAGCTATGTTTCCTAGCTACCTGTTTTTATGCGCGTTTTGGAATATTGCACAAAAAATGCTTTTTTAGAATGCGCATAAAAAAACGTATGTGCACAGCTGAGTAGGATAAACCTAAGGATAAGAAAAAATGTCCATAAACTATGATGAAAACACATTTACTGAATAAATTCCAGCATGCACATCAAAAAAAAGCCATGTTGTTTTGTTGTAACATAACAAAAATGGGCACAGTGAGAAGGCCTCACGCCTCCAAAAGTTACCACAAGTGCATTGCATTTCACCTAGTCTTCTGAGACGCAAGTAGTTTATTTTATAAGAGAAAAAGCCCACAGGGGCTTCTCCTACTGATAAATTCCAGTTATCTTTTTTTATAGTTGGTGCCAGTTTATCAGGAAGTGACTTTTTTTTTCTCTTTGACTTATTGGTTGGAAACGGGGATTTATTCACAAATTTTTAATGTGATATTCTAGTTTTGTGAAGTTTAATTCACATCTTTGGATGAAAACATAGCTATTTTGTTTACACTAGTAGCAATCAAAGCGTAGTTCCACTTCAGGAAATGCTTCTAGTGTAGACTTAGTTAATGGAAGGTCAATTCTTGGTGTCCTTACCCTCATCGCAGTTTTGACCCACATACGGGCGCAGACATTTGCACTGGTAACCTTGCCAAAGGTTAACACATTCTCCATGGTTCTCGCATGGGCCAGAAAGGCATCGGTCATGATGGCTACAACCCACCACAACATTTACTGCTGAGCTGCTCAACCAGTCCTCCGGTATCATCAGCTGCGAGTCCACAAGCAAGTCCCTCATGCAGCCGATGAATGATCTGGAGCTCCCTCCCTCATCCAATCCTCCAACAAATGTGCTTTGTAAGGCTGACTCCAGCTCAAGGGCGCCAATCTCCACTTGGGCTGTTGTACCACAGTTTTCTCCACCCTGGCATGGCTCCAGCAGTTGCAGCAGCAGGGTACCCTCTCCAAGTACGGCTTCTACTGTGTGCCATTCACCATCAGACACAACCTGAGGCAACATCAGAGTCCAGCTGGTTGCGTTTGGCTGAGGGTCACTCTTAAGATCAAGAATCAGGTGTGTCTCCTGCAGCTCCAGGCTGAGTGTGACCCCTTCGCTGCCCCTTTGGAAGAGCACCGTGTTCTCGAGAACCGTGCGAAAGCTTAGCGTGATATTGAAGTATGTTTCAGCACCCAGCAGCGGCGTCTGCAGGTGCAGGAATCCTCTGCTTGTCTCAAAGGAGAACACAGTGAGCGTCTGGCAGTAAGAGCCAGTGTAGCCAGGCTGACAGATGCAACTGTATCCATGTACACCTTCGCTGAGGAATGGGATGCAGGCCGCTCTGTTCTGGCACTCGTGACCTTCGCAACCCGTAAGAGGCTCACTACAGTTGCGACCACCGTAGAGGACTCCATCTTGGCTTTTAGAAGGGCAGATGCACTTGTAGCTGCCTAGGAAGTCTTCACATGTGGCTCCATTATGACACGGGCTGGTGGTACAGGCAGTTGTGTTTTGCTCGCACAAGGCACCTGAAAGAGGGAAAACAAGAGTGGAGTTCGGTCAAAGGTCCTGACAAATATGCACTTAGCAAGGATTGTTGCCTAAGAATAAACTGTTCTTGCTGAAATTGTAAGCCAGGTTCTGTAAGAGTTTATCCTTAAAACTATTTGTTGCATCTGTGCCAATGTCAGGAAAGAGTCAATAAGAAAAGAGTAGCTCATGCCAGGGCAATGTAGAAACATTTTAGTCAATAATCCCTTGGGTAAACAAATATACAAAGTTGGTTGCATAACACTAATGAAACTTTATGCTAGGGTGACTGCCATCTGAGTTTTTCTTATGGCTAGCAACAAGTCCCTGAAATGTAGATATAACTGTAAATAATAATACTCTGTGAATAATACATCCCATGGAAATTTATGAAGTAAAGAGCATTAACTACAAAACCTGATTATCTTAAGTCATTGCAAGTTCATTGTACGTTTAAACAAAGTTTTCTCCAACATAATTTAATTGACCACCATAATTGAATTATAACCTACGTAAAATTGAACGACAAAGAAAATTTACCTGAAATGAGTAACAATACACTCCAAATCCCAACTACAACTTCCATGGCATTAGAAGTTCCCATTCAGTGGTTACAAATCTGCTCAGTCACATTGCTTTTTGATGGGTCCATCAATTGCAAAGGCCATCCTAACACCCAGCCGTCAATGCACATTCCTTCCTTCAAGACAAACTGTGTACTGAAGCACTAGGCCTGCATGAAAGTCAGCTCCTGGGGGATTAGCTTAATGCAACCTGAGCACCTTACAATAGCGAAGCCCATTTATAGCCTCCGCCTCTCTGCCAAGTCCTGAGCTGGTAAACTTGTGTTCAGAGAGAAAGACGTTTTTTTTTTCTTTTTTCCTATAATCTAAAAAGTTATACTACATGTCTGGGGTGTCTCGGATAACAAATAGGGTGAATTTGTGCTTTAAGATGTGTGGTATAATGGCTGTTTTGGATTTGTTTCTGCAAAACAGTCTGAAATCTAACATTGTGATGATATTCATTGTATCCAAATTAGGGCTGGGCCGATAAATGATATTATATCGAATCGTGGTAAAATTTATGTCAATAACAATGATAAGCTCTGGACTTTTTTACTCTACACTGATCAAGAGCCAATCCCACAGCAGAAATGTACAACAGTGGGAATCTAAAAGTGTGTTGATATCGAGTTTTTGGCCACAGAGATATAAAGATTTGAGATGTATCGAATTCAATACATTCGAGATGTATCAAATTTTCAGCCACCGAAAATTTATCGGCCAAACATATGCTATGCCTTTTAATAGACTCTAATTTTTGTGGCTTCAGTCATTATTGGGGTACTTTTTTAAATCTGGAAGCATTAACAACTTATATCGAAATATATATCGTTATCATTACATATGGAAAATAATTATCGAGATTGCATTTTTGCCATATCGCCCAGTTCTAATCCAAATATTTAAAAAATCTGATAAATATAATATATGTAAATCGCATATATGACTTACATGTTCATGTTTGGACATATATTCCATAGTATTGCAAAAAATTATTATTTCCATAGACTTTTTAACCATTAGAATTACAGATATGTACACGTATACGTATGTAATATGTTCAAATATATTAGCTGTACTTGTAGGTCTCCAGGTACCTGAGAATCCTGGTGGACACTTGCAGATGAACCCGGAAGCACGTCTGGGATTGTATCTAGCTGGAAACAGGGGCTCAGTGCCGTAAAGTGTTTTCCAAGAAAGCTCCATGCAAATGCCTTCATTCACACAGGGACTGCTTTCACATTCACTGACGTCTGCCTCACAGTTACGACCCTCAAACCCTGAAACAACACAAATATATGACAGACTAATTTCTTCATCAAATTCAATGTTCACACTTTTACTATGGAAGTCAATGGCAGTTTTTTACCCCCCAAGACGCATTTGTGTTCAACTGAAGAAAGCCTCAAGCTCAAACAAGTTTTGAACAAGTGGAGGATGAGTAAATTATGACAGAATTGACATTTTTGGGTCAATTATACCTTTAAGGTGATTTCTGAAATTAAAGATTGAATATTATATATACATTTTACATTATAAGTTACCAGATACGTTTCCAAATCCAATCCATCAATTCCGTTTAAAACAAAATCATACTGTGTAAGTAAGTCTGTGAGTCACCTGGCCAGCAATTGCAGGTGTAGTTCTCCTGTTGATCCTCACAGAGGGCGCTGTTGAGGCATGGCTGAGACCAGCAGGGTGGAGGCGGGATCTCACAGTCAACTCCAGTGAAGTTAGCAGTCTGTGAGCAGTCACAGCGGTAGCTACAATACATAGGGTATTGTTTATTTATACATACAATTGAAGTCAGAATTATTAGCCCTCCTGAATTATTAGCCCCCTGTATATTTTTTTTCCCCAATTTCTATTTATTGGAAAGACGATTTTTTTCAACACATTTATAAACATAATAGTTTTATATCTAATTTCTAATAACATATATCTTTTATCTTTGCCATTATGACAGTGCATAATATTTTACTAGATATTTTTCAAGATATTTATTTATTGATTCATAAAATTAGAGAATTACACGTTAATGGAAGTTTTTTTTTTTTTTTATTGCGAGATGAAAAAAAAAGTTAATTGTGACTTTTTATATAATATTTTATCTTTCAGGATTATACTGTATACTATACTGTAATAATTTCTATATTGTTCTTTTAAAAATATTTTCAAAGTGTTTTAATGGGGAGAATGTGTTTTTCAACACATTTTTAAAAACACAAGTCTTAATAAATCATTTCTAAAAACTCATTTCTTTAGTCTTTACCGTGATGATACCACATAATATATTTCTAATTACTTTGCATACTAGTTTTCAGCTTAGTGCAGTTTCAAGGCCTTAACTAGGTAGTTAGGATAACTATATATTGTGTATTTAGTGGTTTTGTTATTTATATTGTATTATATTTTTGTCTGACCTAAGATGAACTAAATAAAGAAAAAATGTGGAAGACAAATTAATTGAATCTGTTATTTCCACTTAACAAACCTACACCAAAGACAAAATTGCAGCATGGAAATATATCCTACCTATTTATTTCATCCACACACAGAGCCCCGTTTTGGCATGGCTGCTCACGGCACTCGTCGATGTTGATTTCACAACTCTCCCCCTGGAAACCCGCCAGGCATGTGCACGTGAAGCCATTGATGTGGTCATGGCAACTGGCGCCGTGGAGACAGGGCTGTGACTGACACTCATCAATCTCCAGCTCACAGCTGCTACCTGCAACATCACAGACAGCGGTGCTGAGCGCAAAACATGCCAATCCGAGATCTCGGCATGGCTTATTACACATGCCATCTGGACAGACCTCATCCTGGATCAAACAGACTCAAACTGGAAGCTCGCAGTCAGCCTTTAGGGTTATTGATATGCTGCCCACAGCCTTTCCTGCACTTGATCAGCAGTGTTTTTAAAGCAGATTTGAACATGGGAGTTTTCACATCGTGTGTGTTTCAACAGTGTTTTGTTGTCACATGAGGAAGTTCAAAAATTCCATTACACAATGTTTGCTTTTTTAGTAGTATAATCCCTAATGTTATGTTGAAATATGAAAATGTTATTTTAGGATCTAACCATCAGAATGAACATCCAGATGTTTTTTATTTATTTATTCTTATTATATTTTTGGCTAAATACTTTGTACACAAATGTAAATTTTGTGAGCGTAAACCGATCTAAATCTTTATATGTTTTTGATTAATGAATCTACTAATAAGAAAGCTGTAAAAACTGTGAATCTGTTTAAAAGATACATTTCTGTCTTGCTCCTTGGCATGTAATGTGATATAATGTAATGTAAATGTTTCATTTTGTTATAATAATAAATAAAATGATTAAAGATTACCTAAAAAAAAAACAATGTTTGCTTTATTGGTTGCAAACGCCTATAGATTAAAGAGATAGTTCACCTCAAAATGAAGTTTTACTCAACTTCACCTCAAACTTTACCTCAAACTTTTATGAATTTTTTTCTTCGGTTGACACAAAACAAAATATTCTGAAGAATGCAGCCATTGACATCTATTAGAAACTATAGACGTCAATGGCTGTTTTTTCCAACATTCTTCAGAAAGAAACTCTCAGAGATGTCAAATAAGTCGAGGATGTGAATGTAAATGATGACAGAATTTTCATTTAGGGTGAATTTTGAGTACTTTAAAATCAAATTGTGTGTGAATTATTTCAGCTAAAAGGTGATATCATGTTTATTTATTCATTTATTTTCTATACAGTTACTAACAACTATAGCCCGAACCTTAACTGTACATGTAGTAAATTTAGATTTGAGTACTAATTCTGCTGTAACATAAGCTTCTCAAATAGAGTGCCAATAAACATGACATTTAGGCTATATCAACAACTTTCTGCATATATAGTAAAATAACTCTCAAAATCTCAAAAAATGTTCTCCCAACCAATCCCATTCTATGAAATATTCCACAAAATGTGACCATGGACCACAAAACCAGTCATAAGTGTACATTTTATTTTACATTTAAACATCATCTGAATATTGCTGATTAAGCTTTCCATTAATGTATGGTTTGTTAGAATATGACAATATTTGGATGAGATACAACTATTTGATAAACTGGAATCTGAGGGTTAAAAAAAAAAAATCTAAATACCGAAAAAAAAAAAAAAAATATATATATATATATATATATATATATATTTATATATAGAAAAAATCTTAATATCTTAAATATTTTTGGCATTAAAATTCTATACTTTTTACCCATCCAACAGAAAACTAGTTTTGTGGTCCAGGGTCACAAATAAAACCTCTAATTGTCTATTTAAACGGCATCTTTACGTTTCCAAGAGCACATGTCAGAGGTCTTGGGGTGCTGTTTTTTTCTCCAAAGTTGTAATATCATTCTTCAGCCACACGATGGCAGTGGCTACATTGGCCACTAGTTGAGACGATTTACATGACAGTCTTACTGATGTCACCATCAGGTTATTTAACTTGTAGGCTAATAACATAAGGCCCTCTCAAAAAAGATCTCCCTGGGAAATAACCATGAAATAATCAGTCGCTTTTTTGTCTTAACAGAACTTGACTTTTAAAAAGTAAACCTATTAAATACTCCCTACGCGACAACCGCTTTTCTGAATTAGTTATTTCATCATCCTTTACAGTATATATCAGTCAGTCTATCCATCAAAAATAAAATAAAACTGCTGAAAAATAAATTGTGCCACAAAACCAGTCATAAGTGTAAATTTTATTTATATATACATTTATACATCATCTGAAAGATGAGTAAGACGTCCAATGATGTATGGTTAGTTAGGATAGGACAATATTTGGCTGAGATACAACCAGGTTTTTTGATCACCAGCCACTGTTGCTATAGTAGTTTTCCAACGTTACTAGCCACTCTGCATTTTCACTAGCCACAATTTTGTTGTTGGGAAAATATATTTTATATGCATAAATTTGACTTTGGCATGCTAAAAACGACTCATTTTTAAATTTTGTGTAATGTCAACATGCCTTAATTAAACTTTTTTTTATTTCACATGACTTTTTAGGGCTCAACACAAAGGATTTACCAATTTTTCTCTGGCCACACCAAATGGAGGGATGGATGATGATTCAGTTCTGGGCTGAATTAAACCTTATTTTAAAGCTACAGTAAGGTAAGTTTTATTTTTATTTTTATTATTATTATTATTATTATTTTTTTTTTCAAATCAAAATCCTCTTCAGGACCAAACATTGTCCCCCCTGACACCAGCTGTACTTTTCATTTTAGTGCTATTTGGCAACTCTGTTTCCTATTTCAGGAACTTAATTGACATAAGTGTACAATGAATGAGTGAATGCATGACATACAAATATTTTAAATCGCTAAATGGATTCAAAATTGGTAAAAATCACAGGTAACTAACGAGCCTATTTCCAAAAAAGTGGAATGTTCCTTTAATTAAATGCACCCGATCAACCTAATTAAGTCCTTCAGACTTATTTGAAAAGCCCAGGTATGCGTGTTGGAGAAAGGTTGGAACTAAACTCTGTTGGACTGTGGCCCAAACTCAGCAGTGGAGTTTGACACATCTGGTCAAACAGGTGAGTGGCACTTGGCAGCAGAGCATCAGACCCCTCCAATCACCCTCCCTCCCTCCCTTCACCTACCCATGTATCCAGGCCTGCAGAGACAGATGTAGTGCCCGATCTTGTCCACACAGGTGGCTCCGTTCCTGCAGGGCCTCGACACACACTCATTCACCTCAATCTCACAGTGCTTGCCCTGGAATCCCGGCACGCAGAAGCAAGTGGGGCCGGTGCTTCTGCTGCGGCAGATGGCGCGGTTTCGGCAGGGGTTAGGGGAGCAGTGGTCCACCTCCTTCTCGCAAGAACTCCCAGTGTAACCCTCGTGACAGATGCATGCATACCCTGGGCTCTGGTCTTGCACTGCCAGACAGTGAGCACTGTCCCCGCAAAGCCCCTGAGCGCAGAGCTGGGCACTGGAAAGACAGTCCTGCCCCAACAAGCCGGACTCACACTGGCAAACTAGTTCCCCTGGGTGGGCGCTGGTGGGTTGACATGTCGCATTGCCCTGGCAGAAGGACAGTTGGCAGAACGTACTGGAAGGATCGCAACGCGTGCTGGGAAGGACTGGCACAGTCGTCTGACACTGGCACAGGAAATCAGACGGGGCTTCCCTGCACTCTGACTGGTGTTGGCAAGGGTTGTCCAGGCAGAGTGTTGAGGTCTTGAGAAGTGTTACACCTACAAGGATAAAAAAATAACACTTAAGACATCTGTTAAAAGTTCTGCTCTTAAGGGAGAATATGCAGTATAGTTATATTTTTAAAGGGATAGTTCACCAAAAATGAACACTCACCATTTATTTGCACTCGATTGGTTCTACACTTCTATGAATTCTTTCTTCTGTTGAGCACAAAACAAGACATTTTGAAGAATGCTGAAATGCTTTCCAACATTCTTCAAAATATCTTCTTTTGTGAAACAGATGAAAGAAACTCAAACGGGTTTAGAACAAGTGGATGGGTCATTTAGTACTGACAGAATTAACATTTTTGATTAAACTATTTCTTTAAAGAGGATCCAAAAGTAATACTATAATAGAAGAACAATTCTGGGTTCTCTAAATAAACTTTCCATGAACAATTCTTGAAAGAACATCTGTTTTTCTTAATGTGAAGAATATTTTAATCATCTCAAGAAACTTTTCACTAAACAAATGGTTTCTGTGAGTGTTGAAGGTTCTTTATGCAATGTTCTCTTTTGATGGGACAAACAAAACAAACAAAAAGTAATACTTTTAAATTGAAAAATGTCAGACTCTCCATGATTTCAAGTCATTCAACTTGATAGGATATGCTCAACACCAATTCCAAGCTGTATGGCAACCTTTTTCATCAAAACTGATTAGTGTTTTATCAACTCTTTCACTGTAACAGCTGAACATACTCTGATAATCAAATTTGAACTCATATATGATTGCTTTGAATATCCCCCATGTGTTCCATACAGAATATATATATTCTGTATGGAACACATGGGGGATATTTTATTTAACCACTGACATTGGAAAAACAAATGCTATGTCTATGGCTACCAGCATTCAACATTCTTCAAAATATCTTCTTTTGTGTTGAACAGAAAGAACAAGTGCTGGGTGATAATGGCAGAGTTGTCCTTTTTGGGCAAACTGTCCCTTTAAGGATCACAAATTAAATTAAATTAAAATGAAATAAGACTTTTATATAGGTCAAAATATGTTGTTTTGTTTCCAACAGGAATCAGACTGTTACACTTTATGATGATTATTTCACCCATATTTTGGCACTTTGCATTCACAATCCTTGTTTTATAGCACTTCATAGCATCTGTTTTTATGTATTATGTCACTTTTGTAAATTCCATTGCCTTAACACATACCCATCCATAACATTTTTTTTTACTTTTCTGTAGACACGGGGTGATAAATATGCTTACTCAACTGGAGCCTTTATTGAACAGTACATTGACAAAACATAGATTACTTCATCATTAGTTTTCTCATTATTATCGATTGACATTTACAGCAGCTTTTCTCCAAAGTGACTAACGTTGCACTTTAAAGGGATAGTGCGTTTTTAAATGAACACTCCACTTTTTTGTTTTGGAAATAGACTAATTCTATAGAGTTAAACAGCTGAGTTTTACCATTTTTGAATCCATTCAGCGGATCTTTGACAAAAGTACTTTTAGCTTAACTTAGCATAAATCATTGAATCGGATTAGGCCATTAGCATATAATTTTAAAAAAAATTCGGAAAGAGTTTCGTTAATTTTCCTATTTAAAGCTTGACTCTTCTATAGCATTGTGTACTAAGACCAACAGAAAATGAAAAGTGGCTATTTTCTATGTCGATATGGCTAGTAACTTTACTATCATTTTAGCCGTAATAATCAAGGAACTTTGGTGCAGTACCATGGCTGTAGCAGGCACAATGATATTATGCAGTGCTTTTACCTAGTTACCTATCTGGGGATTATTTTTAGACACTATGTAAAATCATTGTGCCTGCTGCAGCCATGACTATACAGCAGGGGTGTCAAACTCAGTTTCTGAGGGCTGCAGCCATGCAGAGTTTAGTTCCAACCCTGTTTCAACACACTTATGCTGCAGTCACACTAGAGTTTGAGCATGCAAAATTCTGTCGTACAGCGCTGCGAAAAGGGGTGGGATTAAAAAAGATTGGTCACAAAGCGAGTGATTGGTCTATATTTTAAATTGCTGTCCAGACAGGTCATGTTTTGATCTTTAATTGGTCTCACGCAATCACGTGATTCCATTTCGCAGGTCAGAGTTCACCAAGCTTGAACTTTGCAATGCCGCAAACTGCGATAACATGTCGCACGAGCTTGCGTTTCCAGTCTTTACCCGTAGGTTTCAAACAAGCCTGAAGGACTCAATTGGTTTGATCAGGTGGGTTTAATTAGGGTTAAAGCTAAACTGTGCAGAGCTGCAGCTCTCCAGGAACTGAGTGTGACACCTGTCCTATACAGCAATAGTAACTTTTCATTTTCCATCGGTCTTAGTACAGGATGTAATTACAGAAGTGTCAAGCTTTAAATAGGAACATTATTTGAGCGAGATGCTAATAGTCTACACCGAATTAATGACTGATGCTAAGCTAAGCTAAGCTAAAAGTGCTCCAGCCAGACCTGTAGATTGGCTGAATGAATAAAACAAATGGTAAAACCCATCTGTTTAACTCTAAGTGACTTGTAAAATGAGCTTTTTCCAAAAAAAAAAGGTCTGTTGCTTTAAACCTTTAGATTCTTTCTTCTGTTGAGCACAAAAGAAGACATTCTGAAGAATGCTGGTTGCTGGGACCCATTGACTTCCATAGTAAGAAAAAAATACTATAGAAGTCAATGGGTGCAAGCTACCAGCATTTTACAAAATATCTTCTTTTGTGCTCAACAGAAGAAAGAAACTCAAATAGGTTTTGAACAAGTAAAGGGGTGAGTATATGATTTTTTGGGGTGAACTGTAACTTTAAGATGAGATTGGGTGAATAGACTTTCCCATTGGAGGGACAGAAATCTCTCAGATTTGATTAAAAATATCCTAGTTTGTGTTGTCTTGTGAACTGAAGTCTTGACAGCGAGTATTTTACAGTGAGTAACTGAGAGTGACAGTGAAACACAGACTGTTTTTTTTATTTTTGGGTAAACTAATCCTCAAAACGACACATTTTAGATTAAAGTGTCAGTTTTTGCATATACCTGACTGGTCACATCTACAGAGCGCATGGCCTGCACAGCTTTAGATAAAGCACATGTATCAAAGCCCCCTTCCTGTATTCAGCTGGTCATTCTTAGAAATGCCAGAGGAAACAATGCTCTGTTATCTATCCAAAAAAATGGCTTAACCTCTGTGACAGCCCCATTCACGCTGCTCGCTGCGCAAGGACGTTTGCAAACTTTGGAGTCTCAACAAAGCATCAAAATATGTCCCCATAGCAACCAATTCCACACTTCCAGCTTGCCTTTGGCAGAGATTGCTATGGTAACCGGCAATAGACATAAGTCAGTCATTAAGGGGGTGTCTAGAAGCCCTATTCAACCCCGGCAGCCTGCAATGTCTTTTTATTACAGACTACGCATTGAAACAAAGGCTGATAGCGCAGGCAATCATGAGAGTGATTTGACAGGATTAGCCCTGTTTAAATTCAGTGTCGATAGAGAGGAAATGCTTCTACGTATACAGTATTTGGTGATGTGCTTGTTTGTTGAATCGAAAAGTCTTTAAAGGGATAGTTCACCCAAAAATGAAAATTTGCTGTTAATTTACTCATTTTCAGACCATCAAAGTTGTAGGATCTTGGTATAATTTAATTTCTATAATGCAAGTCAATGGCTACTGGCACTTTGAAAGTCAAATATCATATTCAGGCATTGAAAAAAAATGAAAGGGATAGTTCACAGCTAATCTCACGGTAATCCTGTATGAGTTTCTTCAGATGATAGAAGATACTTTGAAGAATATTGGTAACCAAAGGGTTATTGGTCCCCATTGACTTCCATAGTCATTCATCCAATTTCCTTTGGCTTAGTCCCTTTATTTATCAGGGGTCGCCACAGCGAGATGAACCGCCAACTATTCCGGCATATGTTTTACACAGCGGATGCCCTTACAGCCGCAACCCAGTACTGGGAAACACCCACACACTCTCGCATTCACACACACTCATACACTTCGACCAATTTTGTTTTCCCAATTCACTTAGCGCTTGTCTTTGGATTGTGCGGGGAAACCGGAGCACCCGGAGGAAACCCACGCCAACACGGAGAGAACATGCAAACTCCGACTTCCATAGTATTCCCTACTATGGAAGCCAGTGTTGACCTCCAACTTTTTGGTTACCAACATTCTTTAAGTTGAGTCAATGGTGAGTGCATTTGTATTTTTGTGTGAAATCCTGGCTCCTGAATCAAAACAGTCAACCTGTACTGAATCGTAGCGTTATTACCATTAAGCAGAATCTCCAAATAATCTTGAGTGTGGTCATGACAGTCTGGAGCATAAGCTTCCTGTCAAATCTTCTTGTCAAATTTACAAGTAAAGGCCTGCGCACAATGGGATGATTTTCATTGACAATTATCACCAGTGTTTAATGCTTTGACTAAACAAATGGCACCAATGTGAGAGTGCACACCAATGTGCAAAATGGCAGATGTAAAAGCATCATTTAAAAAAGTCTGGTTTGTTTTTTAGTTTTACGATTGAGATTGAGGCTTTTGTTCATATACCTTGAGCTGCTGAAGTTGCAGTAAGATGCGACTTGGTGGTGCTCAAGCACAAAATGGTCTATATCGGAGCACACCGGAATTACAGATCAAATTGGATTCAATGGTGAATTTAATTTTCTTTTCAAACTTTTGACCAGGTGTTTGTGCATTGTGGGTGCAGGAGGTAAAACAGAAGAGGAAAAAATTAAGCGATTAAATAAGGAAAAAGCATGGGGTGACTACTACTTCTGTGAAAAAAACATGAGTGTCAGAAGCATACTTTTGCGCAGCGTCACCTTGTATAACGGTGTACAGTATTTCTATTTTTCAATAAGCGCCATCTAATGTCAGGGAGTGATTTTGCACATTCACTCTGCTCATCACCAGTGAAAATTGCTTTGAGTGAGGGTACCAAGTGCAAGCTAAAATTGTCCAGGTGTAAACAAGCCTTAAATTTGACACTGTTTATTTAAAACTTCTTTATAGATTACAGCAGTGTTTCCCAACCCTGTTCCTGGAAGCACACCAACAGTACATATTTTGGACATTCATTTCAGGTTTTTGAGTCTCTTCTAACGTTCTGTTGAGTTGATTCAGGTGTGTCTGATTAGGAAGAGGTTGAAAATGTGTACTGTTGGTGTGCCAGGGTTGGGAAACACTGGATTACAGCAACCATTATAAGCCCATATAAGTAAATTTGATGAGCAGTACCACACACATTCACCTTTTCCATTGTAAACAAACAGAGCTTTCTCTTATGCATATATCATCATGTGACAAGAAGCTAGCTGTTGTTAGTTTAGCTTCATTAGACCTATACAAGTACTAATTTTTCTGTTGCCTGTATGTTTGACTTTCAACGTTCTAATAGCTGCTAATTTGAATTACCAAGGACCACAGTTTGATCACAGTTCTACATCTTGGATGGCAAATTTTC
>CAIGQV010007757.1:8316562-8333660 GCA_903798115.1 Danio jaintianensis | reverse complement strand
ATATATATATATATATATATATATATATATATATATAGTTTTTCATATTAATTAACAATAAAATAAACAAAAATAAAACAAAGGCAAATACTTAATTATAGATTAAAAGTATTTTTTTTTTACCATAATAAAACTGCTAATGTTCGAAATTAAACACGTAATGTGTAAAACAAAATCTAAACTGACCACATTTGTTAACTGCTTTAGATAAGTTGTGTATTTTAGTTACGTAATTATTTATATGGTCTAAATACGTCATGAAATGCATATTCGCATTCACTAAATAACACTAAAATGAATGCAGCAGTTTCCTGCATTGTGGGCGTGACTATGGATTTTTAAAGAAATCCTAGAACTGCGATTGGCTCGAATTTGCGCTTCTGTACAGTGATTGGACATATTTTTGCGCTGCAAAGAGCCGATTGGCCGCCTGGCCTGCACGCAAAATTCAAACGTACGAATGTGTACTCTGTTTTCAAACGGGATTTGTAGTTCAGCTCAGCAGCACTGACACATGGATTTACCAAATTCGTTGTTCGTTTAGATGAGCCATAAACATAAACATGTCGTTTAAAGTCGCGAAATCGGAGTGTTTGGACTTCAGTCCACCACTTGATTCTTATTGTAGTCGCGATAAATCCGGTAAGGAAAACAGCACTTCGATTCCTGTGCTGAGTTTACTTCAGTTTTCCAGAGCTCCTTTCGTGTCGTTCGGGACGATCAAGTTGGGATCTTCGAAATCTTTACCTTTACGAATTGAAAATCCCACTGATGATGCTACAGCTACAGTCATTGTGGATAAAATTTCAGCATCCAAGGGCTTTTCGGTTGACCAGATGTCGTTCACAATACAGGTAAGAGCAAATAAACAATTATGTGTCATAAATGTGTAAATATCTTAATAAAATGCATATTACGTATTATGGTTATGTAAATGTTTATTAGTACCTACACATTCAACATGCATAGTGAATGTTAATAGCAACATGGAAAAAAAATACTATAGTATGTAATATAATACTATACTAATGTAGTATGTAGTGTCTTATAGTAACTACAGTATGCTACAGTAAATACTGAATTCATCTGTTATGTTAATTCTATAGTTTATGAGGTAAAATTCTTACCATAGTAACCTAGATTATTTACCAATACTGTACCAAGCTTTCTACAACTAACGTTATGCATATTATACCACTTTACTTGAACTTTACTACAGTAAACTGTGGTGTATGCTACAGTAATTATTACAGTATGTCAGTTCACTGATAAAATGTTGTAAATACTATACAGTATAATACACTATAAATTTTAACAGTATTTTTTTCATGTGGTCATGCTCGATGCATTAATCTATTAGTAGTTAAGCAAGTAATTAAAGGGGTCATTTATTCCTCCAAATCTGTAAACATTTCCTTGTTTTGTGGAACACACAGGAGATGTTCATTAGACTGAAGCTGTCAAAACTCGTAATCTGAAAAATGACCATAACCATTTATATGGGTCTGTCACTGTATTATGTAATTCATCTGAAGTTATGTGATAATTTTGTCATAAACAACAACAACAAAAAAGACTAGCTCTCAAATGTTATATGTGTTCTTTAAACATGCACATATTTGTGTAATTTAATGAATTACAAAACACAAAAAGCAATGCTAAAATATGAATGTGATTTATGTCAGACCTGATGCAACACAAATCTCAACACACCTATATTTGAATTAATTTCAGCGAAGCGCTAGTTTCTGCAGATAACTTTGCAGTTTGTTCCTTTTTTTGCACAAAGATATTGTATGACCAGTTTCCATCATATGCAAACTTGTTTATTTATGTGATCTAATATATCTGTCAGTTTAAACTGCTGATAACACTTTCTCTGACAAGCAAATACGATGAAATAATTTCCCCCCATTAGAATTTAGGCTTAAAGCCAACTTTTGTCTATGTCTTATCATAATTTTACAGAAAATGACTTGTCTTATATCAATAATACACTCTGTTATCTTGGGTAATTTAGAAAGAGCTTGGTGCAATGGAAACTAATTCTGTAACTTCTATTAATGTTTCTCTGTGCCAGCATGTACACTGAAACAAGCAGAACCTTAAAACACACACTGCTTTAGCGCCATTAATTTAAATAAAAAAAATTGATGGAATAAAAACTCCAGGAGACCCTAGAATTCGATACTTTCCCATTAAATAGAGAATGGTAATGATCCGACAGATAGGATATGAACAATTATAATGCCTTTCACTGAATATTAGTGTTTTGTTGAGGAACTAGGAGTATATGATGACTTATGGTGTTGAACACAGACTTTAGATGTCTTATAGTAGGGTTGGGTATCGTTTGGGGTTATTTCGATACCGGTGCTAAATCGATACTTTTAAAACGATACCGGTTGCTGAACCGATACTTTTGAGCCACAAAATTATGGTGGATGACTTTAGAAAAATCACTGAAATCCACATGCTGATTCGGTCCGGTGCATACCGGTTACATAGGTAACGGTGCCATATTAGCTCAGGGTTTCAGTACCCAACCCTAATTATAATTTTGGAATCCATACAGATAAATTACATAAAATTACACTTTATATTTTCCAGCCTGAGGACAGCATTATTTTAACTGTTACATGGACACCAGTGGAAGAAGGTGGGGTTCGAGAACTCCTCTGCTTTATTGCAAATGGTATTGTCAAGCATCAAGCAATATTGCTTGGCAAAGCAGAGACGACAAAAAAGAAGAAGGTAATCAGTTACAGGCTTTATTATTTGTATTGATTTTTTTTTTTTTATATTATTATTTGAGTGCTTACAAATACTTACATTTTTTTAGAAAACCTTATGGGATTCAATTAAATCCAAGAAGGGGGTACTGGCACCTTCAAAAGAGAGGAAAGTGTCAACAATGCCTATCAAGTCTGTAAATAAGACGTTTCACGTGTCTCGTCAGTCACAGTACAGAAAAGACAGGACGTCCAACCCATTGTCCCCATTAAACCAGAATGGTTCCAGAAGGGTGAACACACCATCCTCTACTGCTGAGATGTCAAAGCCTGCTTTTATTATGGAAACTTTTGATAATGTACATTTGCAAAAAAACTCGCCAGTAGTTGTCTTGGTGCCAGCAGAGAGATTGCTTGATACACCTGGTAAAAAGGATGAGCCTTGTTCACGCCAAATAGAGTGCAGAGAAATCACAAGGGTTTTGAATAAAACTCTCTCTCCTGCCAGCACCCCAGAGAGGTTTAGAAATCCATTGTCATCAGGCTTTCAGAGTCCACTTCCTGTGATTGGACAATTTGTGCAAGATAAAAGTCGAGAGCTAGAGAAATCGTCTCTGTCTGTAAAAGATGCTCTGGATGTTATAGGATCAGATCTGTCGCATGCAGTAAGCCCACCGAATGCTTGCTCAAGCTTTGATTTTTCTGATTCTCTGGAATCTGACAAACCGGATCCAGAAGCGTCCTTTAGAGCAAGAAGAATCATTTCACCACCAGTTGAAACTACTGACCCAAGGTTGACTTTCTGTGTGAAACCCAACAAAGCCATAGGCGTTGCATCAAATCAAGATGAATTTAGGCTCAAGGCTTTACCTTTTAGCACCACCACAGTGACAAAGTCAATTAAAGTAGATGACACCCTTGTCCCAGGTGACCCCAAGAAGTTTCCTGTTAATTCTGCCACAGTGGTCAAAAGCAAAGCAGATGCCTCTGTTGAGAGTCCAGGACTGCGTAAGAAGAAAACCTCCAGGCGCAGACTCTTGGAAAAGACATTGGAGCTTTCAGAGCCTAGTAATGCAGAATCCAACACAAGTTCTCCTGACAGCTTCTCTGCTCTACCAGTCATCAGCTCCGATTCAAGTCCAGATCTGCCACTGGAATCAAAAGTTTGTGTAACCTCAATGCCAATTACAAAAGAGAAGCCAACCTCAAATTTATCCCCTCATGACCAACTTTTGTCCTCCATTTCTCCCATACGACCTCAAGTTTTTTCCTCTGTTAGTAACAGTCCGTCAAGCAGTTTAGACCTGACAGCCAGTCGTTTCTCTGAAAAAGTGAAACCAGGTCTTTTGGAGAATCAGTTTCCCGTGCAAAGCAGGACATTTGAACAAAGTAAAAAAAGAAAAAGTGATGAGTTTTTGAGAGGTCACTCGGAAGACAAGTCAAACTTCCAAGCAAAGAAGTGCCGGGCTCCGGCGCAGGCAACTGGGAAACCAAGTCAAGAAAGAACACTGACTTCAAGGTCTACATCTGGACCGCAACGAAAAGCTCTTGGTAAGTCAAGTATACACATTTGAGCTGTGGTGAAAAATCATTTGAGACATTGATTCTGAGATATTTAAAATGCATTGCTATATTCCTATGCTTCCCAATTCTGGTCCTCGGGACCCCCCAGGGAACAGCAGATGACGCTCTACGCTAGTTTTAACAGCAGATGGCGCTCTATGCTAGTTTTTAATGAAACGCTCAAATTCTTATGAGTAAGAGTGCTTATGCGTTCATGCAAGTTGGCTTTTATGTCATGAGATTAATGTAAAAACAACTCACTTTGAACACTGGTAATTCGCTTAAAACCATTTCTAACTAAGTATATTTTTAAGTTCCAGTGGTTTTTGTAAGGAATTGGATTCAAGCAGAATACAGCTGATTGTAAAGCATACAACGCTATCAGAATTGATTCAAGGGAGAACAGCCATGCATTTTGAAAAACTCAGAATTTACACAGAATCGATTTCTCGAATGATTTACTGTATGAGCTGTTTGGATGTTGTTTAATTTGAGACTTTTTCTTAAAGCACCCCCAAGCTCAAGAAAATTCACAAGGCCTCCACCAAAGAAAACCTCTCCAAAAACAGCCCAAAAAGGTACAATCCTTCTTAAGAATATCTTGAAATACACTTTCCCTGCTATTAGTATGACCAGTCAGTGATATGATTTAAAACATGTTTCACTAATGTAGATGCTCGGTCTGTGAAGTCAGCCAATAGCTCGACTCGAAAGCCTGCGAGGATAGTGGCTGTGGCGCAGGCCAGACTGACCTTTATGAAGCAGACACAGACGGGTATGCTTTTACAGCTTAATTCATACAGTTTTATGTATTTTTAAGATGCATAGTTACTTATGTTGTAAAATCCTGACAGCCATTCCAAGGCATCCATTGCCATTTGCGGCAAAGAACATGTTTTATGATGAGCGATGGATCGAAAAGCAGGAGCGGGGCTTTACATGGTGGATGAATTACATTCTCACTCCTGATGACTTCAAAGTTGCTACTGAAGTTACCAAAGGTAGGCACTTTGTTGTAGTGATTGTATCCTAAAGTAATTGGATATCAATGCAAAATTCTCATCTCACCTTCATGTTGTTCCAAACTAGTAAGATTTTTGTTCAACTTTGGAGCACAAATTAAGATATTTTAGATGAAATCCAAGAGCTCTCTTACCTTCTATAGACAACAAGGGTCCCAACACCGTTAAAGTGCAGAAACGTACCAAGAAGAGTCAAAGGCCCAATCCCAATTCTACCCCTTAGCCCTTCCCCCTAATGCTCGTTTTGCACGGTCACGTGAAGGGCTAGGGATGTCCCAATTCTCTTGAAGGCGTAGGGCAAAGGGGAAGAGCTAGATAGCCCTTGAAACAGAGATTTTCCAGGACCGCACTCAAAACCAAGGGGTACGAAAAAATAGATTTGAGATTGGGTCAAAGTGTTCAGTGGTTCAACCTTAATTTTATGAAGCTACAAGAACTTTTGTCTGCACCAAAAAATGTAACAGATTCTTCTCTTCAGCTGATGCGCATGGAGCATTTTGAAAGTGTTCTTGGTACCTTTCTAAACTTTGAATGTTTGGAGGGTTTGAATGTTTCCAACACAGTTAAGACATTATTGATCAAATTTAACAGCTCTCTGGCTATTGAATTTCATCAATGTCTTATTTGTGTTCCAAAGATGAATGAAGGTCTTATGGGTTTGGACAACCCAGGGTGAGCAGGCAATTTAAGCTGTAAGTAATTTCAGCTCCTGTCTTAAAGCCTATTTCGTTGACTCTTCTTAGTGAATGCCTTGTCATTAACTATGGGAAATGACAAATTTAACATACCGAAAGCACCAACAAAAGAAGAGATGTCTTTTAGAACCTACACCGCACGTCAACGGCTCAACCGCCTTCGACGAGCAGCTTGCAAGCTTTTTACATCAGAAGCCATGGTGAAAGCTATCCAGAGACTAGAGCTGGAAGTAGAAGCCAAGAGGCTCCTTGTGCGAAAAGACAGACATCTCTGGAAGGACATAGGTATGAGATGCTGAAGTATTTTATCATCGTGTATTTTTTTGCATAGATTTGTTTAAAAGTGGTGGGGAAAGTAATGTTTTTGAAAAGTCTGTTCTGCACACCAAGGCTGCATTTATTTCATAAAAATACAGTGAAATTAGTCTTCTTCTTTTTTTTTTTTTTTTTCTGAAACATTATTACAATTAAAGATCCATGTTGACTATTTGAATGTATTTTTAAGATGTAAATTTATTCCTGTGTTTTAAACTAAATTCCATCATCCTCCAGAAATGCTGTTAAAAAACTGCTTTAATCATCACTGTTGAAATCAGTTGCGCTGCTTAATATTTCTGTGGGAACCATGATGAGCTTGTTTCAGGATTCAGAAATGATAAATAATTAAGAAGTATTTATTTTTAACATTATAAATGCCAATGTCACTTTTTGGTCAGTTAATTCCTCGGAATTAGGGCTGCACAATAATATCGTTTCAGCATCGATATCTCAATGTGATCATTTGCAATAGTCACATTGCAGGATATGCAATGTTGAGTCTGGATTATAGTGTTTAATTTGCATGTGTTTTTAAGCCCTGTGACTGTATGAGGATTGTAAAAGCATTCAGGAATATGAAATTGTACCATTTGTAACTTAAATCATGATTCATTTTGTTGAATTATTTTTATTCAATTACTGTATCTGAATACTGTTAGACTCAGAAAATGATAAAACATTTTTTATTTTTTATTGTATTGATCTATGCTTGTAGATTGTTTATTATATTTTATGCACATGCAGTTCTCTGCAAAATCATCCCAATCAGTCTAAAATGATAAATTTATTTCTAAATAAAGATATTCCAAGTCATCTGTTGAAATTGTATTCATGTCACAATATGAATAGCAAAATATCGCAATGTTAGATTTTTCCAATATCATGCAGCCCTTCTGTGAAATTCATTCATTCATTCATTTTCTTTTCGGCTTAGTCCCTTTATTAATCCGGGGTCGCCACAGCGGAATGAACCGCCAACTTATCCAGCATATGTTTTACGCAGCGGATGCCCTTCCAGCTGCAACCCATCACTGGGAAACATCCACACACACTCATTCACACACATACACTACGGACAATTTAGCCTACCCAATTTACCTATACCACATGTTTTTGGACTTGTGGGGGAAACCGGAGCACCCGGAGGAAACCCACGCGAACACGGGGAGAACATGCAAACTCCACACAGAAATGCCAACTGACCCAGCCGAGGCTCGAACCAGCGACCTTCTTGCTGTGAGGCGAACGTGCTCTTCTGTGAAATTATAATGTTAAAATCACAATGATCCTTTTGAATAATACTATTCAAAGTCTAGTTTTTATTATCAGCAATGTTATTTTATTGTTTATATTATTTCTAGCTGATTTCAGCCTTAGCATGTTAAGTTCTTCGCATTTTAATGAATGAATTAGGCTTTTAATAGTTTTTCTTAAGCTACTACTTTTTCCTAATTTCTTCATTTTTATTTTTCAGGTGAGCGCCAGAAAGTTCTCAACTGGCTTATATCGTACAATCCACTTTGGCTGCGAATTGGACTTGAGGTATTTAATTTTCATTGTGAAAGCATAATGTTTGTCTCATTAATTGCTGAAAATTTTATCAGCCACATTTTGATTCAATGTATGACACGTCTCACTCGTTCTGTGTTTCAGACAATCTATGGAGAGCTAATATCACTGGAAAGCAACAATGATGTCATGGGACTGGCCATGTTTATTCTTGGGCGTCTGCTGTGGAACCCAGATATAGCCGCTGAGTTTAGACACTCTAAAGTGCCGCATTTGTACAGAGATGGTAATTTAAAATTGACTTTTACTTAAATTTTAATATCCTCTGAACTTTTTCCACAAGAAATGTTTAGCAACCTTTACTCCAAAGTGACGCAAATTACTCATTCAGTGTAAAGAAAGCCAAAAAATACAGTATATAATAAATATTTGTTTGTTTTTATATTTGAATTGTTCAGTGTAAAGGATTAGTTTTGGAGTGAAGAAAACTAAAATGCTTATATGTTTATAATGTTTGTAAATGTTTTGGTATTTTATGACTCCTGTTAGACAATTTTACATTATTTCTGAAAAACGTGACTTCCAAACCAGTGGGACTTTATTTATTTATTTATTTTATTTATTACAATAAAAAGTAAGCATTCAAAAACTTCCAGAAGTGCATCTTACTCTCTGGAACACAGTGTATTATAGTAATTTGTTTTGTATTTATTGCCATTGTAATGCTTTTTTTTTTTTTTTTTATGCATTTTTTAGCATGTAGCTCTAATAACTGTATAATCTACCCTTTTCACATCATCAGCAATCTTTGAAAGTTTTTAATATTTTGATTAAAAAATATATATATATTATGAACATTTTTATGTATTTATGTAAGTATTATTGTCTTTGCATCAAATTACAAAATAAGGAGTTACCACTTATGTGAGGCGTTTCTAATGCAGCATCTATGGGTCGGGACAGTAAATTTGATATTGTTCTCTTTTCTGGCTGTCATTATGTCACACAATTTTTTTTTTTCCTTTTTCTGAAATTCTTGATAACATTATCGTCAATTTTTATTATTTCAGCAAATAGGATTGTAAAACAATTATTTGTTGTACTCTCCCATTCACTGTGCTCTAAGTTTACACAACTATGACGACTTCCGCTACTGAAAAACCCAGAAATGTGAAAAGGGTCTATAAATTTCATTCAATTTTAGTTCTTTTGTTGCTTTTTCTCATCAGGCCACGAGGAGGCGCTCTCTCGCTTCACGCTGAAGAAACTAATCCTGTTGGTCTGCTTTCTGGATAAAGCCAAAGAGTCCAGACTTATTGAACATGATCCTTGTTTGTTTTGCATGGATGCTGAATTTAAGGTGACATTTATTTATTTGTGTACAATGTATGTATTTTTTTAAATGTATTTATTGTTATTTATTATTATTATTATTAACATTTCTTTCTTTCTTTTTTTTCTTCTTTTTTTAAAACTTTTGGCAGCATGTAAAAAGTAAATTCACAGTAGTAATCTTTTTATTCTTTTTGTTCAGTCAAGCAAAGATCTGCTGCTGGCTTTCTCCCGAGACTTCCTCAGTGGTGAAGGCATTCTGTCCCGGCACCTCAGCCACTTAGGTCTCGCAGTGTCCCATGTCCAGACTCCACTGGATGAGTTTGACTTCGCCGTGAAGAAACTTGCTGTTGACTTGAAATGTGGCGTCCGTTTAGTGTATGTTTGATTTGTTTCTTGTTTATGCATCCTAAAAATATGGCTTTTGTGACTTAATCCAATGTTTTGAGATGACATTAAATGTTTCCATATTCATTTTCAGGCGGGTCATGGAGCTCTTCACACTGAACTGGACTTTGTCAGGAAAACTGCGGATACCTGCTATAAGCCGCCTGCAGAAAGTGCATAATGTTGATGTGGCACTGCAGGTTCTGAAAAACAAAGGTGTTGACCTTCGAGATGAGCATGGTGAGCAATACAGTTGTTGTTTTTTTTTTCCTTTTTTTTTTTCTAAACATAAATACGGTCCTGAGAAAATATTTATTCTCTCTTGTTTTTTCCCCTGATCTCAAAATAACAACTTGTTTTTGCGTGATCACAACTTAAAATTTCTTGTGATCTCGACATAACAAAAGGGCGCTTAATCAGAACAGCCATATAATAATATCATATGATATTATCATTACACGTTCATGATTCTATTCATGAATTAATGGTATATTTTTATGTCATCATTTACATTAATATTCACTCACAGTTTTTATTTAGAGTGTAGGTTCTTGCTGACTCAAAATAATTTGCTTAATATGTGAATTTGATTATGAAGAATGAAGATCATGCTTTTGCTTTAATGCATATTTTCAATTAATGTAAAAAAGTGAGTCCCTCTATACTGCGCGTAACAACTTTTGATATGTCAAGATCACTAGAAAACAAGAAAGAAAAATATAACAACGCATGACCTCTAAGTATTTCCGTACATAATAGTTGGTGTTCTGAAATGTACATTTCTAGACTAAAACAGAAACAGGAATACACTTGACTGATTAAATAAACAATTTTTTAGTTAGTTCATTGAATTTATCAAAATTCTTTTTTGACAAACATTTAAATTGCTTTTAAGGCAGTTTTTATGTCATTTTTAATAACAGAATTGTGTATCTTTTCTAAATTGCTGATAAAATATAAACAGTTAAAAGGTGGTTGTTGCCCACTAGCTTTTTTTTTGTTTTTATAAGGGATTTATTCAGACTTGGAAAAAAATCAACAAAAAAGGTCAAACGTTAAAATAAGGTTCTGTTAGTTAATGTATATACTAACATGAAAAGCAATGAACAATTTATTTATTAGTCTTAGTTAAGGTTAATTAATCAAGCTAAAGTTGTTGGTTTGTTAACTAATGTTATTACATGGCTGTCTGGAATACTTGATTCTGATTGGTCAGTTGCTACATTTCAAGGTGCGTTATTCTGCTTGTGCTAAAAATTTCATCTGGAAACTTTGGATCACCTTGACCATCAGTGAATACGTTTCAAATCCATATACTTGCATCAACATTTACATGTGTCTGCTTGTCTGTCACACTGCGTTTTTGTTTGTTTGTTTGTTTTTGCCATCTTGTGAATAAATAAGACATAGGTTTGCACATGAGTTATTCAGTCAGTTTCGTTTCTGTCTGCGTTTTTGGCAGTTTGGCGCCATCTTGTGACTGAATGATGCAAATGTTAGTGTGTACTCCATCAGCTGTTTTTATTTCTGTCAGCTTTGCATTTAATAATTAATAAAATATTATGGCTCAGAACAATGTTTTGTCTAATTTTTATGTTTTTGGGCAAGTAGCCTTGCAATATGCGGGATAAAGTACATCCAAGACAATTGTTTTTGCAAAAAAAAAAGCTCTTCAGTCTTATACAACAGCCCTAACTTAACAAGCACAACTTTGAATTTTAATAACTCAGTAGAGGTTGAACTATGATTAATAAATGCAGCATGAGATTGTTCATGCTTAGCTCATGTTAGTAGATGCTTAACTAAAGGACAATTATTTTAAAGTGTTACTGGCAAAAGATGCAGTATAAAATGATGAATAATCTGTAGTGCATATATATAACATATTGATAAACTTACTATCAATTATTTTATTCTGTTCTGGTCAATGATTTTGGCTATTAAAATATAGGTTGCTTAAGTTTTGGTCAATTTACTAACTAACTAACAGTTACTCACCAAATACTTTATATTTGGGGGAAATGCTCTAAATTAGTTGTCTTTGCTGTTTTGAAGGAGCAAACATTGACTCCAGAGACGTTGTGGATGGACATAGAGAAAAGACCCTAAACCTCCTGTGGAAAATCATATTTGCCTTTCAGGTATCAACCATACCATATAGTCCAGCCTCATTTGGACAATAAATTTTTTTTGTTATTTTTGTTTATTATTATACGTGTTTAATACGCGTTTGATATGCTTAAATCTAGACCTTGTGTTCTGTCTGCATAGGTGGAAGTGCTGCTTGATGAGAATCAGCTCAAAGAAGAAATCAGTTTCCTCAGGAAAACCTGGAGAACAAAACAGAAACTGGCCTCAATAATGGCTAACAATGGTGTTGCAGTGTCAAGAATGAAGGCGAGACAAGCATTTGAGCATCCCAGTCAGAAAGTGACGCTTCTTATGGACTGGGTCAATGCTGTTTGTGAGTTCTACAGCTTGAAGGTGAGGAGAAAAAAAGGTTTCCTTGTATATTCGCTTTTGAGATACATGTAAGTCCTGTGTTTTATGTGCACACGTTTTATAATAGAACACTCACCATTACAAAACAGATTATTACTTATTACTTTTTTTCTTTTTTTTTAATGAACAACAAAATAACATAGAAAAATAAATTTATAATAATCTTTGAACAAATGTAATACAAACGTTTTATTATCTGTCAACCACAATCACAAATCCAGAATTACATTATCATTAATTTGACTAAATCTGCTAAATTAAAAATCGGCTGGTGCAGCTTTTAAACAGAAGGCAAGATGTTTAAAGTAAATTCTAAAAATATTTTATCTACTATTGAGATGTTGGAGGCTTCTCAGAGATACAGTTGAATACTGTATATGAGGTATATGATACCTACCTAATAGGGAGGTAAAGTCTAAACTATCAAGTTGTCTAGAATTAAACAGAGATCAGACCTTTTGTAGTCGAAAAAATGGTAAATGAGGGTATGTATCCATACTGATGTTTACACCTTAGACATTAACCTGTGTTTTGTTGTGTAGTGATTTTCCTGGTTGTATAGGTTCTTTCTTTAAAACAGTATCTCTCTCTTTTCTATTTTTTTAAACAGGCTGAAAACTTCACCGTGTCATTCTCAGATGGTCGTATCCTCTGTTACCTCATCCACCATTATCATCCTGGTCATCTCCAGGCAGAGGAGATTCAACAAAGAACCACACAGACCATCGAATGTGGTCATCGTGGCAGAGTTGAACTCAATAACTCCTCCAGTGACTCAGACTGCTCTTTTGAAAATTTGGCCACAATGCAATCTCGTAAGTTTTTTTTTTTGAGCCCAAAGTTGTTTTTGCTTCTTTGAAGCACTATTTCAGGCCATGTCTCTCTCAATTTTGGTGATATCTTATGTCTGTGTTTTTGCACATCTCCCAGTCTATATTGCTGGCTTTTTTATCTTGTTTTAGCTTTATAGTCCTGTGTTATTTGCAGCAACTGTCAGCCCATTAAAAAAAAAAAAATCTGTGCTTTTCCTTGACATATTGCTCCAAAATACTCCAAAGTATTGCTTTCAATCATTTAAAGTTGGTCATCCACACTGAAACTACATGAAAAAAACGTGCTTTGACCTGTGTCATATCCGCAATGTTTCAAAGAGCCAGAAGCTAAAAAAAAAAAAGGCGTATATGACACAGGTCAAAGCACGTTTTTTTCATGTAGTTTCAGTGTGGATGACCAACTTTAAATGATTGAAAACAATACTTTTGAGTGTTTTTAGATGAAAATGCTTTTTTATTTTTTATTTTAATTTTTTTATTGTAGACATAATCTCAGAAAGCTTCCAGACCTTTACGAATATTTTGTTTCAAAAAAGTGTATCATACTGCCAAGGTCATTTTTAGTAATGGTGCAATTTTTTGTAAATTAATTATTTAATTGGAAACAAATACATTACATTTAATAAATATAACTGTGACCATTTTATCTGGAGCAGGTTTACTTGCATTGTCTTTTTAATTAGCATGTAAACAAATATTAATAAACACATTTTTTGATGGCTATAACTGTATATGTGTTTCTATGCGTTTCTAAATATGATTTTTCTTTTGGTTCAGAATCTGTTACAGTGGACTTCAGAGAGCTACTTGAGAATGAGAAAAGTAACTTTCAGTTGGTGAACACTGCTGTGTCTTATCTTGGAGGGGTGCCTGCTATGATAAATCCAGAGGACATGTCCAATACTATCCCAAACGAAAAGGTAAATATTTGAATCCCCTTCCAATTTAGGTTATTTGCAAAACTTATTTGAGGTTGTATAGATGATTTGTTTTTTGTACTGTGTAATACTATTTTGACATTGTGAACCTACCCAGGTTGTCACTTGTTACCTGTCCTTCCTTTGCGCGCGTCTTTTGGATCTCCGCAATGAAACAAGAGCAGCTCGAGTCATTCAGGGTGCATGGCGGAGATACAAGCTACAGAAGGATATTGTGCTTTTGCAGGTAAGGCAATCATTTTTATATAATGTCAAGCAGTCTGGGATTTTTCTTTGTTTAGCTGTTTTTTGTCATATTAAATATGTTCTACATACACAGGAGAAGAACCTGGCTGCCACGAAAATCCAAGCACTTGTGCGAAAATTCCTCCTGAAAAGAAGATCGATTCGACAGAATAAGGCGGCCATTGTGATCCAAACATTATGGAGAGGATACAGTGCACGGGAAAAGCTGAGAGTGTTGAAAAAAGAGAGACATTATGCACTTCGAAATGCTGCTGCAACCTTAATTCAGGTATGTTCAGAATTGAGTAACATTTGTTTTTTCTGTATTGGTTTGTTATGAATTATATTATTAATAGATAATGTAATTATAGTTATACATTTCAAATGGCTAATATTACATTTCTTGTGTTCCAACAGAAAACTTACAAAGCTTGGAGAGTTAAGAATCTCCTAAAGAAAAACCGTGCCGCCTTTGTGATCCAGGCAGCTTTCCGGAAGTGGCATGCAAAGAAAGTGCTGGAAAGAAACACTGCAGCTTTGTGCATTCAAGCATGGTACAGAATGCAGCAGTGTAAAAGACAATACTTGGAAATGAAACGGAAAGCAGTCTGCGTTCAAGCATGGTTTAGAGGGCACCTTCAAAGATCCAAGTTTCAGAATTTAAAGAAAAGACATCATGCTTCTGTTGTCATTCAGAGTGCATTCAGGGCCTACCTTATCAGGAAAGAATTATCTAAAATGAAGCAAAATGCAGTCTTGATTCAGAGGTGGTTTCGAGCCTGCGTGCAACGGAAAGCAGAACAAAAGAGATATTTCGAGATTAAATCGGCTGTTCTCGTTCTGCAAGCAGCTCTTCGTGGTTGGAAGGTCCGTAAATCTGTTGCTCAACACCACCGATCTGCACTAGTGATTCAAACTGCTTTTAGGAGGTTTATTGCTCAAAGGCATTTTTTGTGCTTGAAAAGATCAGCCGTAGTTCTGCAACAGAGATACAGAGCTAAAGTGCATGGAGACAAGTTCCGGAACGAGTACATGGCTCTTAAATCCGCTTCAGTGGCAATTCAAGCAATGTGGCGAGGACGAGCTGAGAGGAAAAAGATCGGTCAACTCCACAAATTTGCCAAAATCATTCAGTCAAACTATCGCAGGCATCTGGAACAGACTAGGTTTTTGCAAATGAAGTGGGCTGCTGTAGTCATTCAAAGACAATACAGAGCCTTCAGAGATGGACAGAAAGTGTATGCAGAATACGCCAAAATCAAAAGAGCGGCTATTATGCTACAGAGTGCGTATCGTGGCAGGAGAGTAAGACAAGAACTGCAGAGGAAAAACAAAGCTGCGATTTTGATTCAGTCTGTGATGAGAGCACATATGTGCCGTAAGCAGTTTTTAGCAAACAAACATGCTGCTATTGTCATTCAGCAGCAGTTTCGGGCTTTTACATTTGGACGATCAGAAAGAAGCCATTACGTCCATTTGAGGAAAGCAGCTATTACTCTGCAGGCTATATATCGGGGTTCCAAAGTGAGGCAAAATTTGAGAAGAGAACATCAAGCTGCTATTGTCATTCAAGCCCAATTCCGAATGCATAAGGTTCGCATTCCTTTTGTTGCTGCAAAGTGTGCAGCTATCATTATACAGCAGCATTACAGAGCCTACAAGGTTGGCAAAACTGTGCAAGCTACTTATTTGCGAATTAAAAATGCGGCCGTAGTTATTCAATCAGCATTCAGGGGAATGAAAGTTCGCAACTTACGAAAATCTCACCAAGCTGCAAAAGTGATTCAGGCACATTTCCGTGGACATTCCCAACTCAAAAAGTACAGGAGACAACAGTGGGCTGCATCAGTTTTACAGCAACGATTCAGGGCAACGGTGACCAAAAATGCTGTCATGAAGCAATATGCAGCCATAAAAACTGCTACGATATGTATCCAGTCAGCTTTCCGTGGAATGGTGGTAAGAAAGCAGATAGCAGAAAAGCACAAATCTGCAAAAATTATCCAAAACATGTATAGAGCATACAAACAACGACATGATTACCTTGCTCTCAGGAATGCCACAATCTGTATTCAGCAACAGTACAGAGCAGTTGTAAGTGCAAGGCAACAGCATCAAAGGTATTGCTCCTTGCGAGCAGCTGCCATCACTTTGCAGTCTTTTTACCGAGGGTTGAGGGCAAGAAAAGAAATCAATAGAAAGCATAAAGCAGCCACTGTGATTCAGGCTGCTTACAAAATGTACAGAACAATAGTACCTTTCCAAGCCATGAAACTGGCTTCATTGGTAATACAGAGGCAATACAGGTGCCATTTACTGAGAAAAGAGGCAAGAGAGAACTTCTTAAAGCTAAAGCATAGTGCAGTAGCAATCCAAGCTATATATAGAGGAAAACTTGCACGCCGTGATATTGCTAGAAGGCATTTTGCAGCCACAATCATTCAAAGAAAGTACCTTGTCTACAAACAAAGGAAGTATTTTTTGACCCTCCAAGCTGCTGTTGTATTCTGTCAACAACACTATCGATCCATTTTGCTTGCAAGGCATGACCGAAAAGATTATTTGACGAAACGTAGAGCTGTGGTAGCAATCCAAGCAAGTTTTAGAGGAATGAATGTCCGGCGCCAGATCCAAAGAGAGCACAAAGCTGCAACGATCATTCAGTCCCATGTGAGAAAGCACATCCGTAAGTTGCGTTTCCAGCGACTTCGATGGGCAGTCTGTACTGTTCAACAGCGTTTCAGAGCTAACAAAATCATGAGGCAAGAGATGGCATCACTACAGGAAAAGAAAAATGCCGCTTTGATTCTGCAAGCAACCTATCGTGGCATGAAGACCAGACAGACGTTGAAGCAAATGCACCAGGCTGCAACAATCATTCAGTCCCATGTGAGAAAGCACATCCTTAAGTTGTGCTTCCAGCGACTTCGATGGGCAGTCTGTACTGTTCAACAGCGTTTCAGAGCTAACAAAATCATGAGGCAAGAGATGGCATCACTACAGGAAAAGAAAAGTGCAGCTTTGATTCTGCAAGCAGCCTAT
>CAIGQV010007757.1:8296550-8316552 GCA_903798115.1 Danio jaintianensis | reverse complement strand
CACTACAGGAAAAGAAAAGTGCAGCTTTGATTCTGCAAGCAGCCTATCGTGGCATGAAGACCAGACAGACTTTGAAGCAAATGCACCAGGCTGCCACCACCGTTCAGGCAACTTTCCGAGCTTATAGTGGACATAAGCGGCATTTAGCCATGAAATGTGCTGCCATTGCTATGCAACAAAGATATCGTGCTGTAAATGCAGCAAAGCAGCAGAGAAAGAATTTTCTTGAAATGCGTCAAGGTGCACTTGTTCTGCAAGCGTGCTATAGAGGTCTTAAAGTTAGGAGGAAACTGCAACTACAGCGCCAAGCTGCTGTCTTGATTCAGTCATATTTTAGAAGACACAAAGAGATGGTTAAGTACCAGGCCATGAAGCTGTCAGCTGTCATTATCCAGAGCCATTTCAGGTCATTCATCCAGGCTAGAGCAGATCGGAAGAACTATCTACATTTGAGAAAATCTGCCATCGTCATTCAAGCTGCTTTTAGAGGACACTCTCTCAGGAGACATTTAGCAAGAAAGGAAGAAGCTTCTGTTATCATACAGGCCGGCTTTCGGATGTACCAGCAAAGGTCAGCATTTAAGAGTCAGCGCTGGGCAGCCAGGGTTCTCCAGCAGAGGTTTAGAGCTTTAAAACTTCGAGACGAGCAAGTGTGTCATTACCAACAGGTAAAGAATGCTGCTGTATGCCTGCAGAGGTATTTCAGAGGGATGAAGGGGAGAGAATTGGCTAGACGAACCAAAGCTGCGAGAACTATCCAGTCCTTCCTAAGAATGTCTGTCCAACGACAGCGTTTCATGAAAGAAAAGGCTGCAGCAATTGCAATTCAGTCTGCCTTCAGAGGCCATTGTGCTAGAGTTCAGTATACTAGGATGCAAGCAAGTACAGTGCTCATCCAGAAGTGGTACAGATCACGCAAACTGGTCCAGGAGGATCAGAACAGATTTGTTGCTGTTAGACAAGCTACGCTTACCTTGCAATCTGCCTTGCGGGGATTGCTGGTGAGGAGACTAGCAAAAAGAAGAAGGGCTGCAATCAAGATTCAGTCTGTGATGCGCATGCACATACAACGCAAGCGCTATGTAACGCTCTGTGCAAGTGTCCTGAAATTGCAAGCTCATTACAGAATGTTTGTGACCCAAAGAAGATACCGTCGATTGCAGGCTGCAACTGTTACTCTTCAAAAGTATTACAGATCTCATAGGGCTACATTGGAGCAGAGGTGCAGTTATCTGAAGACTCTCCAAAATGTAAAAAAACTTCAGGCCAGAGTACGTGGACACATTGCGTACAAAAGATTTCAGAGATCGAGAACATGTGCCATCACCATTCAGGTAATCACTATGCAGTTGTATTCTCTCTCGTCAACATGATTTTCTTTGGAAATTCAAACCCTGTTTGAGATATTATGGCTTTAAGTATATATTGAATGTTCGTGTTTGGTTTGTCTTTGTCTAATCTCAGAGAGCATATCGAGCTTATCAAATAAGACGAAATGCAATGAAAGCACGGGCTGCACTGAAAATTCAGGCTTGGTTCAGAGGACGCCTTGCTAGACGAAACTACATCTTAAAACAGGCTGCTATTGCCACCATTCGAAGATGTGTTCAAGCCAGACGCCAACGCTCAAAGTAAGACATTAATGATATTGTTTCCGTTTTTCATTTTTGCTTATTTTGTGTGTCACAAAGAGTCACAACTTGACAATTTTTCCAAATTTGAAGATTTCTAGCAGTCCAGCACAGTGTCCGAGTGATTCAGCAAAGATGGAGGGAAACTCTCAACTCAAGGAAACAGCATGCTGAGTTCCTGAGGTTGAGAAATTCTGTTATATACATCCAGGCATTATGGAGAGGTTGGAGACTGAGAGATTCCATTCAAAAGGTAATAGTTCTTTTTGTGAGAATAAATATTTATTAGATAGAAATGTGTGACTGATGTCTATAAGGGAAATTTGTCTGTTATGCTTTGTCACAACAGTCACTTTTGTCTTATAGTTCCTGTTTGCACCTGGCTTTGTGATGCGTGAATTTAGAACTAGAGGGTGTGAAACATTGAGCTTTTCTTTTGACCACTTCCAGAGGCTGGTTTGCAGTTATATATAGCAGAAATAAACCTGCTGCATTCTGTATTGTCTTTTACTGTTTTCTTTTGCATTCATAATGTATATTGTAAAAAATATATATATATATGTATATTTTCAAATTTTGACCAAAGCTCAGAAAAGGCCCATACATTTACTTGCCCATACACCCTCCCCTCATAGACATCAGGAAAGTGGTCAAAAGTCGACAGATAAAAGGATTAAGGATTTAAAGATCAAGTGTAAATGGAAAATGTCTGTAAACGAAAAAGCAGCATCAAAATTTTATTTTAGGCCACAAATATCTGAAAAATGCCTTGTAAAATTCGGAAGGGGCAGGTGTAAAAACAAAAAAAACACATTTGTTTTGTAGGGTAAACCTGCTTTTATTAGGTTGCTTGTGAAACTAGAGCTTTTACTTTTATTGGTGTACATGAATTTCAAAATGGCTGTAAAATTATAAGTCTTTATGTAAAACATTTTGATAATTAAAAAATGTTTCAATTTGATGTGAGAGAACCTCTCTGATTTGCACATAGTTTCTATAAAACAGACCTGCAGTTTGCTTTGCAAATACAAACAGTCTGAGTAAAGTAAATACACATTTCTGGAAAACATTTTCAAAGTCCAGGCATTTAGTGATTGTTGATATTAAGATTACTGTTTAATTTTCTTGTGTTGCCAATCGTTTGTTTTGGTCTCTTGGACCTTAATGTATTATTATTATATATTTTTTTAATGGGTTATTTGTCCTGTTTCCCTAGTGCATAGAACAATTTTAATTTGACTTTCAATGAACCAGTGAAGCTAAAGAAACAATCCTATTAATCACAATTAATATATCAACACAAATGTTGTTTACTGGCATCGTCACCTCATTCAATCATCGCTAACATTCAGTCTTTTCTTTTTATACAGCAAATAACAGCTGCTGTGAAGATACAGTCAGCTTTCAGAGGCTTCATTCAAAGACGACGCTATCACCAGCAGAGAGATGCTGCCATAACCTTACAGAGGCATTTCAGAGTCTTGCGACTTGCTAGAATGAAGGAAGAAAATCTAAGACGATGGCACAGTGCGGCCATTTATATTCAGGCTTTGTGGCGTGGTTGGCTTGCAAGACAGCAGGCAAGTTTAAATAATGTTATTACTTTTAGGGACTTTTGCAATGGAGGCATGTTTTCATAGTTTCTAGAACATGCTTTTTGGCATGTTCGCAATGCAGGAACAGAGATTTTAGTTCTAGAAACATCTTTTGGGGAAACAAAAGCACAAACCCAGCACAATGGGAACTACCAGTGATGTAAGTGTATAGGTGCTTTCATACCAGTTAGTTATAAGAAGTCATTGATAGGAACTAGCCCTCAAGTCCTGTTCTCTGAGAGCTTATTTCTCTCTCAGACCATTTATCTGGTTACATTTGCAAGTGGTGTATTCAATATAATTGACAACTGGAGTATGCAGGGTGCCATGAGTCTTTGTGATTTTCAGAAGGAATGTAAATATACACGTAATGTTATTGAAACCACAAAAAAAAAATCAGATACAACAACATAAAGTGTTATATATCATCAAGGACAAGAAAAGAAAATTACAGCAGACACAAAGTCTACAGTTAAATGTCACGAATATTGGCTTTCTGTATATATATGTTTTGTGTATGTCACTGTAGTTCCCATTCTGCTGAATTAGACCCTGCTATAAAAGAGGAGCTATAGCTATAGTTCCCCCAATGGTGTTACTAGAATCTAATACAACCGTGAAATTGGATGGAGCAGATAAGTAGTTCACTGGCGAACTGGCCTGGTGGCTAGTTCCTATAACTAAATTCCTATGACTAGTTGCCTTTACTTCAAAAAGTGAGTAAACCTGTTGAACTGTTAAGCTGACTTAACTAATTGTTTATATTTCATTTACATAATAATTTTAAGGCAGCAGGTTTACTCACTTTTAAGTCAAGTCAATTAATTGCCTTTAAAAGCAACTGATTTACTCACTTTATTTTTACTCAACTAATCACTTTTTACAGAGTAAGTTCCTAAAACTACACTGTGTGAAAGCCCCTCATGACTACTCCTTCATAGCGCTCTTTCTGCAGCCAGTTTTTAAAATTATTATTATTTGTTTTATTAATACTCTTGACTGAGGGAATTGTATATGCTAAAAATGACTTTTTTATCGTAACTTAATGTGTTAACATATTCACTTTAAAGGTAAGAGAAATGGCTTTTGCTGCAAGACGCCTTCGTTTCACAGCTGCTGTTTACCATCATTTATCCGCAATAAAGATCCAGAGAGCTCTGCGTGCACACTGGGCCCTTAAATCAGCCAAGAGGAAGATCTCATCTGTCCTATACATCCAGGTAGTCCTGTTTAAGCCAATATTGATTACAGTGACCACAACAAAGTTTTTGTTAATGTGTATTTTCAAAATGTATGTGCATCCTGGTGTCCCATTAACCATCATTTGACACTAAGGTTTGGTGTACACAAAAAACAGGTGTAAATAGGGTCTGAACATTTTTTAACTTATGAATAATTTCAAGTATAATTAGAAACATTACCATGGACTGTCATTTTAAGCAATCTTACTATTGTTTTAGTTACATCATAATTTTGCTAACTAATTAAAATGGCTTTGTTAGCCATTTGTTAGTCTTTTAGTCATTAGCTTACTTTACATTTAGCTTATGATAAATACGTTTAAGGGCGACGCGGTGGCGCAGTGGGTAGCACATTCGCCTCACAGCAAGAAGGTCGCTGGTTCGAGCCTCGGCTGGGTCAGTTGGCATTTCTGTGTGGAGTTTGCATGTTCTCCCCGTGTTCGCGTGGGTTTCCTCCGGGTGCTCCGGTTTCCCCCACAAGTCCAAAGACATGCGGTATAGGTGAATTGGGTAAGCTAAAAATTGTCCGTAGTGTATGCGTGTGAATGGGTGTGTATGGATGTTTCCCAGAGATGGGTTGCGGCTGGAAGGGCATCCGCTGCGTAAAACAAATGCTGGATAAGTTGGCGGTTCATCCCGCTGTGGCGACCCCAGATTAATAGAGGGACTAAGCCGAAAAGAAAATGAATGAATGAATGAAATACTTTTAATTTAAATGTGTTTCTCTTTCTATCCCCCAACTTTCCAGCAATGTTTTAGGGCAAAACTGCAGAGAAAGAACTATCTAAAAGACAGAGAAGACATCATCAAGACCCAGAGAGCAGTGAGATCTTGGTTACATCGCCGCAACCAGGCTGCCTCTATAATCCAGCATGCAGTCAGGAAGCTGCTTTTTAGACGTGGCAAGGAGAGGCTACAACGTGGTATAATAAGGGCGCAGGTATGGCGTAAGCAAAAAACCCCCAAAAAACTGACTTTATATATAAGACACAAATTCTATCAATGGTGTTGATATTTTTAATAATTAATAGTAGATAACTAAAGAATAAATATTCTGAATGGAAAGTGCTATTTAATATGGAAAGATTTGTATGCTTTGAAATGTTAAATCCTTTACTATTTTTCTTTTTAATTTGCAAGTTTTTTGAAACTATTATTATTACTGTTATTTTCAATCTTGGCCTTTTCCATACAATAATTATTTTATTTTTATTTTGTATGAACCGCTCACAGAATCGCATACACATTTTTAATACTAGGAAAACATCCACTAGAATGTTCTTTCTGTCAAAAATAGAAATTTTGAAGAAATATTTCCTATTATGGAAGTCAATGGTTACAGGTTTTCAGCTTTCTTCAAAATATCTTCTTTTGTGTTCAACGAACAAAAGAAAGACAAGCAAGTTTAAAAGGATGAGTAAATGATGACAGAATTTTCAGTTTTGGGTGAACTATCCTTTTAATCTAGCGAAGAAGCTTTTTTTTTTTTTTTTTTGCCCAGTCAACACTATTAAAAAGAATTTGAATACCATTTAAATCAAATGTAGTTTGCATATGGCCATAGAAGTTGGTATGGCATAAAACAAAAATAAATAAAAAACAAACAGAGAATTTGAACTTTTTTTTTCCCAATGTGATTAATTGTTTTAAGGCACTCTGGAGGGGTCATTGTTCAAGAAAACATCATGATACGAACAAAGTCATTTCCATGCGGCAGCGTTTTAGAGAAGTAAATCAAAGGGTTAAGGAAGAGGACAAGCTGTGTAACAAGACCACAACAGCGCTAAGTTACCTGCTCGGACTCCAAAATTATGCTTTCATACTTGCAGCCTTGAAACACTTGGGTAAGACACTTAAAGTTCTTAAGTTCTGAGCTTGACCCTTTTATAAAATTAAAACTAATGTTATCATTTTTGTCATGATTGTAGAAACTGCCACCAGGCTTTCTCCAGAGTGTTGTGAACGTCTTGTGGAAAGTGGAGCGACGCACACCATTTTCACTTTGATAAGGAGCTGCAACCGAAGTGTGCCTTCAATGGAGATCATCACATTATCCATCCAAGTCCTCCTCAACTTATCAAAAGTATGTTGCCTGATTAACTAAGGAGTATATAAGATTAATTGTATGTAAATATGCAGGTTTTTGATATTTGTTTGTTTAATATTTCTTTTTCAGTACCACAGAACCATTGATGCAGTTTATGATGTGGACAACTCTGTAGAAACCCTGCTGGATCTTCTGCAGATTTACCGAGAGAAAGCTGGAGATAAGGTTGCAGATAAAGGCGGCAGCATCTTTACCAAGACTTGCTTTCTCTTGGTTCTTTTAGTCCAGGATGAGAGAAGAGCAATGGTGGGTGTTTTATTCAGAGATATATATGAGCATTATCACACAAGTAGCAGTGCGATATGGCTGTATATCGGCACTGGTGGGAGGTGTGCGTTGGCTCAAGGCCGCAGGCCGAGTGCCTTAGTGTCCCACCAGTGACGATATACAGCCATATCGCACTGCTACGAGTGTGATATTGCATTTATACAACAGTTTGACGGCATAATCATGTATATAAAAAGAAAATAAAACACTGAGAGTTTCAAAAACCCTTTTGTAAGAGGAACTACTTTCTTCTGCCATTCATACACATCTGCAGCTGACGTCAGAACAGCAGAAACCATTGCTTATTCACTAACGTCACTTTATAACTAGCATTTGAATGATTCTCTAGCATAATGTCTAAAATTATGACAAAACAGGTGATTTTGCTCACATTTTAAGATTATAAGGCTGAATGGCATGAAATACTGGGGATTTCCCAGTATTTCTCTGTTGCAATCGGGAGATCACAATAATTAACCCCAAAATAACTAGAGCAAAGCAAACACTACCATATTACTATGGTATAAATACAGCACTACAACATACAAAAAAGAGAGAGATCGACTTAGAATGTCACTTACCTCATTTAAAATGATTTGTTCAGCTGTAGTTTAAAACGTACACTGAAAAAATGTTGTTTATCCTCCCCTAAGGACTGATTATGCGGTCTCTTTCGCCATCTTGTGGCGAAACGTAAACTGTCTTTGCTCTGCTCTGTATGGCAGACTGATGGCCGCCAACGTGCTGACTCTCTGAAATTATGAATATTTAAAATAGGCACTATCCTTTATAAATAAACTGCATAGTTGCAATCTAAACAACTACATTCTTGCCTAAAAAAGCCTCAAAAGTACATTTATGTTGTCCAACAGCTGCAATATTTGTCAAACTGTAGTGAGTTGTTTAGTCCCTCTTTAGTCCTAGTGTGGGCGGAGTAATACACAAGGGTGAAGAGGCTGTAGGAGTGCTGATATTGCTTTAAATATCTCAGAGCTATCAGCCAATCAGATTCGAGAACCAGACAGAACTTGTATAAATTGTATAAATGTGTGTGTGTGTATATATCTCACAAAATAGTGATTGTTATTATTTATTCATTTCTTCTTTTTTTAATTCAATTTAAAGTGTATACTGAAATGTACTCATTCAAATGTGATTCTTTTTTTTTCTTTTTCTTTTTTCTTCATTTTATTTAGAACTCCAGGGCAAATGTTTGATTACTTTTTTAAAAACGATTACAGTGATTACAGGCCCAACATAAAATATTACTATATGATGCAAAATGTAAACAATTGGTTGCATGTAGATTGCAAATAATGAAAAAGTATGACTAAATAATGTATTTTGCGACATCACCACAAAATACATAATATAGAGCATAACATGAAATGATAGACTTTATTTTGTCCACGCCATATATATCGTCACATTGCACAGCTCTAGTGTGCAGTAAATGTTAGACTCGACACGATCATCAGTGTAAAGTAGCTGAAAAAAGAAAGTATTGTCAGTACCACAACTTTTATAGAACCTTTTATCAATTTTCATTGTTTGGATGTCTTGTTAAAACAGGAGATTCGAAGACTTCCAAAGGTTACGGATCGCATTCGCAGCATCTACAGACTCACTCTTCGAAAGTGCAAGATGGATGCTGAGAGAAACAAAGTCAAGCAGAAAATGAACACTTCTCTCAATGGAAGTTTCCTTCTCCAGGCCACCCCACGAAAGTCAAAACCAGTGGCCAGGTATGCAGCTTTTCCTGATATCTACAGAATAAAACATTGGTTAAACTTTATTTACATGGTCCCATTCAGACATTCTGTTGACTGTTAGTAGTTTTTTTTTTTCTACTAGTTCTCATTAGTGTTCAAAGGTTATGTTGACATACTTTCAAAGTCAGTAAAATGTCTGCTAACAGACCATTAAAATCAAGTGTTTCAAAAGCCATAGAGGGCTGTATGGAATAAACTAACTTTACCAAACATTTGATTTCCCCCAGGTTTGCTCCAGACTGGGTTTTACGACGTGACAAAATGAAGGACATCGTGGATCCTCTTTGTGCTATTCAGATTTTGGCTAATGCTCTCGCCATTGTGCCTTGAAAATATTGCAGCAAAAAACAAAATTATAAACCTGTGTGCTGCCAAAGTGTTTTATTGTTTCTCAAAAGTGTGTTCGGCTTGTAAATATTGTGCACTTTTTGCATTGTGTATATGTTTTTATTACATCATCACTCAAATGTTGTGGATGAATGCTATCTGTGCATATTATGGTCTGTTCTGAGATGCTCATATTGGCTCTTATATGCTGTAAATACTAACGTTCTTTTTACGCATTTTAATTGAACATTAAAAATAACCACAGCTTTTCCCATGTGCTGATGCTGTTTTTGTCTGAAATTATTATTTTTAAAAAGTGATCAATCACCCCAAAAAGAAAATTCTGTCGTTTTCCCACCCATGACCACATACCAGTTTGACTTTTTTGTTCTGTTGAAAACACAAAATAAGATATTTTAGTTAATGTTATGTAAGAAATGAGTCTAAATGGTCGCACTCTAAATGGTGTGTTGATGCTCATTTCCCAAGAGGGCTGAATTATGATAGAGAAGACAACTGAACAATTTGTTGTCTCTGCATTGTTTAAGGTGACTACATCTTGACCAAATGGTAGCAATTGTAGATTGGGATGGGTGTGGTGCACAGAGAACCATCTCATCAATGGTGTGGAAACTGCATTAAGATAGAGAGAACAGCTGTGCTGTGAACAGCTACATTAACATCTAAAGGCAACATCAAAAAGGTTAAACCTAGGTTTGAGGTAAGGTTTGCTTTGAGTTAAAGAATGTTCAGGGTTCATTCTGACTCCGATGAAACCAGGGTACATGGAGACTGCATTGCATTGCACTGCAATGCATCATACTGCATTGAGACTGCTAAGCTGAATAAACATTTTCATTGAGATTTTCTACGTCATCCTATTTTTTTTTTTTTTGTTACAGTTAGATAATGTTAACCACTGACTTCCATAGTAGGAAAAACAAATCCTATGGAAGTCAATGCTTACAGGTTTCCAACATTCTTTAAAATATCTTCTGTGCTCAACACCACAACAAACAAACAAATATCTCAAACTGGTTTGGAATGTAAATGATGTCAAAATTTCTTGGGCGAACATTCCTGTAATTCTGAGAATATGAAGACCACACCACAAGTATGACAATAACCACATATCGTTGGTATATCGCTTTAAGTTTTTCCCTCGACAACACTGACTGCCAATCAGAATTTAACCTTCTGTAAAGCGCGTCAAGTCAGACGACAAACACGCGTCATGTTAATTAACGTTAGTAGTTTGATAATATGGCTTTAGTTTGGGCGTAAACCAGCTTTAAAGAGTGATTTCTTGGTTTCCGGTTGTTGCTGAACTGTTGAATTAATCGTCTAGATATTTCCATACGACGTTTTTGACTTTTATACTACGACTTTACCTGGCAAAGGTTTGAAATTAAAAGTACCAACTGAATCCCATCAAGGAGCTCGACTTTAAGATGGTGTTCAGGATGTTTCGTTGATCCTGAAAGACGAAACCTGGGGTAATTAAAGAATTCTGGAGAAACTATTAATGCTAACTATATATGCAAATAATTCAACGTAACTTACTATTTGGGGGAACTGGTTTTCTCTTTATTTTAAATCTTTCAGGCAGAAGAGACCAGGTAGGCTAACCGACACTCTGACCAGCTTTTTACATTACGTTAGCCGTCTTCGTCTTCATGGTTTCTTCAGGTAAGCTGATTAAATCATTCCAGTCTAAGTCATGTCATCTTTATGGAAAGTAGCTGATTATTGTGTGGTAAGGCGATCATTATTGCAAAATAAACTCCCTCAGGATATTAGGAGAACTGTCAGTATTTATTTTATGATAAATTATTATTTATTTTTAAGTTTTGTACGTTTATTATCTACATGTTTTGTTTGTGTTCACATAATGACACAGAGGCATTTATTCCTATAAAAATAAATAACAAAATAATTGTTTTTATACAAAGTTTTTAATTGCCAAATAAAGTGGTGGTGACCGCTTTGTGTTGGGCAGTGGTTCTCAATTCCTTCAGCCTCACTTTTCTTTTGACCAAAATTAATTTCTGCTACTGTTTGCTTAGGCCCTGTTCACTTCACACCTGGTATTAAGATGCGTTTTTGTTGATCTCAACACAAGTGAACAAATGAGACATAAACATTACAGTTCACACCTTGTGTTTAAGGCTCTTGCATCCCCTTTCAACCACTTCTCTGAAGGAGGGTCTGTGGGCAGGTATTGGCTTTCTCTGAATTTCTAAATCTAATACTGCTAGTGAACAATTGAAACTACCAAATCAATTAAACTCACTTTATGAATAGGCTACTGTATGCCCCAACGAATGAAAATGTAGATAATTTATTTTCAATCAACTCCTAATACACATCAAAATTAATTATATTAAGTGTCTTTGAATAAAATCATTATGCAAATGATCAGGAACTCATCACATGGAAAGACTGTTCACACTACACATTGAACATACAAAGCTTTCTAGATTAAAATTGTATCTCTGTATGAGTTTTTTTTTAAATTAAAAGCACATTAAAGACTCATGTTTTCACAAAACTGTAAACAAATATATAAATATAAATAAAACGTTTATGGGTGCTGTATGAGAGCTGCTATTTGAAGAGAATGATGCCGCTATAGTCTATTTCAAAAAATCTAATTATCTGTCAAATATGTTTTTTTGCAAAAGAAAAGCATTAGGACTAGTTAGAGAACATTCTACTACATTTTTCACCTCCAATACAAAACCTAAGATTATTATTTTAAATATGTCTATCCACCATCTCACTGTTTATGAAGGAGCTCAGTAGTTGAAGGTGGTTCTTTGCAGTTCGAACACATTAGATTGTTCACTTGCATTTTCGTCAATCCGAACTCATCGTAAAGGTCCCTTGCAGTGCTTTGAAGTATGCAATTTTGTTCGATGTGTGACAAAAATTTTAACTGAAACATAAAGACATGACTTTAATACCAGGAACAAAAAGTCACAAAAGTCATTTAAAAATATTAAATATAACACAAAATGTAGTGAAGTGCAATTTTGAGGTTACAGAAACATGTGAAATACACAATATTTTGTGAAATGGCACAATGTAAAAGTAAAAACAAAAAAAGTTTATTAACACTTATTTTGTTTTTCTCATGTAATTGCCCGGTAGTAAAAATATTCTTCATACATGCAATCATACATGCAGTTTTTAAATGTTTTCCTTAGCATTCCTTTATTTATGTATTTCTAAAGATGCACAGCAGAGAAACTGAATAATCAAAAAATGTTTTTTTTCCCCGTGTTTTTGTTTACTAGTATAGCTGATTCTTTAGCAATGTTCTTTAGCTACTGTCACACACACAGGCAAAGTCATCACTCCATCCTTGCACATTTGTCTTGAGCTGCCGATCATTTTGCCTCTCTGACATGTAAAGGCAATGTAATCCTTGTGTTCTGAGAATATCTTGTGCTTTGGACCCCACCTCAACTGTATACCTTTTTCATCCATTTCCTTCACTGTCACCAAACATGGCTCTGAAACAAATCCAACACAACAAACTGTCAGTGGCACTAACAGTATACATCCATTGAGTCATTCACCCACCATCATTTTTAAGATGGGGTCAAACCTACAAAAAAAAGGACAAAACCCCTACTTACTGTGTAGTGTGTTCATACTTACTCAAACAATTAATTTTCCCAATCCATTTGCCATTCTGGCAGGTCATGTGGCTGGAGTAAGATGGACTATCATCCAACACGTATTTACTAAAGCATCTGTATTCAACATTTTCACTTGAAAAATATTATTTTTTGGTCATTTCTATTGTATCTCCATTGCTCACATTTGGTGGTGGCCCACATCTCCTTGAGGGTGAAACGGACATTTTTTTTAGACATTTTTTAAATCTTGTAGTATATATTTTTCTTAATATACATTAGTGTGCTGGTTAATGCATTTGTTGGATGCCTCTTGTTGAGAGTTAAAGTTAATAATTAAAGTTAATATTAAAGTTGATTAATAAGTAAATAAAAAGTTACCTGTCCAACTGCTCGTTAACGCAAATTTCTAATCAGCCAATCACATGGCAGCAACTCAATACATTTAGGCATGCAGACATGGTCAAGACGATCAGCTGCAGTTCAAATCGAGCATCAGAATGGGGAAGAAAGGTGATTTAAGTGACTTTGAATGTGGCATGGTTGTTGGTGCCATACGGGCTGGTCTCAGTATTTCAGAAACTGCTGATTTACTGGGATTTTCACGCACAACCATCTCTAGGGTTTACAGAAAATGGTCCAAAAAAGAGAAAATATCCAGTGAGCGGCAGTTCTGTGGGTGCAAATGCCTTGTTGATGCCAGAGGTCAGAGGCGAATGGCCAGACTGGTTTGAGCTGATAGAAAGGCAACAGTAACTCAAATAACCACTCGTTACAACCGAGGTATGCAGAAGAGCATCTCTGAACGTACAACACTTCGAACAGCAGAAACAGGAAACTGAAGCTACAATTTGCACAGGCTCACCAACATTGTACAATAGAAGATTGGAAAAACATTGCCTGGTCTGATGAATCTCGATTTCTGCTGCGACATTTGGATGGTAGTGTCAGAATTTGCCGTCAACAACATGAAAGCATTAATTCATCCTGCCGTGTATCAACGGTTCAGGCTGGTGTAGTGTAGTTCAGGTGGTGTAATGGTGTGGGGGATATTTTCTTATGAAATATTAATGATGACGATGATGACAATAATATTATCAATGAATTACATTTCTCATTATCATGCTGCCTCGAATGTGCTTGAATGTGAGTTATCTATTTAAAATAAGTCCTATAAAAAGTCCTACTGTTACATTATGAAAAATAAATCTATGGTTTGCATTAAACAAAAATGAAGCATTGCAGTAAGAAATATCTATTTTGCACTATTGTTTTTATATGCATTTCAATTTAATAAACAAATAATATTTCTGCTACAAAACATAAACAAGATTATAATAAATCATTCAGTTCAATGCTGAAAGCTGCAAAGCAGTCATCAGTAACTAAATAGAAAAATAATGTGCATCTCAAGAAAGAACGAACAAAATAAAGGAAGAAAAGTCTCACTTCTACCACTCTTTAAAAGATTTGGTTTCGGTTTGGGTCATTTTAAATGCTTAGTTTCGTTATGCGCCGATTTACATTTCTCTGTGTTTGTGGAAAAAAGCAGGCGAGTCAGCCGAGCCGACCCAATATATGAGCGGGGCAGAGCAGGATTCTCGCAATGACCACCCGCGCAAAACCGTTCTTTGTCATGAGCCGCAGTTTCAGTTTAAACTTAGTAACGGCGAGCTTCTTTGGCGATGATGTATACAGTGTTAGATTTTACATTTAGCGGCCATTTGTGCTGAACACGCAGTGAATGCAACGCATCGAGATTCAGGCCATTAAACAGCTGATCCACTCCAAGTCTTTCAGCACTCTAGCCGTTTGCATTTCCCGCGGTCACACAAGCTCCCTGTCATCTGACAGCGGAAAGTCTTGAGTGATTGACAGCTAATATGAACCAATATAGCGGCAAGACAATGTCGCACTACAACCATTGTATGCAGTCGCACAAATGCTCCCAAATATATTATGAGGTCGCATAGATTAAATTTTGGGCGCATGTGCGAGCCCTGTCAAATGGCCTCCTCAGTCACCAGACATCAATCCAATAGAGCACCTTTGGGATGTGGTGGAACCAAGCGGCAACCTCCCGCTTTCCCTCGGGAAGCTAATACGGAAGTAACTGAAACTGCAATTCATCGAAATTCCGCTAGTCCTGGCTCCATAATAGAGCAAACTTCTATTGACCCCACCGTTAAAAGGGCCAACTTTACAGCAGAAAAAAAGGTGTTTACAGCCTGGTACAAAGAAAGATTTTGGTTCATATAGCTAATATTACCCTTCATGACAACTGTGAGGGGGTGAATTTTTTTATAACTCATCCGTTTCGTTTATGTTGAGTTATATTAAGTCTGCATAATTAAGGGCATGGCCACTTGAGTGACAGCTAGGTCTTGCTGGTCGCCGTCACTTCACCTCAGCTGATTCCGGCTGATTAGCCGCTGAACTCGACATATACATTGTATTTTTGTTTTGTTTTATGTGGCTTTACACAGTCAATTGCCTTTTGGAATTATTTCCTACAATTATCAGATAATATGGTATGCTGTGTGCACTTAATTGTGCTCACAAACCATTCAAGTTGCCTCCATTTCCCAGGTGAGTAAAATTATATACTTATATACCATATCTATAAATGTATTTGTTTTATTTAAGATAAATTATCATTTATAATTTTCTTTAGACCTGTAATGCACTCCAGAATCTGACAGATTGATTAGTTGTTGGCTATAACAGTCATCTGAAACGTTGTCATACAGTGTTATGTCTGGATTTCATAAACAGTCTTGCATTTACTAACACAGACTATATTTGAAGTATTGGAAGTAATTCGCATTTTCCTCCTGTAGAAAAACGTCATAAGAACAATGTTTAGTGGCTCAAAGTATTACAGCAGTGTTTTTAAAAGGCTAAACACTTTATTGATATAGTACACAACCAAGCACATGTGGTCAGAACTCAAACGAGTCGCAGGTAGTGAAGTATTAAGCGTTTCTCCCAAAGAAAAGCCCTAAGCAAAATGCTAGCAGGCGTCTGTAGCTCCGCTCACGCTCCGCCTCTTTGCCCTTATTTGGTTACCCCCGGTTGGAGCGATGACGTGCGAACAAAATGGTGCCGGTTGGCCACGCCCACTTGTAGCTTCTTTTACGCTCTTCAGAAACCTATGGGTGACGTCACGGATACTACGTTCATATATTTTACAGTCTATGGGTGGAACGGGAGATTCGCATCATAGATGTGCAGCCGACAAATCTGCAGCAATTGCGCGGTGCTATCATGTCAATATGGACCAAAATCTCTGAGGAAAATTTCCAGTACCTTGTTGTATCTATGCCACGAAGGATTAAGGCAGTTCTGAAGGCAAAAGGGGGTCCAACCCGGTACTAGTAAGGTGTACCTAATAAAGTGGCCGCTGAGTCTATATAACCTTTCAATAAGAAATCTTTGCTACTTTCTTACTATAAATATTGACCAAAGTTTGATTGTTAAATATACCCAAATTAATTGTATTAACACAATTAGTATCAAATGAAGTGCTATAGATTTTACCTGATTTAACTTTACTAGTTTGTAGCTATGCTGTTGCTTTGGTGATTGATTGTTGGCCCAAGTCAAGAGATTTGTGTGCTTGTGTTTAATGAGCATTTACTTTTATTATGAGCTCTAGTGATTCTTGCAAACAGTGCTAACACAACACAGTTAATTAAACCTGTGACATTACCTCCTACACCAATAGGGCATTCCATTCTCCATTTGACAAGCAGGAGATTTTATTTATCCCGAGTAGTTTAGATCCCCTTCCAGCACATGAAAAAGTTACTGTGTGTCCAGGTTTGACTGAAATCTCAGGCCCTGGTTGTCCTTCAATATCTGACCTCATGTTTACTGTGAGGTTTGCTGCACATGTGACCTCTAAAAAACAAAAAGACCTGATATACTTTTGTGTTGAGTGATCAATGTACCGCACAGTGCATACCTTGCATGTAGATAAAGCAAATGCCTTTGTGAGCATTTATAATTTTGCATTCTGTCTGTGCTGCTCTGCCAGTAACGCTCTAGTAGGCAGTTAGTTTCTTTGTCGGAGTTTACGCCGAAAGTATGTGCGATTTATAAGTGTCAGGAACCACCAGATGTTTAACAACTTCATAATGAAGTCATAAATCATAAAGTAAATATAAAAACAAAAGTATCTCGCCTCACAGCAAGAAGGTCGCTGGTTCAAGCCTCGGCTGGGTCAGTTGGCATTTCTGTGTGGAGTATTCCTCCGGGTGTTTCGGTTTCCCCCACAAGTCCAAAGACATGCAATATAGGTGAATTGGGTAAGCTAAATTGTCCGTAGTGTATGTGTGTGAATGGAAGTGTATGGGTGTTTCCCAGTGATGGGTTGCGGCTGGAAGGGCATCCGCTGCGTAAAACATGTGCTGGATAAGTTGGCGGTTCATTCCACTGTGGGGACCCCAGATTAATAAAGGGACTAAGCCGAAAAGAAAATGAAATGAAATGAAGTATCCATCTGGAGCTCCTCCACAGCACTCAAATAGTTAAAAGATATGTGTAACATATCCATTTTAATGAATAACATTTAAAATTAAGTGTTTCTTTTATATACAGTTGTGGCCAAAAGTTTTGAGAATTACATAAATATTGGAAATTGGAAAAGTTGCTGCTGAGGTTTTATAATAGCAATTTGCATATACTCCAGAATGTTATGAAGAGTGATCAGATGAATTGCATAGTCCTTCTTTGACATTAAAATTAACTTAATCCTGAAAATTAATTCCACTGCATTTCCTTGCTGTCATTAAAGGACCTGCTGAGATCATTTCAGTAATCGTCTTGTTAACTCAGGTGAGAATGTTGACGAGCACAAGGCTGGAGATCATTATGTCAGGCTGATTGGGTTAGAATGGCAGACTTGACTACTATGGCTACTAAGATTGCACCTAAATCAACAATTTATAGGATCATCAAGAACTTCAAGGAAAGAGGTTCAATTCTTGTTAAGAAGGCTTCAGGGCATCCAAGAAAGTCCAGTAAGCGCCAGGATCGTCTCCTAAAGAGGATTCAGCTGCGGGATCGAAGTGCCACCAGTGCAGAGCTTGCTCAGGAATGGCAGCAGGCAGGTGTGAGCGCATCTGCACGCACAGTGAGGCGAAGACTTTTGGAAGATGGCCTGGTGTCAAGAAGGGCAGCAAAGAAGCCACTTCTCTCCAAAAAAACATCAGGGACAGACTGATCTTCTGCAAAAAGTATGGCGAATGGACTGCTGAGGACTGGGGCAAAGTCATATTCTCAGATGAAGCCCCTTTCCGATTGTTTGGGGCATCTGGAAAAAGGCTTGTCTGGAAAAGAAAAGGTGAGCACTACCATACGTCCTGTGTTATGCCAACAGTAAAGCATCCTGAGACCATTCATGTGTGGGGTTGCTTCTCATCCCGGGAGTGGGCTCACTCACAATTTTGCCCAAAAACACAGCCATGAGTAAAGAATGGTGCCAAAACACCCTCCAACAGCAACTTCTTCCAACAATCCAACAACAGTTTGGGGAAGAACAATGCATTTTCCAGCATGATGGAGCACCGTGCCATAAGTAAAAAGTGATGTCTAAGTGGCTCGGGGACCAAAACGTTGAAATTTTGGGTCCATGGCCTGAAAACTCCCCAGATCTTGCTCCCATTGAGAACTTGTGGTCAATCCTCAAGAGGCAGGTGGACAAACAAAAACCCACTAAATCTGATAAACTCCAAAAAGTGATTATGAAAGAATGGGTTGCTGTCAGTCAGGATTTGGCCCAGAAGTGAGCATGCCCAGTCGAATCGCAGAGGTCCTGAAAAAGAAGGGCCAACACTACAAATACTGACTCTTTGCATAAATGTCATGTAATTGTCGAAACGTATGAAGTGCTTGTAATTATATTTCAGTACATCACAGAAACAACTGAAACAAAGATCTAAAAGCAGTTTAGCAGCAAACTTTGTGAAAACTAATATTTGTGTCATTCTCAAAACTTTTGGCCACGACTGTATAAATACATTTTTATTCTACTGTTATTAAAACCATTTAATGTGTAAAAACAATTCTTATATTTTTAGAACATATTTATAGCATGTATTCATACCGACACATTTTGGATAAGGGTTATCCCATGATCCATTTGACAGGCATTCAATTGCCCGTTGGCCGAACATCGTCATGTTTCCATCTGTACATTGGAAAAGTAAGATATGGCCAGGCTTATACGGTGAAAAGATACTTGGATGTCCAAATAAAATGTCAACATTGATGAGATGCCCAGCACTACAAGTAACTTCTGTTAATGAAAATAAAAGATCATAAATCATAATGTCTGTTAAAGTGTTACTTGAATAAAGAGCAGTTTAATAGTAGCTGACTTTGAGATTGAATGGGAGTAAACAAGACATTAAAAATCTACTGCAGTGTGAATAAAAAGTGTCATAGGAAGCTTGTTTTGTAACTTGACTTCAGTTTTATAGTTCATTCATATTTATGAAATTTAAGAAAAATTCTGATGACCTGTTTTCCAAAGGATATTCATGAATTTTTGAGCTTTGAGTTTTTGAAGACTGAGAGTAATGTTGCTGAAAGTAACCGCCCAATTGACTCTGCCCCACCAAACAGGACTCAACCTCACCCCCAGTGATTTTACTGAAAACTCAATAGCAACCTATTTTTAAGCATAAGAACCGCAACATGCGTTAGTTTAGTAATGCACAGATGTACTACAGAAATTCACATTCCAATCAAACTTGCTGACCTACAATATTTAGTTTCACTGCAATTTGTCTTATAGTGGTTTCTGGAATTAATTGGCAAAGAAGTACAACTTTGTCCCATTTAATGATTTTTAAGTTTTGTAAAATTAGGATGTTTATTAGCACATCTCTCTCCTCCCATCTTTAGATTAACTTGTGTTTGCTCATACTAAACACTACATGAATACTACAAAGATTTCACATCACTGTTTCTGTGACGCCACATCACTTTGTATGATGAAGTTGCTGTGGTTTGCGCATTACATGAAGGATCAATGACTATGTTTTCACTAAAGAACCTCTAAGGACTCTTGTCTCGTTTACAAAACACATGCACAATAAATAAAGCAGGAGACCATGTAAGATGATTCATGAGTGTATTTCTGGTATAAAACTGTAAACCCTCAAAATCAAGATGATAGTGGGATGCTTACAATGCAGGTTTGCTTGCAAAAACAGAAGACTGCAGATGAGAGTGGGGGAGGATATAAAGACCACCTGAAAATTACACAAGACACAAGTGCTGGTGATGCATTTGTGCTTCTTTCTTCTTGTCCTTAAAATATGCTTTGTGTATACTCTGTTTTGCTTTATATTTCTAGCTTTTGTCTTCAATCTGTAGAAGACACTTTCAGGTAATGGACCCTAAAATTG
>CAIGQV010007757.1:8272414-8286550 GCA_903798115.1 Danio jaintianensis | reverse complement strand
CGTTTGTGTCCAAGATCTGATTAGGGAAACTATTATTTACAATAATTCCAATAGCATGTAAAGGCAGAATATATCTGTTCTTAGCATCCTCATGGTGAAATATGGTTTTATACTAAGGTATTTAAACTTGTTGGATAGTAAGTATTTTCAATTTAATAATTAGGGCTTACGCATCACTTTCCACATTACAGATACTTTGTTTTTTAAAGAGCCTGCAAGACTAGTACAACAGAACATAACTGCAAACCTTGCTGAGCAATTAAATGTTGTCCAATATTTTACTGACAGCAAATACAAACAGTAACAAGTTATGCAGAAAATTTCTGAAGCTGTTACTTTCAGTGTTCATTCACATGCACATTTTTGTTAACATGAGAATATTTGCAAGTACATACATTTCATGTGTGAGCACCCAACAAATTTCTGGCATTTTCAGGTGTGATTTAACTAACACAACAATCTTCAGTCAATTTTCAGTCATGTAAAGGAACTCATACAAAATATGCTGAGTCTATCTTGAATTTCAAAGGCATCTTATTCTCAAGCTCTGTTAATTTTTGTCCCTAGTCCTTACATCTTTTATGTTGGCAAATTGAAATTGGTTCATAGGATTGCCACATTTAGTTCATCCCTAACCTGTGGATGATGTGTCAAGTGAGACAGCACCTCTACCGCTGAGAAATTTAGTTATGTGAATCAGTGAACTGATTATTTACATTACAGCTCTGCATTTTAAGTAGTAATATACCAAATAAATAAATACGTTATAGTAAAAATAAAATATTAAATAAAGATGTATACCACAATACCAGTGCTTTAACTTTTAGTTTAAGGTCAATGTTTTGGAATATGCCTGATTGTCAGTAACAATACATGAAAAATCTGAACAATAGTCATTTTCTGGAAAAATAAAATGCTTTAATGGACTGTATTTCTATATGTAAATTGGAAGAAATGTTATCAGGCCTTTATTAAATAAATAAATATTAGCATTTTGCATACACCCATAACAACAAAATTCAGTAAAGAATATACCCCATATGTCCTTACCTACACATTTAGGAAATGAACTACTCCATTCCCCATTTAACTGACAGGTGATTTCACTCTCTCCTTCTAATTTCAGTCCATCACCAACACATGAAAATGCCAGCCTGAGTCCATGCTTGATCAGCTCCTCATCATAAGGCAGTCCATCCACTCGGATGTTTTTCTCTGTGGTGTTTAGAGCACACGATACCTCTGAAGAAAAAAGAAGTACCTTTAGTTTCAGGAGCTTAGGAGGCAAAATTCTAAAGCGTTCTTAAAATAGGAAAAAAATAGGTCTAATTGCATCTTTTAAGTAGTCTTTAAAGTACCTTCACATACAGGTAATCGATTGTCCCATCCACCATCCCTACATGTTCTGGTATCAGTTTGACTCATCATCTGGTAGCTGGAGAAATATATCTTGTAAGATTTTATTCAAAGATCTTTGTTTGAACATGACCTAACACCAGTGGTCGCCAACCCGTCACCTTTATCACTCTCCCAGTAGATCCCAAAAAAGAATCAGTACAAAAATGATTGATGTATCGCTCTCTGATTTTCTTGATCCAACTGCTTGCGTGTGCAAATAAGGAGCGATGTGCGTGTGGTACAACACGCTCACGTGTTCCAGGCGCGTCTACAGCACAGTGAGATGAAAACATCTCAACTTTTTTATTAATCTTTAAAAATGCAAGGTACATAAGCAGTGTGCAAAACTCTCACTGCTAACAAAACGACTTTAAAAAGGCGTCTCTCACCTTAAACAACACATTCGGCTCTAACCTCTCACAATAATATCTAGCTGCAAAGTGCAGTTTGCCTTCATATAACATTATGAATTGATGCTGCAAAATATGGTTCAAACCGCAGTTACAATGGCTGAATTATATTGTAATGTTTTAGTATATTTATTATTGTTATAATAGATATTATTATTATTATTGTTGTTGTTGTTGTTGTTGTTGTTGTTGTTGTTGTTGTTGTTGTTGTTGTTGTTGTTGTTATTATTATTATTATTATTATTATTATTATTTATTAATTATAAATTATTATTTGTAGAATTTTCTTAGAGCTCATTTAAAAAATGCTAATGTTGTACCTGCAGAAATATAATTGAAAATTATTTTAGCAATCTTTTTATTTTTCACCCAAATGTTCACCCCTCCATATCTCATCCAGATGCATTGGTACAGATTTTCTTGCTTGCAACAGTTATAAAATTTAAAGTAGGTTAAACTAGTGATTTGTACATAGTTAAAAAATAATTAAATAATAATTAGGAAATGCTAATGAAAAATGTAGCTTTTATATAATCTGTCAGTTTTTTGATGTGTAGATCTTGGCTTTCAGCAAGGCCGAGGTTCAGGATTTTGGACTAAAGAAGGTTGGTGACCACAGTCCTACACACTCACCCTTCATTGCAGATGTATTTGATAGTCGTTCCATAAACAAAGTTTCCACCATTCAGCTTAATGTAGTGACCATTTAGAATGTCTGCAGGCGACTCACAGCGTTTGACTGAAGGTGAATCAGAAGCCAAGTTTAAAGTATTATTGCAATAAATCAGCATTTCTAAATTTTGTGTATGCTCCTTGTATACCCACGTGAACATATTCCATTACGCAATTTAGCCCATTTTTTCTCCACACAAACGTAGGTGATTTTTTTCGGCGAGGTATAGCCATGTTCGCAAGTGTAGTCGAGCGTATCACCCGGATTATAGGAGACTTTCTTGGAACTTTCAGAAACAAATGCATTCTCTTCATTTGGGATTCCAGAGCAGCCTGTTAGACAGTTAGAAAATGGCATTACTGTCATCAATTAATTTAGGGATTTGTTTAAAAAGGAAATGCCCTACCATTGGGTGTAGAAGCATCAACGCTGAGGTATGTCCAGACAAACAAAATAACAAGAGTTGATCTCATTTTCAACAGTTTTCCACTTGATGCCATTTTCCCCGATCTGTTAGTTTACTCACACTGGGAGATGAAGAAACTCAACAAACAGTGTCTTTAGCTTAGTTAATGTTTGCCAGTTCAGGGCAGGACTTTCCATGCTGTATGTTGTTGTTTGGATTACACAGATGCTTTTATGTGTGATCAAGTCATTGTGTCTAGTAAAACAGAATTTAACAGACATGTAGTGAGATTTAACTAGCTGTGTACAAGAGAAAATGTCCAATTATTATTATTTTTTCTTTTTTTTTTGTGTCAGTAATCAATATATCAGAGTAAATACATGTGTGTGACCTCAATTTTTGGTGATGCAATATATATCATCTATCTTGTTTACATAGAAAATGGATGTCATCAATATTTGATCTAATTGGGCAGCCTCTGTCATCTCATCAAATCTCTGGAGGTGTCAAAACACCTTTAGAAACAATGCTTTCTTACTGAATTTTTATTTTTTCCAAAAAAACAAAACAAAACAGGTTTAGAAGTCTACATCACCTTTGTAAAAGTTTATATTGACGAGGCTATTTTTAATTTATTTCAATAAATTCAATAAATAACAGTGGTCAACCATTTAGATAAATTTGTAAAAAAAACAAAAACTGTTTTCTATTACTTAAAAAACAGTAAATTTAGTAATTTTAAACATTTTATATTCTGTTTATTTCATAATATTTATTTACTCTTGTTGTTATTATTAACAACAGCAATATATATATATATTTTTCTACAAAAATAAGAAAATACAAAAATGAAAAAATGTGGTTTGGATTAAAATACTTTTATTTTGTAACATTATTTTATAAAATATTTTAAGAAAATTTTGTTTTTTATATATTTATTTATAAAATTTTGTTCTGAGGTCACAAAAAAGGAAAACTACAATTAACAACCCCTTGAATGAGCTCTGCCACGCTGCTCTCCCGGGTATGATTGCTTTGAAACATTGATCAAGCTAAGGTTCTCTGGGACACATTTTACATGTTCAGCAAACTGAACCACTGCAAAGCAAATACTCTGTGCAAACATGAAGTGCACTTTGTATGAGATCAAATACAAATATCCCGGAATTGATGGCTTAAAAGCAAATGATGCATTTTTTTTTTAGGTAAGAGCTACAATTTCACAATTTATTGATCAATGGGATCTGATTAAATCCAAAGGCTTATAAATAACGGTGATTTCAAATTTTTTTTGTCTCCCGTTTGTTACCAGAGCTACCCGTACGTTGCATAGAGCATAAATGAGAAGGAACAGTGAAGTAACATTAAAAAAAAAGTTTACACTATTTTAGTATTCTAGTAATACTAGCTAACAACGTTTGCTTACTACTGTGTTAGAAGAAGGTTTTAGTTATTTGCATGCAATTATGTACATTTTTACTGTTATTACTACATTTGTAAGTACACTACTAACATTTTAGATGAACATTTTAATCCCTGTAAGGGAAAAGTAATTTAGCCCCATTGTACATTTATCAACACAATAAATTATTAGTCAATAAACACAAGAACAATAATAATTTGTATACATTACACCACCACTTTGATTAAAAACCTAACAGCAGTTAGAATAATAGATCTTCTAAATTGTTCTGTAAACTGTAAAAAATGTTTGGTTCCACACAACCTATTTGTATTGGGACAACATGAAGGAATTAAGTTAGCTTATTAGTTTTTACAAATTTTAGTGGATTGAACATAAAACAATGAAGTTGTCCCCAAAAAAACTCAAGAATTGTGTTGTTTCTGCTCATTTAAATTAAGTAGTTTGAACAAAAAGCAAAGTGTAGAAACAGAGGCATTACTAATCTCTCTAAAACAATAATTGAACTAGCCTTTCTGATAATTTTATTAATTGTGTTGCTATACAGTCCAGGATCATTGGACATACATACCTCGGCCTACATTTTTGCTAAAATAAAACAAACAAACAAATAAAAAAATGAATAAAAAACGTTGCTACTGTATGTTTTGTTGCATATTTCAGATGACAAATTCACTAGAGGGCGCTGTCTACATTTTAGTGAATCTGAAATATGTTGTAAGTTTCAGATGCACATGTTGCTTGTACACATCCATGAGAAGGTGGGGCTTACATTTACATTCAGTCATTTAGCAAACGCTTTTGTCCAAAGAGACTTACAATTGAGGATGCATTCAGCGATTCAAAAAGAAGAGGCAATATACACAAGAAGTGCTAGTTATACAAAGTAACTTGTTTGTGCTTAGATAATTTAGTGCTAGAATTTTATTAAAAAAAAAAAACTCAGAGAGAGAGAGAGAGAAAGTGTAATGGTGCATTCACACCAGATGCGAATAAAGCATCAAGCGTGAGTGATTTACATGTTAAGTCAATGCAAAGAAGCGGATAGACATCCTGCAGCATTTTGAGCATTTTTCTTGCGAATCGCTCGAACTTTAGCAGACATTCGCACCGCGTTAACCAATCAGGAGCTTGCTCTATTATGGGCATGATTATGATACTGCCTGTTGTTGGTGTCCCGAGGAGAAATCCTGCAGCCGACACAGGAAAACATTTTATGAAACTGGGACCGGCTCAGTTAGAAGCACCACTGAAAGCTTTCATCATCCAGGTATAGTATAGAGGAGTTGATGAACTCACAGAGCTGGGTGCACCTCTAAAAGGATCTAGTGGACTCAGACATGGCGCTGAATGAATCTTCTCTGTTTTTCAGCATTCCTAAAGCACATAAAGCACAGCTACTCTCTCTATAAAATTCATGTTAGCCATTTAGCAACGAAACTGAACTGGCAGACAGAAGCCCCACCCATGACGCAAATCCGCATGTGAATTTTACGCACAAATTAAGCGAATTTGATGCATGAATGAAGTGAGTAAATTTAAAATGTTCACGCGTCTATTCGCGCAAGCCGCATCTGATGTGAACACCCCATAAGTGTAGGTATGTTGTACAGATCGCAATGAACCACTGCCCTGTCCAACCAATAGAACTTTCAACAGGCAAAGGTAATCGATTAGAAATCATAGACATTGTGAAGGTGTCTTGTGGGGTTTATTTGGTGTTGTGTAAAGAACTGCATGAAAATGATGCTTTATTCATCTATGATATATTCCTGTAAATATCACAAGTGTGAAATGGAGTTGGGATCACACTGGGATCACACTGCCCCTTAGAGTTTATCTTACTTAGAAACTGCAGTCAAACATACTGCACGTTTAAGAACATTTTGTGCGATGTTTCCAATCAGCCTGTGTTGCAGCAAAGACATGAAGCTTTCTACTGATTCCAGTGGAACTTACATTGCTCAAAAAGAATAATCTTGTCTGCCTTCTTAAAAACAATCTCACAATTTTTTTTTCAAACTCACTCAGAGCAACACGACAGTTCATATACGTCTTAAAATAAAATGTCAGTAAACCACTGACAGTCCTGAGTTTGTTGGAAATGTAATACTTTACAGTACATGTCGAAACATTTGCTAAACTGCAAGCTAGAGCGGCAACCTTAGGAATATACAATAAAACAGTTTCTGTCATGTATTGTAATCCAGAACAAAGTGGTGGTAGATGTGGAAATTAAGACATTGTATTGTACTTGTGTAAATTACACACTTAGTTCCGTTATCATGAAAGGATGCCGATCTCACCTGCTTTGTCATACTATTGATGTAGAAAGAGTGCACATTCGGTTCTCAGTGACAGCCTGTGGTTTACTACATGGTCAAGAACACAGTGGATCTTGCCTCATCAGAGATTAGAGCTCTTGATCTTCTCTTGGTTGTCCTCCATGAAGTCCCACTGCCATTATATTTATCATATATTCCTACCAACCTGTATTCCTTGATGCATATTTCCTAACAAAATCAGTTCTAAGCTATCCCTTTTGCAAACAAACAAAAAAAACCAAATGGATGGGTGGATGGTAATTACACTAAAGCAGCAATCCTGAGTAAGCTTTAGCTGAAATTGCAATCAGTTTGGAATGATTGTCATATTCTGGTATGATATTCTATATTTTAAAATAAATATGGCAGCAAATGAGAAAATCAGTCTGTTAGCTTGCCGAAAAAATGTGCTGAATAATATTTTTTTTGCCTCTTGAAAAATTTGTGAATGTCTTTAATTATTTAAGTAGTATGAGTGTGTGTGTGTGTGTGCGTGTGCGTGCGTGCGTGCGTGCGTGCGTGCGTGCGTGCGTGCGTGCGTGCGTGCGTGCGTGTGTGTGTGTGTGCGTGTGTGTGTGTGTGATTTTAGGTACTGCACAATAAAAAAATTTTGTAAACTTGAGTTTGTGAAAGCAACAAAAGATGATTCTCAGTTTGCTCCACATCTGTTTGGCTGATTGCGTGAACAGTTCTGAACTTGTGGCTTCAGTATTGCACAATGCTTGTTAGCAGTTGAAAAAACCTGTAACAAAAAAGCTCAACCTCTCTTTTGTAATCCATATAATTATTTTGATTGATTAGATCCAAAAAGGCAGTATAATCAGAAAATGTTTGTCAGCAAGTTATCTGAGTGTGCCTATGGTCAGAGGTATACAGTGAAAAGAATAAAGGTGATAATGTAAAGGTGATACTATGACCAAAATCTAATGCTCTATAATAATGTACTTGATATTGCAGATCTTTAATATAACTAAAGTATTTAGAATTATATAATCCTTCACTGGCTATTAAAGCTTCAGCAATACTTTAAAATAATGTTAATATAAGCTGATGCAATTCACCTGGAGAGTTAATATACAACTTTCTTATGCATTTTTTTTCATGATATTTATAATCGGGCAAAACGACAAAGGAGAGAGGATTTGGTTATATTGTTATATATTTGGTTATATATTTTGAAAGTTTTGGTTATATTAGGCAGATACAAAATAGTGTAAAAGGATGATGATAATAATAGTAAAAAAACAACATGTCACTAAATATACTTGGGCGGCCTGCCCAATTAAAGTCTTTGTGTGGGAAGCACTGTATATGTGTGTAATATATATATATATATATATATATACAAAAAAGCCTAATTAGTTCTCGACTAAATAAAAACATGAACATCCTGGATGAATCGGGGATGAGAGAAATTTTGCATTCTTTAGAGAACTGATCCTTTAATGATAGCCATGTTTAACTGACCAATAAGGATGATTTAAAGGAATATCTGCAATTAATCAAGTGATTGTCAATGACCCTGCATCAATTCAAACCTCAACAAAAGAGACTTATTAAATGAGCCTCAATATTATCAGGTTGGTAAAGATGACTGTAGATCAGCCACAGGCACATCTGATGACCTCAGCTAATTCATGTAAGTTTGATAATACACAAATACATGTACTCACATGATTCAATGTCCAACTTCCCATCAGAGCACTTCACACTTGTATAGCTTGGTCTTGTCCTAGCATTAATTCATCAGTACTTGCAGTAATAAAAATGGTTACCATGGGGTAAATAGCCTGTTTGTTGATCGGGTCGCATGTTGTGTGCTTCAAGAATATCTTGTGTAATTTCACAAGGCTCTGTGACAGAGACAAAATAAAACTGATGAAACATTAAGTTCAAAATTCACTTCATGATTCGAGTGATTCAAGAGACTCATCTGTAGAAGAACGACTCACTCAGACCTTTTGGAGGGGTTTTCCATCTCTCATTTTCACACCTGTAATATTGCTGTCTCTCACTCAACACATAGTAAGCCTTTGAGTACATTATCAACTGTTTCACACCTGAGATTGAGAATAATAAAACTCACAGATGCACAGAGGAACATCAGACCAAGAGCCTTTAACACACTTCACTGAACTCCACCATTTCCCAGTGAATGGTTTGTAACCCTTGTTGCAGGAGTAAAAGATTTCTTGGTTGTTTGAGGATTTACTGTATACAAACCCATTTTTTACAGATAGATCACGGCAATCTTCTTGCTTTTCTGTAAGAAAACAGTTTCAAGACACTTCACATTTCTTATTTTATATGCTTTTGAGCAATATGCAAATATTTAATTGAATTATGAAAAAGTTATATTCACTTTTTGTCAGGGTATGGGGCTGGAGGAGATGAGGCGAGGACCCAATTGCAGGAAATGATGGACTTTATTTAACAAAAAGTAAACAAAACACCTTAAACATCCCCGTGGAGTAAAAACATAGCATTAATACACACTATACTAGACTTGACAGGATTTGGCACAACAGACACAACATCGACGACAAACTCAACTACGTCCTCAATCAGAATCAGAATCAGTTTTATTGCCAAGTGTGCTTAAACACACAAGGATTTTGTTTTGGCTACAGAAGCTTCCAGTGTACATAAAGTGACAAGTGACAACACAAAAATAAATATGAATAAAAGACAACAAACATTAAACAGAGATGCAGTTAGTCAAAAAGCTCTGGATGTTGAATTGTATGTACAGATTTGTTATAAATATACAAGTTATTAGGTGCTGTGTACAAATGCGTATGGAGAAAGTATTGCATTGTATATTGTTATAAGGTGCGGTGTACAAGTGCGTATGAGAAAGTATTGCACATGTTTATTGCACAGTAGGGGAATATTTAACTGTTCATGAGGTAGATGGCCAGAGGAAAGAAACTTTTCCTGTGTCTGCCTGTTTTTGTGCTCGGTGCTCTGTAGCGCCGACCAGATGGTAACAGTTCAAACAGGAAGTGTGCTGGGTGTGAAGGGTCCAGAGTGATTTTGCAAGCCCTTTTACTCACTCTGGAAACTTCAGGAGCTTGATGGAGGGGTCTTTTGCAGTGCAGTCCTTGGTGTACAGGGAGAAGAGCAGTGGGGAGAGAACACATCCCTGGGGGGCACCGGTGCTGATGGTGCGGCTGTCGGATGTGATTTTGCCCATTCTGACTAGCTGTTGTCTATCTGTAAGAAAGCTGGTGATCCATTGACAGACATAGCTAGGAACAGAGAGCTGGGTCAGTTTGTACTCGAGCAATGATGGGATGATGGTGTTGAAGGCAGAACTGAAGTCCACGAACAGAATCCTTGCGTAGTTCCCTGGTTTGTCTAGATGTTGTAGGGTATAATGCAGTCTATAGGCAAACTGTAGGGGGACCAGCAAAGGCCCAGTGATGTCCTTCAGATATGCTAGCACCAGTCTTTCAAATGACTACATGGCCACAGATGTTAAGGCAACAGGTCTGTAGTCATTGAGTCCTGTGATCTTTGGCTTCTGCTGGATTGGGATGATGGTGGAGCATTTAAAGCAGGATGGAACGTTGCGCTGTTCCAGTGATCTGTTGAAGATCTGTGAGAAAATGGGAGCCAGCTGGTCAGCGCAGGTTCTCAGACTGGTGAAACACCATCTGGGCCTGGTGCTTTCCTTCTCTACTTTTTCCTAAAGATCTGACACACATTATCCTCACTGATCTAAAGTGCAGGGGGGGAGAGGGGGATTGCTGGAGGTGTTGATGGCTGTGTAGAGAGGTGGTCAGGGCGGGTGTGGGGTGTCTGGTCGGGGCTCACAAATCTACAGTAGAACATATTCAGCTCGTTTGCAAGATGTTTATTGCTGTCGATGCTGGGGGATGGTGTCTTGTAGTTTGTGATGTCTTTCAGGCCTTTCCACACTGATGCAATGACGAGGACCTCAATGACATCTGTATCAACGACGACGGACAAGCACAGGACTGAACACACTAGGAGAATAAATAGGGAAGACAAACCAATGAACAGAAAAGCGGACAGGTGAACATAATGATTGAAAACAAGATAATAAGGTGGGTGGGACAAGACGATAGACAAAAGAGCACATGGTACAGGCATCACAACACTAGTCCTGTTTGTATGTGAGCACATGGCTTGAGCATGCAGCCAATGAGAGAACTCATTGACCGCGTGCTCACATGAAACAAGACACTAAAGCACGTGGCTACAATGTAAACATGAAACCGCATGCTACACGACATCAACACAACAGAACGCAAGACACGAGCACACGATAAATGAAGACACTTACCGAGCGCTCACACATGCAACACGCATGTTCCATCCCAGTGCCATTCGAAACCGAAACCAACAAGACCGAGGCGCTGAGAAAAGAACAGCGCGCCACAGACAAAACAAACACAGACACCAGGATGAAAGCGTGCATCCTAAGCATGCCCAGACCCCGCACGTCCATCTAAAGCGGGAGCGCGCACAGCCCAGGCATGACCGAGATGCCACTCATACACGGACAATGACAGGACATGAGTACTCGACCCAAGAGACTCGAGCAGAGCACTACACACTGTGTCCTGACACTTTCAGTGGAATTAATGGCAGTAATTTTGCAAACCAGTACATTGCTGTAAACCTGCCCATTGAACCTGTTGATCACAAGTGATTTGGACAGTTTCTTCAGGTTCATACCCCAGATTGCATTAATATCGTATTTAATTGTTAATTGTAAGATTATCAGAAATATAATGAATTTAAACATTATAAAAACACTGCTGATGCAGAAAAGGTAAAAGGCAACGTATATAAGCCCAAATGGTAACACTACTTGAAGGGCTTATTACAGCATCATTAATATTTAACGTCATTTTAACGACAGATTCAGTTTGATGCTTCATAAAATAAAATCTCATTCACATTCATGACATCTGTCATGTCATGATTTTTTTTTTTTTTTAATTCAAGTTTTTTATTGTTTTCTTCTGGTTCATGACAAAATAATACAAACACATATTACAAATGATCACTGGTAGGCCTACTAAATGTAAAGCCAGGATGTATACAGTGGTCACCATGGACAAAAGTACAATACTACAATGAAAACCTGGTGAACAATTTTAAATTGTGTCACAAGACATCGTCACATACGAATAAAAGTCTTCCCACACTGGGATACATACAGAGACCCCTGCTTTGTCCTTATTATGTAATTTATAAAGTAAACGTTCATACGAAGCTGTTTTAGTCATTATATTGACCCATTCTTTTAACTCTGGAATTTTGTGAGTTTTCCAGTGTTTTAAGATGACTCTAGCCGTCACTGAAATCCCCACCATGATCACTGTGAACTCTCCTTTTGTAATATTTGGCATCTGTTCCCTATCTCCCAGTAAACATAACCTTGGTGACAATGGTATTAATGTTCCAAGCCATTTACTCAGAACATTTAGGGTTTGGTACCAAAAAGGCTGAACTAGTGAACAATCCCAAATACAATGAATACATTTGCCTTTTTCTTTTTGACATTTCCAACAAACATTATTATTTACCAAACCCATTCTGTTGAGTCGAACAGGTGTGAAGTAAAACCTGTGTATAATTTTATACAGAGTAAATTGTGCTCTAGTTTCTCATACGTATTTACCAGTATTCGACAAAATACTTTTCCATTCCTCATCCCCTATTACATTCTGGATATCCTTTTCCCAAATTGTCTTTAAGTGTATGCAGCCATTGCTGAGCACATGGTTGGTCATCCTGTAGAAAAAAGAGGCCTTTTGTTGGAGATGAGGCAGTGTTAGAAAGTCTAGGATATGGTTTCCATCTGTGTCTTGGATTTTTGTGGAGACACAGTTTCGTATTTGAAGGTATTTCCAAAAATTGTCCTTTCCTTTTAACTGATACTTTGTCACAAGATTGCTGTAGGACGTAAATACACCCTGTTCAAAGAGGTCTGTCACAATACACAAGCCATTCAAATGCCATTTCTTCCAATATATAGATGACTTCCCAATACAGATAGCAGAGTTGTGCCAGATGGAGGAATATGGTTGTTTGCATTGTGATAATTCATGCATTTTGTGGATCTTCACCCATAACTCTCTTGCATGTTTTATCACAGGATTTGTAGTTTTGTCTAGACACTGGGATAGGTATTCAATAGGGCTATATGGCCATAACAGGTTTTTCTTAATGGTGGCCCAGTCTGACTCAGTATTATTGTTTCAATGCTTGGCTAGTTTGGCCATTTCAAAAGATATGTGGTAAAGCCGAGGGTCTGGTAATCCCAATCCTCCCTTATCCCATGGTGCACATAGTTTATTCAACTTTATCCTAGGCCTTTTCCCATTCCATAGAAAATGTTTAATCATTATATCATATTGATTAAAAATTAACTGTGGTATTGTAAGTGGTAACATCATTAACATATAGTTAAGCTGCGACGAGACCACCATCCTAATTATATTCACCTTTCACCATAGAGTTATCTGAATTTTACTCCATTTATCCAAATTATTTTTTATGTTTTGTAAAAGAGGTGCCAAGTTTATCATAGGAATTTCTTCTATCTTTCTATTTATTTTAATTCCCAGATATTTTATCCCTTTTGGGATCCATTTAAAGCCAAATTTAGTTACCATATTAGCATTACGTATTCCGGATATAGGCATGGCTTCTGACTTTGTCCAGTTAATTTTATATTCAGATACTTTTGAATAAGATTGAACTATTTCCATTAAATGGGGTAAAGATTTATCTGGATCTTTTACCAAGGCCAGGATGTCATCTGCGTATAGAAACAATTTGTGTTCTTTGCCGCCTCCCTGTACACCTACAATATTTGAATTAGCTCTAACAGAAATGGCCAAAGGTTCCAGGGCGATGTTGAACAGCAACGGCGAGAGCGGGGCACCCCTGACGTGCCCCTCTGGTGAGGTCAAAAAATAGAGAGATTGTACCGTTTGTAATCACACATGCTTTAGGTTGTTTATATAATGTTTGAACTCATTTAATGAAACAGGGCCCAAACCCAAAATTTGACAAAGAGGTGAATAGGAATTCCCACTGAACCCGATTGTGGAGAGGTGAGCATGATCGAACACCCAATAAGGGGGGAGAGCATGCTCGGAGCCCGGCGGCTAGTCAGCAGATCAATCAGAGATAACGAATAACACCTGTTTTTCTAGTGATTGGGCTGAAGAGACACCCTTCTAATGCTGCGTTCACACCAGACGCGGAAAAAGCGTCAAGCGCGAGTGATTTACATGTTAAGTCAATGCAAAGACGCGATTAGGCACCCTGCGGCGCGATACGCGCGAATGACGCGGCGCAAATGGCGCGGCGCGAATGACGCGGCGCGGATTGAGCGTTTTGCGCGTTTCTTTCAGCTATTCACACAGCTATTCTCTCAATAAAATCCATGTTAGCCATTTAGCAACGAAGCTAGAGTCACCGGGCAGACAGAAGCCCCGCCCATGAGGCGAATC
>CAIGQV010007757.1:8257137-8267414 GCA_903798115.1 Danio jaintianensis | reverse complement strand
ATTGTAGTTAGTGATGATTTGTAGTTCATGATAAAATGTAGTTCACCCGCGATCTCTGTCCTTGATCGCTGGTGAACATGACACTAATAATGTGGTGTTTAATCTCCATCTGCCTTTTCTCTCTTTGTCACAGTTAATATCAATACCTAACTTCACAGCTGTGTGATCTGATAAAGCAATGGAGTTTATTTTGCAGTGTGTAACATATTTTGCCATGGTGCTGGAAATCAGAAACATATCAATTCTGGAATGGGATTTGTGACAGTGTGAATAGAAGGTGTATTCCCTCTCACGTGGATTCACCAGACGCCATATATCCACTAATCCATTATCCTCGCTCATCATATGAATAGCTGTTCTGTCTTTTGGACACGTTTGATCTCTCAATTTGCTTTTATCAATAAAAGCGTCCCAAACTTAGTTGAAATCCCCAGCTAATACAATTTGGCCGTCCATTTCCCCTAAAGTTCTATTTAATTCATAGAAAAAATTAGGATCACCTATGGTCAGAGCATATATGTTACATAAGACTACTGCAGTATCATTTATGGTGGCCTGTAAACAAACCATTCTCCCCTCTTTATCTTTGACCTTATTAGTAGGAATGAAATTTAAATTCTTGTTGACTAATATAGCGACGCCGTTCCGCTTGCTGGAAAATGAGCTATGAAATACGTACCCAACCCTCCCAAATTTTAGTTTTAGAGCCTCTTCTCCTTTAAAGTGTGTTTCCTGGATGAATGCAATGTCCACTTTGTTATGTTTCAGATAAGTCATAACTTTCCCTCTTTTTATAGGACTCCCACATCCTTTTATGTTCCAGGACATACATATTATATGATTCCTCGCCATAGTGTGCTATTTATTGCAACAAGAGAAACAGAGAAAGTAAGACTGTAAAAGTAACCCAGTATTGTACATTTATGCGTATTGAGCAAATACAATGAATTTTTAACAATAAACTTGTCATGACCAAACCTTTTTTTCATTGAAAAAAAACAAAAAGGAAAAGAACCTCCTTAAATAACATAGAATGTTCCCGCAAAACATAAACCGGGAGCTTTAACCCGTCTCTGGCCACTAAGCCATGGCAAAAAATAAAAGCGTTGCAAAAATAACACGCAACAACAAAAAAAACCACTTATTGGTCCACGAAGCACTCCACATGCGGCCGGTGGTTTACTCTCCGGCAGAATGTTGCCCAGGCAACTTAAAGCTGGTTCCCACTCGCTATAGATTTCCACCCATAATTGACTTATATGTTCCCCATTGTCCCTAGGTAAGCAACATCAGTCTTGTAAGCAAAATACCTGTTTTATGTCTCATCATTGCGCAATGTAGCGATAAAGCTTTCCGCTTCTTTGTTGTTGGTGAAGCTACGATTTTTGCCTTCCCAAGTGAATCTCAGGGTTGCAGGGAATATCTCGTGTGTGTGTGTATGCGTGTATCTCACATTAAGCTGTTGGAGCGCTTTCTTAGCAGTCAGGAACATTTTTCTTTTTTCAGCCAGCTCCCTCATCGTATCGGGAAACATGGATAATTTGGCATCCTCCCACTTAATTCCACGCCATATTCGCGCGGCTCGCAGTACTTTCTCACGTGCTGATTGCCTTAAAAACCTGATCAGCACCGGTCTCGGTGGTTGATCCTGGCTGGGCATGGGGGCCAGTATTCGGTGTGTCCTCTCAATTTTGTACTCCCCTTCCATTTCGATCCCCAGCCCTTCAATCAGAATTTTCTTCACGCACTCTTCTAGCGTCCCATTCGTCCTGTATTTCTCTTTCAGCCCCACAAGCCTCACGTTATTTCTCTTGCTGTGGTTTTCAAGCATTTGAACACGCTCCCACAAAGTCTTTATCTTCTTTTCTTTAACATCCTTGTCAGTCGCCAGCCCCTCTGTCACATCTTCCAGCTGTGAGATTCGGCCCTCTGCCTCCTCCACTCTGACCCACAGCCCATTTACCGAGTCCTTTAGTTCCGTCATTGTTTCTTTGATGGCGATCGTGTCTGTTGCTACTACTTGAAGGGTATTACTCATTTTAGTAACTTCAGCGAACAGTTTCTCCATACTCACTTTTGCGTCAGCCTGTTTTCTGTGCGAGCTCGAGGCTGCCTTTACCTCTGTGGGGGGTGAGGTCTGTCTCGTCGCCATGCAGTTTGCTTCCTTGAAATATTTGGACGTTGTTGCCATCATAATGTAATCGAAAACGTAATTAGGTCATTCAAGTTCAGGTCATAAACAGTCTTAGATTATTTTTTACAACGAAAAGTCAACTGTTTTATCATAAATTATGCTATAATTAGCGAGTAGATACGAGCTTATCTAAGAAGCTGCCATCTTGCTTGAGGTACTCCCGTGACTCCCATGTCATGATTTTAAAGTTTTTATGACAGTCTTATGAAAACACCATTCAACTAAGTGAAGTTTATTTATAAACTAATTTCGAGAGGATTACGTGCTTATGATGGCTTGCGGCGGGTCCCGCATGATTCAATTTATGATTCACCAATCAGACGATTCCTAAGCCACTATAAATACCCTAAGTTCCATATAACAGCCATCTTCGTTTTGAAGAATCCCCCCTTCCACCCCTACTCCTCCTCCTGTCCTAAATGGGTGACACGGTGGCCCAGTGGTTAGCACTGTTGCCTCACAGCAAGAACGTCACTGGTTCTAGTCCTTACCAAGCCAGCCGACGTTTCTGTGCGGAGTTTACACGTTCTCCCCGTGCTCATGTGGGTTTCCCCCGGGTTCCCCGGTTTCCTCCCACCGTCCAAAAACACGCAACTTAAGTTAATTGAATCCAAATCGGCACCATAGACATGCTCCTAGTAAGTAGTTATCTCTTAAGAGCAATCACTATCTGTTCATTAGCTACTACAGCAGGGGAGTTCTCCAGATCTACCTGAGCTCAAACTCCCCTCTCGCGTTGCAAACAGGAGGGAGCCCCGGGCTCGAGGATCTTATGAGCTCAGGGCTCTCTCCCGGGACAGCATGCCAAACAAGCTTTATAATCATTCATCAGCTAAGTGTGAACTCTTGAAAGTATTACCGTGCAAATCAGTCAGCTGATTTTACAGATGTACTGTAGATTCACAAACAGCTCAAAACTTATTTTAAAAGCTTTATATATTAAACCTAATTTATATGTAAATATAATTGTATTGTATTTTAAAGAGCCCCTATTATGGGTTTTTAAAAATGACCTTCCATGCAGTGTGTAACACTGCTCTAAGTGAATGAAAACATCCAGCTGAGGTTTAAATCTGAAAGTGCACCATGTTTAAAAACTATTGATTCGCAAAAAAAAAAAATTAAAAAAAAAGAATAAAAAAAATAAAGAGTTGACTCAGAGACAAGTATATGAATCATCTTGAGTTCAAATCATTTGCCTGTTCGTATCGATGTCACCCCAAAACAATCCCAAATATGAGGTACCGGCTCCGGTAAAACGAGAACACGCCCTTCCCTTCAAACACTAGGGGAATACGGGGGATGAGATTGATCATGAGGCTAAGATGACGATCACTGATCATTGTGAGATGGTTAGAGATGTGGCTGTGGAGAATAAATGGTTAAAGTTAATGTTCATAACAATACCACAGTACAGCCAAGCCATTCTGTGTTTGTTACTGTCATTTTTCTGATGATTAATACAATAACCTACTTTACAAGGAGTTCGGTGGCCGTTTATTATTAAAGGAAGGATCAGCAAAGACTGCCGGCAGCTAGCTCTCTGCAACTCTCACACGGTTGCCCACTGAAGCTAAGCAGGACTGCGCCCGGTCAGTACCTGGATGGGAGACCACGTGGGAAAGCTAGGTTGCTGCCGGAGGTGGTGTTAGTGAGGCCAACAGGGGGCGCTCAACCTGCGGTCTGTGTAGGTCCTAACGCCCCAGTATATTGATGGGGACTCTATACTGCTCATCGAGCACCGTCTTTCGGATGAGATGTTAAACCGAGGTCTTGACTCTATGTGGTTGTTAAAAATCCCAGGATGTCCTTCGAAAAAGAATAGGGGTTTAACCCCGGCATCCTGGCCAAATCTGCCCACTGGCCTCTGCCCATCATGGCCTCCTAACCATCCCCATATGACAATTAGCTTCATCACTCTGTCTCCTCTCCACCAATCAGCTGGTGTGTGGTGTGCGGTCTGGCGCAATATGGCTGCCGTCGCGTCATCCAGGTGGATGCTACACACTGGTGATGGATGAGGAGATCCCCCCCCCCATTGTGTAAAGCGCTTTGAGTGTCTAGAAAAGCGCTATATAAATGTAAGGAATTATTATTATTATTATTATTACTAATGTATGGGACTTTGTCAGTACACAGTTCATATGGGCCTGTTTCATCTTCCAATGGATCACAACCTGTAAGTGAGATTAAAAATGGTTGCCTCGTTGTTTTTTGTAGCTTGCAATATATGTATTTAATTGTGTTTTGTAACTTGTAATCGCTCTGCACGACTTGTACTGTATTTCACGGGTTAACTCTTTATTGGGCTACTCACATATCAGCTCTAAAACCACGTGGAAAACGCCATGCGTGCTGCTTCCTTTACTGATTTAAATGTGTTTCAGAGCTCACGTTTCCTTGTTGTTTGTCATTACTTTGCCCACCAGTCGACCAATCACAACAGACTGGGTCATCAGACCAATCACCGCAGATTAGCATCATGGAAAGGGAGGGGTTTGGGACAAATGAATCGCTGAAGAAATCATATGGGAGTCATTGAGATAATTAGGTAAAAATATATGCATATTATAAGACAATTAAAGTGTTTTTTGACCTTGCGTGGATATAAGCCTGTTGTTGTAGACCATCAAAACCAAAATATGACCTTTTATAATGCATAATAGGGGGTATTAACTATTAACATTAATTGACAACACAAAACATTTTTGAATATTTTCATAATTTTTTTAATCCACTTCAAATGTTGACTACTGTATGTCACTTTACTCACAGCTTATTGGTCCAGTTTGGTTTTGCGATCTCCAACCCTGCTCTAGAACAGGTTAGCCATGTAGCATTAGTTATAGTTCATTAGAAATGACACTTGATCAAAACCAATCTTCATTTTTGAGCCTGAAAACTCAAACTGTAGTTTGCTCAAATTAAACCTGAAATGACCTGAGTAAAACCCCAAAAGAGCATTGTGCACCAAGCCTCAGCTGCAGTCCCCTCATGAGAGTTTAAGCTTTTAATCTGGTTTTATATTTGAACGACTAAATTGAATTCTAGATCTGAATATTTAACTCACTATATGCTGATTGTTGATTAAGTACTTCATTTATCATTTAAAAGAGCACGTTTACCTTAAGCGTTTGATCCGTATATCAGTAAACATACTAGAAAACAGCAGACGATTGCATTTAACTCCATTTTAAGTACTGCCAGTTTTCTGTTGGTGGAAAAAATTAAGCTGCAGAATGTTTCTATTTGCAAATATTTGTTGACAAGAGCCGCCTTCTTCCAAAAAAGGACCTTTGTCTGATGGGATGTAAAGGGGCGTTACTGTTGAAATGTGTTGAACTCATCAATCTGGCTAGTCATCAACCAGAGTTTGAAAAATATAATTACTTTTTAGCAACATTTAGGGCCTTATCGTACACCTGGCGCAATAAGGCGCAAGACATGTTTGCCCCGACGTGTTGCTATTTTCAGACCAGCGCAACCTTAATTTTCCCGTTTTCCGCCGCATTGTTTAAATAGCAAATCCCTTTGTGCCACTTTGTGAACTCATGGTATTGTTGGCACGTTGCTATTTTGAGGTACTAAAACAGACAATAGACCAGCTGAAAGCAGCTCATTCTTTATCCTCGCTGAAAGCAGGTCATTCTTTATCCTCGCGCTGCAGATGCTCTGTTTAACTGTTTTCTCGCTAGTGAAGCATTCAGTTTTTCCACTTACAAAGTCTGCTATGTAAATAGCAAATGCCCATGGCGCGACGCAACTGACTCTTAAAGAGAATTGGAGAGGAGACTCTGATTGGTTTATTCTCAAAACACACCCATAACTCATTAAGAGAATAAGCACAACCCTGTTAGACCATGTGCCGCGGCACAGAGCGTATTTTTCTGTCCTTAAAATAGCAAAAGTGGATTCGGACACACCCTTAATGCTTTTGCGCCATGCGCTTTAGACTTTGCACCTTGATCGTTAAAATAGAGCCCATAGTCTCTACCAAGATTGTAAAATTTACATAAAATAAAAAGTTTATTTAAAAGCAAATGGCTCCAAATGCATAACCTGAACTGAAAAAAGACAAATATTAAAAGTGTTTTAATCATCGCTGTACTGAAATGAAATTGGTAAAATAGTGTAAGATATTTACTTATTATGAAGCAAATCTTTTTTCTGTTTTTTCAAACCAAATAATTTCAGTTCAATATAAATTCATTTGTGTAGCATGTAACATATACAGTGTATGTATGCAACTTAGATGCAAATAGCTAACAATCTGATGAAAGTTTTGAGATCGAAATAGGTCACCTATGAGATTTGTGATGAGCTGAAGAGAAAAGTATGTTGTTTTTATTTTTTTACACAGAAAAGAACATAATCCTTAATCTTACAAGGTTAAAAATGTGTGGATGACATGACATGCATTTCTACATGTTCATGATGTCATATGAAAAATGGGTTTTGCTAAAAATATGCATTGTTCCTCTGACAAGATATTATTACTATAGCTGTAGCTGCTGTATAAATACCCATACCTCAAAATTGTATCTAAAAATTTTATTTGTCATATGGTGTGACTGTCTAGGTTATGCATGACTTAATAATATGACAATATATCTCAACAAATATAAATTATTGACTTACAGTTGAAGTGACAAAATTAGGCATGTTTAATGGAGACAGAAATTATTATGTCTATGCATGATTTTAAAGCAAGTTCTGGCCAAATCCATTTTTCTGTAAAATTGGCATCAAATGGTGTGACCTTATTATCTATATTTTGAACAGGCAATGATATTGACATCCTGGTTGACTGTGAACTTCATCATAATGAAGTTCCATTGTCATTTCTGGAGTGGTTTGGAAAATCAAGTGGTCAGTGTTTTGTGTCTTTTCATGTGACAATATTTACATAAGTTATTTAAGTTAAAATTTTATACTGAAATGCCTTGTTTTACACCACAATATTTTAATTACATAAATAGTTCTCACTTTAGATTAGGTCATAAAACTGCATGAAATTGTGTTAATAAAGCATTTATTAACATTCAGAGTAACTTACTTTATGCCTGAAAAATAAGATATACAAATGTTCATTTGAATAGTTTATTAATTATTTACTTTCTCATTCTGAATGACCTTAAAAACACAAACTACTCGTAAATAACTGCTTTGTAAATAATGCAATACTTAATAATGAAAAAAAATCATTAACAAAGTATGAAAATACAATCATTAAGCACATTATACATGTGCTTATTAGTCTAGAATACAGCGTTTGTAGCTATAGTTATAAACTGCTTACTAATGTCTGTTAATGTAGAGGTAATGCTTTACAAATGATTAATTATTTGCTAATGCTTAGTGTGCAGTTATTATGAAGTGTTATCATTTAATTGAATATACAAAAAACACTGCAAAATTACTGCAACAAGTAATTAAAATTAGTTAAGAAATCATTTGCACAATTTGTGAGATTTAACAGCAGGCCATACCAGCACACAGTGGTTTTGGTGTCAATCCATCTCGTGTACATGTGGCCACTTCTACCTTTTTATAATACACTGTACAAAGTGAAGATAGACAGGTAAGGCAAATGTAATCGATTAGAAATCATGTAGACATTGTTAAGGTGTCTTGTGGTATTTATTTGGTGTTGTGTAAAGAACTGCATGAAAATGATGCTTTATTCATCAATAATATATCCTTGTAAATATCATCAGTGAGAAATGGAACAGAAGTTATAAAGAAGCATCACATTGCCCCCTAGTGTTCATCTTACTTAGAAACTGCAGTCAAACATACTTGTATTTTTCACAATAATGTAGGCTGAAGCATGTATTTCCAATCAGCCTGTGTTGCAGCAAAGACATAAAGAAGCTTTCTACTGATGCCAGTGGAACTTAAATTCCTCAAAATGAATAATCTTGTCTGCCGCCTTAAAAACAACCTCACTATTTCTTTTTCCAAACTCACTCAGAGCAACACGACAGTTCATATACGTCTCAAAATAAGCCACTAAGGTTTAGTGTCACTAAACCACTGACAGTTCTCAGTCTGTTGCAAATGTAATACTTTACAGTACATGTTGGAACATTTGCTAAACTGCAAGCTAGAGCGGCAACCTTAGGAATATACAATAAAACAGTTTCTGTCATGTATTGTAATCCAGAACAAAGTGGTGGTAGATGTGGAAATTAAGACATTGTATTGTACTTGTGTAAATTACACACTTAGTTCCGTTATCATGAAAGGATGCCGATCTCACCTGCTTTGTCATATTGATGTAGAAAGAGTGCACATTCGGTTCTCAGTGACAGCCTGTGGTTTACTACATGGTCAAGAACACAGTAGATCTTGCCTCATCAGAGATCAGCGATTTTCATCTTCTCGTTTGTCCTCCATAACGTCCCACTGTCATTATCATTCTATCACTATCTATCACACTTCTTTCCCATATTTCCTAACAAAATCGGTTCTAAGCTATGATTGTCATTTTGATTTGATTGTCATTTTCTGCTAAAATTGTCTATTTTTTTTAAATAAATACGGCAGAAAATGCATGAAATTTACCATTGTTGTTATCAGATTCTAAATGAGTTTGTTAGCATGCGGAAAATGTGCTGATTTTTAAATAGTGTGAATGAAAAGTGTTTTACGAATTTAAACAATTGTGTTTATTCCATGCATTTTGTGTGAAAGCAGCGAAAGATGATTCTCAGTTTGCTCCACATCTGTTTGGCTGATTGCGTGAACAGTTCTGAACTTGTGGCTTCAGTATTGCACAATGCTTGTTAGCAGTTGAAAAAACCTGTAACAAAAAAGCTCAACCTCTCTTCTGTAATCCATATAATTATTTTTAATTGATTAGATCCACAAAGGCAGTATAATCAGAAAACTTTTGTCTGAACACTTGTCTGTGTGCATGATGTTGCTGATCTTTAATATAACTAAAGTATTTAGAATTATTTAATCCTTCACTGGCTAGAAAAGCTTCAGTAATACTGCAATACTTTAAAATATTGTTAATGTAAGCTGATGCAATTAATCCAGAGAGTTAACATGCAACATGCTTATCCTATTTTTTTTTTTCTGTTGTGATTTTTATAATTAAAATAAATTATATTCAGTTTGCTTCTCCATTTATTACTGGTTATGCACCCAATGTCATAACCTTAGGCTGCAGTGCCCATGTGCTATAGGTGAATTGAATAAACTAAATTGGCCGTAGTGAATGAGTGTGTATGGATGTTTTCCAGTACTGGGTTGCGGTTCATTCCGCTGTGGCGACCCCTGATAAATAAAGAGACTAAGCCGAAGGAAAATGTATGAATTAATGAATGGACTCCAATTTCCATGTTTCTTTGCTTTCTTAATTGTGCATTGGCTTCAGCCGTGTGTCTATCTCTTTTGGTTCTGTCTATTCAAGCCTCTTAGTCTTTTGCTTCGGAAAATGTTACTTCTGTCTTTTGTCATGAGTCGGTGTGGTGGTTAATTTGTTCCTTGTCTAAGTATTTCCTGAGTTTTGCTTTGCTTTCTCTTGTGTACTATGCATTGCTCATTATCACCCGGACTGCTAGTATGTTCAATAAAACTGCACTTGCATTCTTCTCCATTGTGACTCGACCCCTTCCGTAACACCCATAACTGGTAGAAAGATCAATGTAAATATATTTAATAATATAAATATAATTCAAAATATTTATTTAAATGTGTGGTTGTCAACCTTTTCAATCCCCAAGGCCATAAAAACAAGGCCATATTTTTAAGTATTCATTTATTATTATTTTTTTTAAACAAATGTTAAATAATATAGTTGTCAAAAATAATCACAACCAATCTTGTGATTTTGTTTAGAAAGCAATTATTTTTATTATTCTCTCCACCCTTTTAATTTACTAACACCCCAATGTGTAAATAAAATGAGGAAATAGAGTTGAATGTAAAAAGAGACCACACTAACTGTAATATTGAATATAAGCTTAATTCTCAAGCATTGTTAAAGCAATGTCATATTACTGTGATTGATGCAGCAGATTGAAGTATCAAGCGAGAGAGAGAGAGAGAGAGAGAGAGTGTGTGTGTGTGT
>CAIGQV010007757.1:8224742-8257037 GCA_903798115.1 Danio jaintianensis | reverse complement strand
TGTGTGTGTGTGTGTGTGTGTGTGTGTGTGTGTGTGTGTGTGTGTTCCTCCAGCTGCAGCATGTCTGTCCATCTTCATTCATCTGAGGAATCTTCAGACCTTCATACAGAAATTTAATAAATACAGAGTAACAGGATTGTACATGTTAATGTAGTTTTATCTCACTTCACTTACAAAGCTTGCTTTACTAATAATGATTATTACAGCATTTTTATCCCATTCAAATTAGCATTTTAAAAGAAAATATACTATTGTGAATTAAATGTGGTTCTCAATGCCATCACAATGTTTCATACCTCAGTGTTTCACTCAGGATTGTTTTCAGTTTGTGTATTACTGACCTGAAGAAATGCAAAACCACAGATTTCAATAATATCAGTAAAACCTGAGCACAAGCAGCTATTAACTAAGCATTTTTTAGAAAACAAAATACTGAGTTTATTGTGTAATTTAAAATTTAGCTTGGTTCATTTAAAACTAATGTCGACCAATGTCAACCTAACCTTAATAAACCTTAATTTAACCTTAATAATGCAAAATGCGTCTAATGCATTGCAAATAACCCTCAAAATGCAAACACCCTCACCCAAAGGAAAGGTTTTAGTGTAAATAAAAGAATGGCAATATTGTGAAAAGAATAAGTGAAAGTTCATTTAACAGAAACTTTTGAACAAATATATGTCAAAGTCAAAGCACCTGCTTAGATCCTTTTGAAGCTGCATTAAAACTCAATCTGAGCTTTCAGCCCATTGGCCCCCACTGAAATTTTGTGTATAGTGGAAAAATCCTGGAATACTTTCCTCAAAAAACTTATTCCTCAAAAAAATATATTCTTGACTAAATAAAGACATGGACATCCTAGATGAATTGGGGATAAGGGAAATTCTGCATTCTTTACTGAACTGATCCTTTAATTATATATTTAATTATATGTTTAACTGACAGATAAGGATGATTTAAATAAATATCTGTGTACGGTCAATAACTGACCCTACATGAAATCAAACCTCAACAAAAGAGACATTAAAATAGCCTCAATATTATCAGGTTGGTAAAGATGACTAGATCAAGGCACATCTGATCCTCAGCTAATTCATCTATAGGTCTGATAATAAACACATCTACTCACATGATTCAGTGTCCAACTTCCCATCAAAACATTTCACTCTTGTATAGTGGTGTCCTGTCCTGACATTAGTCCGTCCATACTTGCAATAATAGTCATAATATTTATTATGCATTAAATAGCCTGTTTGTTGATCGGGTCGCATGTTGTGTGCTTCAAGAATATCTTGTGTAATTTCACAAGGCTCTGTGACAGAGACAAAATAAAACTGATGAAACATTAAATTCAAAATTCACTTCATGATTCGAGTAATTCAAGAGAATCATCTGGAGAAGAACGACTCACTCAGACATTTCGGAGGGGTTTTCCATCTCCCGTTTTCGCATATGTAATATCTCTTTGTCTCACTCAACACATAGTAAGCCTGACATTCATAGTATACCTCAGTAGGGATTTTATCATCTGGATTCCTATTAATATGACTTCCATTTTCAACATAAGGAGGTGGTGGGCAGATGTCACCTAAACAAATAATGTCAGACATATTTAAATCTATTTCATTAGTCATCACTTCATTGTGACCATTTAGTGTATATGGGGTGTTTATGATATTCATAAAACATGTTTTCACATTATTCACAACCATTCCCGGCTGCTGTTTGCAGTGGATCTAGTCAGATGTGACCTACTGTAAATCTTCGAGTTTATTTTCATAAATTTTTAATTGACTCACTTGTGCAGACAAAGTTTCCAGTCCATTTTCCATTTTCACAGATCCACTGTCCTACTAGGATTTTATTGTACGGCTCCAAGCATTTGTATTTCAGAATTTCTTTATTGTCGTACGCATCTTTATCTTTTTCCAGTTGCACATAATTCTCAAGTGGCCTGGGGCACTTTGCTAATGGAAGAAGTAAATACAAAATGTGCAAATGTATAAATAGTGCTATATTCATTTTAGAATGACTGTGACAAAATGCCCAAATTTCCTAGGAAGAAAATATGTCGAGAGAAAATTATTGGAATTACTCTTTAATGTTTAAATTAATTTGAATGTGTGCATCATATTTAGTAGTGTTTTCCTATCATCGTGTACATATTTAGATGGTGTGTCTATTTTAATTTTGCAATTTTATTGAAGATTAACATGACATTTGTTGACAAATAATTCAACCCTTTTCTTTCCTTTTTTGCTTTGAGCAGGTGAGAAGACATTATTTTGAGAGAGAAATATATAGCCCTGTGGGATTGATTTGATATTGGTCTAATTTTATTAAATTTGTGTAGGACAGAATGATATAAATCCATTTAAAATGCATATGACAGCTAAAACAACTAGTAGGTGGATAAAAGTGGCAACTCAAATTCTTTTTCCATTGGTCTTCAGTAAAATTCATTTTGCAATTATTGTCATAACTATCACAATGGTTTCTGGTTATCATCACTGATCAAAATCTCACCTTCACATGTTGGTGTTTTCTCCCAAATGCCAAAGCGGCAGAAAATGATACTTTCCCCTTTGATTGAGAACGGGCTTCGACATGCATATGTTACGCTAGATCCATCTACATAAAATTCTTCATCTTTGGATGTTATGTCTGCATTTTCAACTTTTGGAGGAGTGTCACAGTGGTCAACCTCTGGAGAAAAAAAAAAGTATCTAAATTCATAAACTCCAATTACACAGAGGTAAATGTTGTCCATATATTTGATTTTCCTGTGCATGGTCAATGTAAACCATCACTTCATCTCACCAACATGTGAAAAGAATTCGAGAGGCTCAAGGAAACTCTCATTTGATTATGAGACAAAATGTAAACATAAAATCCACACAATATCTTTGTTATAATCGCTGTATAAAGAAAATATGCAATGAGGCTTGTGTGGAGTAAGATCAATGACTTTAAATGTATCTCATTAATATATTTAGATTTATTTCTAAATATCAAAATGTTTCTTTGTCTTCAACCATATTTGTATTTAATAATCTTTAATAAGATGGTTACCAAAATCTCACCTTCACATATTGGTGTTTCTTCCCATTTTCCATTGAGGCAGGAAATGGTACTTTTCCCTTTCATTGAGAACGGTTTTCGACATGCATATTTTACGTTAGATTCATCTATATAAAATAATTTAGGTTTGGATGTTATGAGTGCATTTTCAACTTTTGGAGGAATGCCACACCACACACCCGCTGAAAAAAAAGAATTTCAGTAAGACATAAGTATATAAGTAAATTTTATGAACTTGTATATGATCCTGTTGGTTTGTGAAGCTCACCGTTACAGGTTGGTGTTTTCCATGTACCACTGATGCACTTTATAGAAGGTGGATTTGATATGAATCCTGGATCACAATCAACTTCAGCGGTTTCTTGATCTTTAAGTTTTAGTTTTCCATTCTGAACACTGGGCAAAGCACCACATTCTTCCTCCCCTGTAAAGACAGATGACAGAAAACACCTTTGAGTACATTATCAACTGTTTCACGCCTGAGACTGAGAATAATCAAACTCACGGATGCACAGAGGAACATCAGACCAAGAGCCTTTAACACACGTTGCTGAACTCCACCATTCCCCAGTGAACGGTTTGTAACCCTTGTTGCAGGAGTAAAAGATTTCTGTTTTGTTTAAGGGTTTACTAAACCCATTTTTCATGGATAGATCAGGGCAATCTTCTTGCTTTGCTGCAAGGAAACAGTTTCAAGACACTTCACATCTCTTATTTCATATGTTTTTGAGCAATATACAATTATTTGATTGAATAATGAAAAAGTGATATTGACTTTCAGTGGAATTAACGGCAGTAATCATACAAACCAGTGCATTGCTGTAAACCTGTCCATTGAGCCTGTTGATCACAAGTGATTTCAACAGTTTTTTCAGGTTCAAATCCCAGATTGCATTTATATCGTATTGTTGAATAAGTACGGTAACTTTGTCTTAGATCTCCTTCAATTTCTGCATTTGGGATATTAGGTCTTCCACACATTCCTGTAAAACAAATATCCATCATACTAATCTCTGCAAATGAGAAACAAAAAAGTTGAAAACACCACAACATACCAGTGCATTGCTGTATGCCTGTCCATTGACCCGGGGATATACAGTCGATTTGTACAGTGCCCTGTGGTTCAAATCCAGGTTGACATTTATATTCTATTGCTGCATTGAGATTGTACTTTGTTTTCTGACCTCTTGTGATTTTTGCATTTGGCAGATCAGGCGCTGCACAGACGATTTCTGTAAAACAAATCATAGTAAGTCAAATTTGAGGAATCATTTGCACATATTGTGAGATTTAACAGCAGGACATACCAGCACACAGTGGTTTTGGTGTCAATCCATCTCGTGTGCATGTGGCTACTTCTGCCTTTTTATAATACCCCCAATCACACTCGTAATTTTTTGTTTCGTCCAGTTTCCAAGTCCTCCAAAAGTAGGTGGAGACATGCTGGTCACGTGGAGGTTCACATGTAATCACTGAAACAAGATTTGAGATCTTTTAATAGCGTCCAGTAATGTCATAACCAAATCTGTTTCTCTATAATCTTACCTTCACAAACAGGATTATAGTCCCACGTCCCATCATCTTTACATTTAAATAATCTGCTGGTTTCTTTTGATCTAAACCAGGTTTTTTCAGTGCAGGTGATTGTCACACTTTCTCCAGCTCTGAAAATAGTTTTTCCCTCTGGGACGACCCTTTTCACCTCAAAGTTTGATGTAAGCTCACAAGTTACAACTGTAAAAGGCATACATAGTTTTTTTTAATTATTATTTCTATATAACTGTTCGATAAATAAAATTAGTTGTCACTAAATAAGTATTACAGACACGTTTTAAATGTTTTAAGAATGTTTACATTTGCTAAATTGCTATCTAAAATGGTCAGAAATGTTCAAAATTGAAATAATATTATTACATTTTATCAACTTATTCAAATATTGGTGTACTGACTGCATTCATCAAGCTCTGCCGTAAAGTTAAAAGTCAGACTAAAATCAAACAAATATTTAGTTTTCAATAACTATAAACCAATGGTTCAGATTCAGTGTTATTTTAACTTCGTTTTTCATAACAGTGGTGAATTACCATCACATTCAGGATTCAGAGTCCAGCCATGTGAGGCACATCTGGGAAATGCATCTCTAGCCTTGAACCCTTTGAAGCATCTGTATTTTAATGTGGCGTCTTTCTGGTATTCTGGCATCAGATCAACAACTTCTCCATTGGGTATAATAGGTGCTGTGCAAGTTATCTCTGGGTTCAAAGAAAAAATAATAGAACAAAATAATTAAAGTTGTTAATTGAATAAAGCACAAAAACAAACAAAAAATCTAATCAAATAAAACAGAAGTGAGTGAACCTATGCACTTTGGAACCGGGGCACTCCAGTCGCCCGTCTCTGTGCAGTGAATGTCTCTACTTCCATCTATCTTTTTTTCAGAAGATTCACACTCAAAATGAATAACTTCGCCATAATTCCCCTCCTCCGTGTTGCCCGATGCAATCACATCTTTGTCTGTGCGAATGGCTGGACATTTCATCGCTAGACAAGAAAATAACATAGAAATCAATCGCTCAACACAAAAAAATCAGTAAATTCTCTTTAGTAGTTTATGAGAAAAATCCAAATAAAATAGTGAGAAAAAAGCATACCTTCACACTCAGGTACGGCATTGTCCCATCCTTGAGATCTGCAGGTACGCTGATTTATTCTGCTTGTCATTTCATACCTGTCAACATGTTTTTAACTCTTTACAAGTTCAAGGAATGTTAAACCGAGGATGACGGTGATGTCATACATTAGAAATAAAAGCATAAGACAAGTTTACCCTTTCTTGCAAGTATACTCCACCGTTGTTCCAAATACAAACTCCGTTCCGTTTAAAAGTTTAAAATCAGCATTTGCTGCGTCCCCTGGATGACTGCACTTTTTTTCTATTCAAATCAAACAAGTTTTACTCAGCATAATGACATTCGTTTAATAACCCACAAAAATCATTTGATCACATTGATTTTTTTTTCCTTACTTGCACATGGGCGCACAATGTTTTCACTCCATTTTCCATCTTCACACTTTAATCTGTACATGCCAGTAAAACCTATCTGGCAAGTCACTTTCACTGTTTTTCCATCATCATATGTAGCATCTGAAACTGGTTCTACATTTTCATATTTAATGTTGTCTCGATGACAAACTGAAGAGCACAAATAAACACTACACTTTACACAAAGATTTAACTGTCATATGCATGCGCACACAAAATGTTTTGGAAAGTGCATACAATATAACATTTATATTCAAATCAATAGAATTCTAATTAAATGGACTAAAAGTTATACTTGCCTTTACACTGGCCACATTTTAAGGACAACAACCAAACAACGAAGCCCAGGATTTTTACAGGAACTCTCATTTTGAGCTCAATTCACAAGTAGCTTTTTTGTTGGTCTGTTTCTGAACCTCTTGCCGTTCTGGGGATCAGCAAGTTAATCATTTACCAAAGTCAAATGAAGTTCATTCTTACACCACAGCTCTCTGTGGTCAGGCAATATTTCCTGTTAAAAAATTGTTGTAGCAATTCATATTACTATAGAAAAGTCAAGTCTCTTGAGTCATATTTAAGTAACATATGAACAGGAAACCATGGGCAGTTGACAAAATAATTGCGGTGTTCACCTTCATTCTAAAATGTCAGCTTCATTCTGTTATACAGTTTTTTTTCATTGATTCAAGTTCTTCTTGAATCACATCAATCAAATACTTTATACATTATACTGAATTAGATATTAGCGAGAATGAACATTTGCAACTCCTTCAAGCTTCTAGATACTGCAATAGTAGATGTTGCAAAATAGATCTGTAACTATCATTGCAAAATGTCTATTAGGATTGAGAAATCTGACAAAACAGATACTGATAAAAAAAAGACAGAAAAGGAATTTAACTGTGAATTTGCTCTGCTTAACTTTGTTGTTGTCTACTAGATGGCCTTATGATCCTTCTTATCTCACATAAAAAAAAAAAAATGTTTATCTTCTCTTGTTTTAGTTTTTTTTTATTTACTGGATCTTACAATGTGGACTTTTGGTAAACATTGAAATGCAAAACTCAAAGGTCTTCAGCTTTATTTGCAAATGGTTGCTGTGTGAGGTTTGGCACATTCAGCGAATGGGTGTATTTTGGTGTGTGTGCGTGATTTTTTTATTTACAGTAGTCTGCAAAAACATCTTCAGAAAATGCTGGTTTAATTAAAGCCAAATATTATGGGTTTCATAAGGTTTGCATTTATTTTTGCTTTTACTTCAAATGAATTGACCTTAACTACTAGGTACTTAATCAAAAAATAAATACAAGGTATGCAGGTATTTAATCAATCATTAGTACAATGTAAAAACAAGTATTTACACAATAAGTACATTGTAACAAATGATTAATGTTGGTAAAGTATTTATTAGTTAAGGCGGCTTAATATAAATTGGGACTTATTTTTTTACCTCATTTGAATAGATTTTCAAACTGGGTTCTGTGGACCTCCAGGGGGCAAGGGAGCTCTAGAAAGAGAGCAAAAATGTCCGGAGGAAAATAATTAAAAGCTTAATAAAAAATAATTTAGTGAATAAATAAAATATTACAATAAATTACCTTTAATAGTGATTAATAATAATAATTATTATTAATTATAAATAATAATAACAACAATAATAATAATAATAATAATAACAATAATAATAATAATAATAATTATTATTATTATTTTAAACAATAAAATAATAGTTTCAAAATAATGAAAATATAATGAAATAATGAAAATATTTCAAAAATATTTTTAAAATAATTTAAAATAATAAAATAAGATATTTTAAATAATCTTCAATATAATACAATAATACATAAAAATGGACACTAAAATATTACAAAAAATGTTTAAAATGTGTAAAGAAGTGATGTAAATTAAGTATTTGACAAATAGTAAAGTCATTAAAAAAATTAAAAAATACAATGTTACAATGTAAATTATTGTCTTGATACAATAAATTGGGGGTTGCTCACATGGGAGATGACTAAAAGACTGAAAGTCTGGATTATTTTAGAATATTTTATTGCAGTAAGATCTACATAAAATTCATAGGATTTGAAAATCTAGGTTTAAATCAAACGTTGTTTTGCAATAACTGATGCAACTATTTTTAATTTTACAAGCAATATTGGAAACACTACTTGTAGATGTCCATGTTACAGTGGACCTATTCATTTACTATACAGTTAAAATTAATTAACTGCATGTACTTGCCGGCACGGTGGCTCAGTGGTTAGCAGTGTCGCCTCACAGCAAGAAGGTTGCTGGTTCGAGTCCCAGCTGGGCCAGTTGGTATTTCTGTGTGGACTTTGCATGTTCTCCCCGTGTTCGCGTGGGTTTTCCTCCGAGTGCTGTGGTTTCCCCCACAGTCTAAAGACATGCGCTATAAGTGAATTGAATAAGCTAAATTGGCCGTAGTGTATGAGTGTGTGTGAATGTGAGAGTGTATGGGTGTTTCCCAGTACTGGATTGTGGCTGGCAGGGCATCCGCTGCATAAAACATATGCTGGAATAGTTGGTGGTTCATTCCGCTGTGGCGACCCCTGATACATAAGGGTCTAAGCCGAATGAAAATGAATGAATCCATGTACTTACTATATGATTAAGAATATTAAGCTAAGAATACAGGTTCGGTTTAGGGTTAGCAGCATGTATTTATATGCACAAGGAGGAACATGTAACAAGGGCACCTTAAAATAAAGTGTTACAGAAATAATGTTAAGCAGAAAAACATGTGTGCCTTAAAACTACATGGTAGAGTGACAGAACCTCTGGATCAAAATTATGATTATGTACATTAATCTCATCAGTGAAAAAAAGGTATTTTCTTAGCATTTGTACCCTCTACCCTTCATAGAAAGAAAAAATCTATCTTTCTTCAAGATATATTCTTTTGAAGAAGAAAGAAACTCATACGTTTGGAGGGTACAGGATGACAACATTTTAATTTTCAACTAAAATGTCCCTTTAAGCCCCATTTTGTGATATTTAGTGGCTTTTAGTACATATCTGCACTTCTACCCACTTAATAAACAAATACATAGGCATCAAATATTAATTTGATTTAAAATAACTGTACTTGCATTTACATTAACGCTTCAACAGAAACACTGATGAAGAAAAATGATATAAGTAGATTTAGTAGACTACACTGTACAAAATATCTGTTAATTAACAGTTTCTGTATTTTGTGTTTTTACTTTTGTTGAAAATTCAACTCTATAGTTTCAAAAAGTGACTTTTATTGACATTTTAGTACTTTGAGACAAGACTGTCATGGTTCATGGATCCGTGTTCTCCTTTTGTTGTTGTGTCTGTCGAGTGGGTGTGTTTGTCTACCTTTTCTTTGACAGTGTGCGTATCCAGTCAGCTGACTCATCAGCGCACACAGCTTCAGCCTGTTACAACTGGCTATATAAAGACCCGGCTTTTTACCTTTGGCATTCAGTCGTACATGTTGTTATCCTGTTGTTATATCTTGCCCAGCTGTCTTGTTTGGATACTTGACTATCACATGCTCGATGCTTCTGCTCATGCTGACATTCCACGAGTCTTGTTGTTTGTTCTGAACAATTTGTAATAAACTTTTACTTGCAATTCGATCCCGGTTATCTTCCTATTCTTGTGACAAAGACATTGTTTAAGAAATAATATATAGATAACCAAGTTTGTAAAATAGCAGAAAAATGTAATTTACAGATATGTTTTTACAGTGTACTAAAGGGTAATTCACAATGACAGGCAGGAGTGAGCACAAGCATGTATTCAATGATTTATGCCAGGGGTGTCAACCTCAGTTCTTGGATGCCAGGAGCCCTGCACAGTTTAGTTCCAACCCTGCCTCAACACACTTTTACCTGTAGGTTTCAAACAAGTTACTTAATTAGTTTGATCAGGTGTGTTTACTAAGGGTTAGGGTTCCATGCAGAGCTGCAGCCCTCCAAGAACTGAGTTTGACACCTGTGATTTATGCTAAGATAAAAGTGCCACTGCTATTGGATTCAAAAATGGTTCAACTCAACTGTTTAACTCTAGGGGAATTGTAAAATGAACCCATGTCTAAAAAAAGTGTTTCTCCAAGTAAACTGCTTGCATGTGCTCAGTTTTATACAGAACTGGGATAGGGATCCAGCTTCCAGCCTCCTCTTCTTCTTTATTAATTCCCCAGTCTCAGTTTTCCAAGCACTGGCTGTTGATACAAATACAATGAAATTTAATATAAAATGTGTATTTAAACAGAAAGAACCACATAGGTGGCAATTTATGTGCTGCATAATTGCAAATGTAATTGCATAAATTAGATCTAGTTTCCATTAAAACAATGAAAACTAAACACACAAGTTTATTTTATTATAACTGACGTACTTTCATTAGCTCATGAAATCTGTTTTCTGAAAAAATGAATAAATAACAGATTGACGGTGCATGAATCAAATTCAACGTCATGAACAACTAAAAATGTATAAACTTTACAGTAACTGGACAATCGATGGCTGACATTTGTAAACGGTATCCAGCATCTTTCGATAAACACACACTCTTTGTATTTGTATTCTGCGCTGCAGCAGTCTGTAGATGTGTGCTGCAACATGGGGAGGAGCCAAAAACTACATGCTTTAAATGCAACTGAATAGAAATTAGAGAGGCTGAGCAGAAATTTAGTGGGAGCTAAATAAATAAATAAATAAATAAAAGAGCAGGGCTGTTGAGTGCTCTACAGCTCTAAAACTCTATTTTAAAGCCACATGCATGGCAAACCCATTCAAAGTCTGAATGAGTAAAGAAATAAATACTCATCTGACTAAATATTAATCTAAAAAATATCCCCATGTTCGAAATGTAGTAATGTTATAACATAACCTGGAGAAAAACGAGGACATTACACTAAGTTATATAGCTAACTACATAACGTTATAGATGTAAGTTAATGACAGTAGAGCTTTAAAACATAAGGGGTAGTAAAACACATTTTATCGCATTTAAATAATAGGTTAACAGGTGTTTTCAGCAAATAATATTACATTTAAAGTTAATGTGAAACTTCATAGCTTTTACGAGACGTCAGTTGCAACAATAACGTTACCAAATCCAGTATTTTATTAACCTTGTCCTCTTTTCAAATATTTACTTTCACTGTACTTTCACTGAAAATTCCAAAGATACCTTTTAATATTTACATGAACTAAGACTCATAGTCTTAAACAAAATAATTATTATATGAAAAATATTCCCGCATTTGAAATAATATACAAGATGGCCTAGCAAGCTGGGAAAGATGATGGCATTTGGCTTTATTAAATAATTTGGTTTGTAATGGAGCAATTCCATGCAAATGTCAACCTTGTCATAAAAAATATAAAGTTTTCAGCAAAACAGCGAAACCCTTTCTAAGTTTTTTGTGTAGTCTTGAATTTTACAGTACTGTAAAAATACACAAAAATGTTTCTGTCAATGAGCCAACTCTTATCATTTTGATGATCATTGTTTCTTTTGGGTCGTGCAGTTTAATTCACAGAATTTCTACAAAGTATGTTGTATACTGTAAACTCACAGACCTTTTTGGTCACATCCATAACGCATTTTTATTTTCCTCATTTAAAATCTAAAAAATGCTTACAGATTGATATTTTTCTGATCCCATAACTCTGTGGTTAGTTGTTTTGGAAAATATAAACAGATATTTCAATATAATGTTAACATATACTTTCTATGTGAATTAATGCTTTGAGTTTTATCGCAAATGTCACATCCATAACGCTGCAATTGCTCAATGATGGTTGACAAGCTTTAAAATGTGCAATGAAGGATGTGTGAAACACATTTTATGTACTTAATGTTGAGTTTACAGCAATTTTTAGAAAAAAATGTAAGAATTTCAGTTAAACTCTTACCTAGCAGCGATCCCCTCAGGCGTCTCCTCAGACCATCGGTCTTTCGAACACCTGGGTCTCAAAATTTGAAGTTGTTCCTCGCAGCCGCAAGGAGGACGCGCGCAAACACATAGACTGATTTTGGGATTCAAGCTTTAAATGAAAATCTAAATTTGCATTTATTTACACTGCAAAAAGAAAACCTTAAAACGCCTTCAAAAGTTTCTTTATGTGATTAGTCATACAGGGTTATGTAATTAGTCATAGAGGGTTGCCAGGTTTTCACAACAAAAGTAGCCCAATCAAAACTAGCACTACGGCCAATCAAAGCCCAATTCCTAAACTCAAAGTATGCCATTCAAATAAATATTAATATACTGTTTGAGTTTCCCTCTTTTCACAATATATACTATGCATAAAGACCTTACAAATATACTTTGCACAATACAAATAACAAAAATTTGAATACAAATTTCAGCAAATAAACACCCTTAATGTGTTTATGCCTTTATAAAGATTTTCGTGTTAATGTTTACTTTCACCGTTTCATTAAGGGAAACTCCTGAGACAAATAAGTTATATCTCTGAACTTTAATAATAAATCTATATAAAATGCTGCACTTCCCACCTCCTTTGTTCAACCGCAATGACTTCTGGGACTTCTCGAGCGAGTTTTGCGCTCAAGTCTGCATCGATGCGTCCTCGATATCAAGAACACATCCAAGGACATTGCTCCCTCCCCAAGGACACACGCGCACACACATACACACAGTCTCTCAGGGTTCTGACTTGCACTTCTAGTGTGTACTTTCCTGAGCCATCCTAGCAGTTTTCTATAGTCTTCTATGGTAGAATATACATTTGGTTGAGTAAGATTTAAACACCACAATTTTAGGTATACAGTCATGTGAAAAAATTAGGACACCGTATGAAAGCCTGGGTATTTTGTAAGGTTTTTTAATATATGGTTATTTAATCTGAATTTTAACAATACTGATTAAGGTAATACAACTAAACAATTAAAACTGAAAAAAAAAAAAAAAAAAAAAAATGTATTCTACAAAAATGCATATTCTAACTGAGGAAAAAGTTAGGACACCTCACATTTATTCACACTTAAAATGGCTCAAATCACAGACAGGTGTACCACAACAGGTGCACGTTATTAGTAAATCTTACTCAGCATTTTGAATGAAGCTTGCCCTTTCTAAACCTCTGAAATTTATTTTGGTGTGTTCCTAACTGTTGAAGTGAGAGTGAGCACCATGGTGAGAGCAAAAGAGCTGTCTGAGGCCTTTAGAAAAAAAGCAAAATTGTTGCAGCCTACGAGTCTGGTAAGGGATTTAAAAAGATCTCAAAATATTTTGAAATGAGCCATTCCACTGTTCGTAAAATAATCTACAAGTGGAGGGTTTTCAGAACAACTGCCAACATGCCCAGGTCTGGTCATCACAGCAAGATTTCCCCGAGAGCAGAACGCAAGATGTTAAAAGAGGTTTTCAAAAACCCTAAAATGTCTTCACAGGACCTACAGCAGGCTCTGGCTACTGTTGATGTGAAAGTGCATGCCTCTACAATCAGAAAGAGACTGCACAACTTTAACTTGCATGGGAGGTGTGCAAGGAGGAAACTTTGCTTTCTAAGAAAAACATCAAGGCCAGACTGAAGTTTGCCAGAGAGAATATAGACAAAGACCAGGACTTCTGGAATAATGTTCTTTGGATGGATAAGTCCAAAATTGAATTATTTGGACACATAACATAGACATGTTTGACGTAAACCAAAGACAGCATTCCAGGAAAATAACCTCATACCAGCTGTGAAGCATGGAGGTGGAAGTGTCATGGTTTGGGGATGCTTTGCTGCAGCAGGACCTGGTCAGCTCACCATCATAGAATCCATCATGAATTCTACGGTGTATCAGAGGGTGCTTAAGGAACATTTGAGACCATCTGTTCAAAAGTTAAAGCTGAAACGAAACTGGACCATGCAACATGACAATGACCCAAAACATACCAGTAAATCAACCAAGGACTGGCTGAAAACTAAGAAATAGAGATTCCTGGAATGGCCAAGTCAAAGCCCATATCTTAATTCCATTGTGATGCTGTGGGGTGACTTGAAATGAGCTGTACATGCAAGAAACCCCTCAAACATCTCACAGCTAAAAGAATTCTGCATTGTAGAGTGGGCTACACTTTCTTCAGACCGATGTCAGAGACTGGTAGATGGCTACAAGAAACGTCTCACTGCAGTTATTTCAGCCAAAGAGGGGGTAACACTAGCTATTAAGGGGTAGGGTGTCCTAACATTTTCCTAGTTAGAATATGCATTTTTGTAGAATTACATTTACAGAAGATCTTGAAAAGTGCGGGTGCTGGAATTATATTTCCCCAAAACTGGCATTGGGATAAAGTTGGTTTTATATCCGCACATTCTGACTTTCTCCTTAATAATATAATTTCAGAAAAGTAGTGTTTGGAAATTCTAAATAGTGAAATCATATAATCAGCCAATGACTATAAAATACAACATAGTTCAACATACAACAAGTCATTAAGTCATACCTACATTCTATTTTAGACCCAATATTTAAAGTAACGTTAGAGTGGGAGCGTGTCACAGGCTGTCACTGTTCAAAAATGTGTGAATATAAATCAAGCTTCACCTCAGTAAAGCTGGTTAGGCAGAAGAGCACTATTTACTTATGATTGTTATTCAACGAAATAAAAATCAGATCAGAAAAAAGCAGTGCTAAAAACAGAAATATCCTGTCATCTTTTTACATTACACTTACGTTACCAAGACAACGAGTGACTTTTCATTTTTAATTGTGCTCGCTGATCCTCGTACATCACTTGTTTTCATCTCCTTTTACACTTGAACAACTAAATGAATGCTTATGTCTATTTAACCGACTATATTATGGATGCTGAAAAAGGTACTCCATAAATTTGAAAATAGTCGATCGGCTATAAACCCATTCATAAACAAGAACACAATCTACATAAAGCTTTGCGTGACTAAAATAGTTTTAAAACATACCTGTCTAAAAGTAATACTTCAGCCATGGTGTCATCCTTCAGATCGTGGTTTTGAGCTGCATAACGTCATTTCCCTCCAGCGTGCAAAAGTAATTCTGATATTGCTTCAGGATTTACAAAAGTTCTGATTCTGCATTTTTGGCAGAAGCCCTTTAAAAAACAATCTTTCTTTTCATGGATACAAGGACACGTTGGTCTTTCAGAAAGAAGTTCAGGTTGATGCTTGCTTAGTTTACCTGATGTCACTCACTCTGTCAGCTGTAGGTGGCCTTGCTTCACGTGCACGATTTAGATCATTTACTTTAATCAGTACTATTGGAATGTGAAGAGCCAGCACAGCAAAACAAAAAATGTTTCTGAAGACAATCACCTACTGCACCTTTAATCTTTCTACATTGTTAAAATTGAGATTAAACAACCATTTATTAAAAAACCTTACAAAATGCCCAGGCTTTCATAGGGTGTCCTAATTTTTTCACATGACTGTATGTAACATGTCAAAACTTTGATCGCTCGTGCTGGCCTGACAATGGAAAAGCGGTTGTGCCTTGTGCCTCCTGATGGATATTGCGTGAAGCACAAAAGTGTTTTGTTTTTTTTAACTGAAAAGGCGGTCTTTGCTGCTGCAGCACAGCACGTGACAAATTGCAGGATGCCAAGTGAAGAAATGTACATACTCAGTTGTGTATATTGCCTCTTCTTGTTAAATTGCTGAATGCCACCTCAATTGCAAGTCACTTTGGACAAAATTATTTTGCTAAATGACTAAATGTAAATAATATGGTTGTCAAAAATAATCACAACCAATCTTGTGATTTTTGTTTACAAAAGCAATTATTATTCTTTTCACCCTTTTAATTTACTAACACCCCAATAAGTAGATTAAATGAGGAAATGTAGTTTTGAATGTAAAAAGAGACCACACTCACTGTAAGTTTGAATATAAGCTTTATTCTCAAGCATTGTTAACGCAATGTCATATTACTGTAATTGAAGTAGCAGATTGAAGTATCGAGCGTGTGTGTGTGTTTCTCCAGCTGCAGCATGTCTGTCCATCTTCATCTGAGGACTCATCAGATCTTCATACAGAACACTAATAAATGCAGAGTAACATGATTATGCATGCTAATGTAGTTTTTCCTCACTTTTCTTACAAAGCTTGCTTTAGTAATAATGATTATTAAAAAAAATGTATGCCATTCAAATTTAGCCTTTTAAAAGAAAATATACTATTGTGAATTAAATGTGGTTCTCGATGTCATCACAATGTTTCATAGTTTCATACCTCAGTGTTTCACTCAGGATTGTTTTCAGTTTGTGTATTTCTGACCTGAAGAAATGCAAAACCACAGATTTCAATAATATCAATAAAACTTATAACAACTTATTAACAAATAGCTATTAACTAAACATCTTATACTTACAAATTAAACATTTTGCTTGGTTCAGTTAACCTGGAAACCAATTTCATGATTTAGTCTAAAAACTTATTTTACACAAGTGTAATTTAACAGTCAATTTGGGTTCAGTAATGTTTTATTCAACAATCACACATTAAATTGATTAAAAGTGGCAATGACAACTAGGGATGTCAATTACTAAAAATTCCCTCGTTTAAATTAATGATCATTTACTATATATAGAGTAATCATTAACCTAATAATGCAAAATGTCTCTACTGCATTGCAAATGACACTCAGAATACTATATATATATATATATATATATATATATATATATATATATATATATATATATATAAGAAAAAGGTTTTTGTGGAAATAAAAGAATGGCAAGATTGTGAAAAGAATAAGTGAAAGTTCATTTAACAGAAACTTTTGATTAAATGTAATGACTAATATGCAGCGAGTCAAAGTGCCTACTTAGATCCTTCCTGCTTCATCCCATTGGTCCCCACCGAAATTCATTATATAGTAGAAAAATCCTGGAATGTTTTCACCAAAAAAAATAATAATAACTTGTTCTCAACTAAATAAAGACATGAACATCCTGGATGAATCAGGGATGAGGGAAATTTTGTGAAAGTGAAATGATCCTTTAATGATATCCATGTTGGATCGAGAAGGATGATTTAAAGGAATATCTGTGTCAGTGTTCAAAAAGAGACCCAAACACAAGGGATAAATCACAGAAATAGTATTTATTAATAAAGGGAAATAAAGCAGTCAGATAGTCAGCCACCTTCTGGGCGCTGCAGGACTGAACCAAATGGAAAATAACCCTCCAGGGGAAAAACAGGAACAGAAAAGATGCTGACAGACCTCAGGTGGGCAAGCGGATCACAGGGCCTTACACAGAATGGGATTACTCAAACACAGACTGTGGGCAGAACAGATGTGAGCCAATGCACAAGAAGGGAATGACGAGTATGCCTTTGCACATGTAGCTTGGGACAAAGAACAATTATTAAGCACAGAGCGAGAGAGCAGAGAAGATCAAATAGCCAACAATCAGAGAAGAGTAGGAACAGTTGAGAGCAGCGCAACAAGAGAATCAATAGCAGGTGTGCGAGCAGACAGGAAACGAGAGGGAGACAAAAAAAAAGACGGAAAAAATCCTGACAATCTGCAATTAATGACCGTCAATGACTGACCCTGCATAAAATCACACCTGAACAAAAGAGACCTATTAAATGAGCCTCCATATTATCAGGTTGGTAAAGATGACTGTAGATCAGCCACAGGCACATCTGATGACCTCAGCTAATTCATGTAAGTTTGATAATACACAAATACATGTACTCACATGATTCAATGTCCAACTTCCCATCAGAGCACTTCACACTTGTATAGCTTTGTCTTGTCGTAGCATTAATCCATCCATACTTGCAATAATAAAAATGGTTTCCATGGGGTAAATAGCCTGTTTGTTGATCGGGTCGCATGTTGTGTGCTTCAAGAATATCTTGTGTAATTTCACAAGGCTCTGTGACAGAGGCAAAATAAAACTGATGAAACATTAAGTTCAAAATTCAATTCATGATTCGGGAGATTCAAGAGAATCCTTTGGAGAAGAACGACTCACTCAGACATTTCGGAGGGGTTTTCCATCTCCCATTTTCACACCTGTAAAATCTCTTCGTCTCACTCAACACATAGTAAGCCTGACATTCATAGTATACCTCAGTAGGGATTTTATCATCTGGATTCCTATTAATATAACTTCCATTTTCAACATAAGGAGGTGGTGGGCAGATGTCACCTAAACAAATAATGTCAGACACATTTCAATCCATTTTATGCTGTTTATTAGAGTCCACTTTCTTTTTGTGACCATTTAGTGTACATGTATTCTTTATAATATTAAAACATTTGAAATATATGTTTTACACATAATTTACCCATTCATCATATCCAGCTGACTTTTCAGTTTGTATCAGTATTTTAGTATCCATTCATTTTAGTAGCCAATAAAGATATCAGAGCATAAATGGACCACTAAAAAGCCCTCGTATCTGAATTGTGTGACTAAACTAAATTTACTGTGTGCAAGCTTTGATAACAGAAAAAAAAATGTTCATCTGTCTTGATCGATTCGAGTAGTTCCTTTAGCCACTATACATTGATTAACATTCAATAATGATCCATCTACACAAACGTATCAATTTCATATACTTCTCTAGCTTTCAGGAAAGGATTAAATTGTATATTGCCCAGCTTTTCTGTATACCTACTGTCTGCGTTGAGACCCATAAGAGCACATTTTCATCATTTTTCAAGTTAATCGCAATGTTACTCTACTACGATGCCTGCCAGATAAAATGGCAACATGCAAAATAATAGAAGGAAAGAAACATGGGGGTGATCTAACGGCCGACACACTTGGATGTGTTTCATTCATTGTTTTTAAACCATGAAAGGGAACTCATGCTGTTCTGTGCATGCGCTCAATCTCTGAGAGCAGAACACGTACATGTAAAGTCATTTTTTAGCTTAAGGCGCACGCCTAAATGGTCAGATAAAACTTGTCAAAATGCGGCACTTGGTGATTATTCGCATAAACCCTCATATGTTATGTAATAAATGAACAAAATGAAAATGCACTTGTAATAATATATTGGAACCATGCAGCTCTTAAAGTGACAGTGAGCAATATTCCTGCTGCCGACCGTGCTTATCATTGTTAGACCCAATCCTTATTTTACCCCTTAGCCCCGTAGCTCTTCCTCTTATCCCTATTGTTTCGTGCATTCATGTGAAGGGGTAGGTGTTCCCAATTCTCTCTAGCTTGGAAGTGTAGGAGTAAGGTGAAAGGTTATATAGCCCTTCAAACTGAGATTTTTCAGGACCAGACTACAAACGAAGGGCTCTATTTTAACGATCTAGGCGCAAAGTCTAAAGCGCATGGCGCAAAAGCATTAATAGCGTGTCTGAATCTACTTTTGCTATTTTAAGCACAGAAAATATGGTTTATTCCTCGGCGCATGTTCTAACAGGGATGTGCTTATTCTCTTAATGAGTTATAGGTGTGCTTTGAGCATAACGTGCATTAAACCAATCAGAGACTCATCTCTCATTCTCTTGCCATGGCGCATTTGCTATTTACATGACGGACTTTGGAAAAACTGAACGCTTCACTAGCGAGAAAACAGTTAAACAGACCATCTGCAGCTCGAGGATAAAGAATGAGCCTCCTCTATTCGGCCTCTTTACTTTCTCTTTACTTTACTTTTACTCTTTACTTTACTCCTTTACTTTCGTGGATAAGGAAACGGTGGAAACTCACACCACTGAAGACGTCCATTAGCCTACATATTTAATTTTGTTTGTTAAGCGCAAAGATTTGTTTCAAAACTATTTATAAATTCAGTTCTAGTTTCCAGCAAATGAATAAATGAACAATAATAACGAAGTGTGGTCAAAAAAACACAGAGTTGGAGTTATACAGAGTTTTGGAGTTATATCCAAACATATGTTCTATTCTTATGCCCCATATTGTGATGCATACTTCTGCAAAACCCGACAGGTGGAAAAATCTAAACTTGTTTTTATTAAAACAAATATAAATATGCATATAATAAATAATATTGCTAATAATAATAACATTATAATAAAAATGCTAATTGTCATGAATAAACTGAAAAAAGCCCCCCGGACATGAAGAAGGCATGGAGGTAGTGTTTTTTTATATCTATGTAGTAAACAATTATTTTTGTAACATTTTAATCTTTTATTTTTTTTCATATGTAAAGATATTTGTGTATTGCTGTATGTCCTGTGTGTATTAAGCGTTTGAACCTGCATAGGCACATAACTAATGCGCTCTGCGCTGGACTTTAGACCAGTTTTACTGGCGCAGTCTATTTCAGTTTCTCAGAATTGCAACACGCTAACAATGTGCCTTAACACACCTCCTTTATAGACCGGCACACACGAGTCCACAAAGTAGTGCAAATGGATTTGCTATTTAAACAACGTGGCGCAAAACGTGAAAATTAGGGTTGCACTGGTCTGAAAATAGCAACAAATCGCACCAAACACGCCTGTGCCTCATTGCGCCGGGTGTATGATAGGGCGCAAAGGGGTTTTAGAGTTTTCTCTAAATATACCAGCTACAGCAGCAACATGACTGCAAATAATACTACTGTAAAATACTACAAACAAGCATTTGATTAATGTGTTAATGTGTTACAGTCATGATCTTCAACCACCTTTTCAACCACCACAAGATTTCATACCCTGTATATGTGTGTGTATTTCACACTTGAGTGTCATCCCTTCACTCCTGTGCACTTTTTTCAGCATCATGGTAGATTTGTTGATTGTGCAAACAAAATATTCTCTAAATGTTCATATTGTGATTATTTCTCATTCATTTCCTATGGTGGTTATTTTTGACCCCGAAGACCACAAGTTTACTTCATACTCTTGGTTCACACTCTCCGTTCACACTGCTTTGTGCTGATTTTTAAATTATGACTGAATTAAAACATTTAGCCGTACAAATTATCAAATTTGAGTACAAATTGTCAGTACTCTTTTGACCTCTGGCTTTGTAAGTAAATCCGTAGAGTTTATGTCCATAACATTTTAAATGACTCACTTGTGCAGACAAAGTTTCCAGTCCATTTTCCATTTTCACAGATCCACTCTCCTTCTGGAATTATATCGTATGGCTTTAAGCATTTGTAGTTCAGAATTTCTTTATCGTGGTATGTGTCTTTATCATTGGCCAGTGCCATATAATTCTCATGTGGCCTGAGACACCTTGCTAATAAAAGAAGTAAATACAAAATTAAAAATGTATAAATAGTTATATACATTTTGTATTATTTATAATAAAAATTTATGATGGGAAGTTCGGATCATTTTACTAAATCGGACCTTTGAGTCTCGTTCATCAAAATGAACGAATCTTTTTTCGAGTCATTTGGTTCATTTAATTCAATTTGCCAAAATAACATTGAAATTTTTCGAGATGCTTCCAAACACATCTACAACTAGCCCAAACGTTGATCACACTACAAACAAGTCATAACTAGAATGCTACTATAAGAAAGAGAAAAATAATCCTTGGTGTTTTGTCTATGGTTAACTCTGATCACCTCATCTGGCATGTCTTCAAATTTGAGTCGTTCATTCAGTTCCATTTAAGCTTAACCAATGCATACAGTCTGAGCCGGAAACACCCATGATTAGTTCACCTTTTGAGTCTTCGGGTTTTTGAGTCGTTCGTTTATCATGTGACAGCATGTAAAGAGATGACTCAAGAAATATCTGGATCAAATCTTTTTCCAGCTCTAAATGCATATGATTGGCTTCTGTCTTTCACGTGATGAACAAATGACTCAAACCGAGGACTCGAGAGACGAACGATCAAATCTTTTTCCAGTTCTAAATGCATATGATTGGCTTCTGTCTTTCACGTGATGAACGAAGGATTCAAACCTGATAGAGAACTCGAAAATTAACTAATCTTCTCCTCCACCTGCACAAATGTGCGCATGCGCGAATGAACGAATAACTCCCTGAGAGGACTCATCGTTCTCGAGTCACATAAAAGATTCTTTCAAAATTAACGAATCGTTCAAGAATGACCCATCACTAATAAAAATATGCACAACTTATTCTAGGAATAAAATATGTGAAGAGAAACTGAATGGAATTATATGTATTAGCTAGATGAATTTAGATTCGTCCATCATGTTTAGTAGTATTTTGGTATCATCTTTGATATTTCCAATAGCAATACCTGTATTTAGTTTTGCTTTTTCATTGATTAACCAGCCCCAGCTCATAGGAATTGTTCTTCAGCCTATATTTTTGTGACATGTACAATACGTTGCTCTTGGTATGTTTTTTTTGCATGTTTCAGATGACAAATCCACTAGAAGGCACTGTCTACATTTTTGCGAATCTAAAATATGTTACTTAGGATATGTTTTCAAATACAAGTGCTTCTATACGTCCATGAGAAGGTGGGGCTTGTTATACAGATCACATAGACCAGTGAACCACTGACCTAAATCCTTCCTTAAACCCAACCAATAGTGTTTCAAAAGCAAACGTAAGACAAAGGTGCATTATTGGCTTTAAGCAGATGAGATGACCTCTTTGTGGGAGAGAAACATGCGTCATTATGGCATTGAATCTATTTTTAAATCATTGATCTGATTTGATTAAAACTGCGAAGCACAGAACGAGTAGACACAATCTTAAAAGTATATCACAGCTAAAACAGGTCACGTTTCAAGATATTTAGCATATTAGCACAGATGTAGTAAAATTGTTAAATCCTCCTTTTTCACTGGTTATCAAAAATGTATTTAGCTGTTATTGTCATCATCACAACCCTTCTTTTGATTTTCATAAATGGCATTTATAATCTTTAAAAGGCTTATTAAAAATCACCTTCACATGTTGGCGCTTCTTAACAAATTCCAGAGCGGCAGAAAACTGTACTTTCCTCTTTGATTGAGAACAGGCTTCAACATGCATATGTTATACTGGATACAGTTAATTAATTTGTACTTTAGTATAACTAAATTGATTTGTGGCATTCTATATATTGGGATACTTCAAGTCTGCTAAATTGGAACAACTAATTTTGTACTCAATTAACTTTAGTTGTCTGAAAGTAGTACTGGGTAGCATCATACTAAAGCACATATACGAAAGACTTGAGTCTGTAATTTGTGCTTTAAGGTGCTTCAACAAAGTACTGAGGTCAAAGGCTGTGAATATTCTTTCTCTTCTTTGCATAATGTATTTTTAATACATTGCAAAAATGTCAAACAAACATCTTTCACATTGTCGTTGTGGAGTATTGTTTGTGTAATTTAGATTTGAATCCATTTTGGAATTAGGGATGCAGCGATTAACCGATTTCATTATTAACCGCGTTTTAATTTGTCATGGTTAATTAATCGTAAAGACTTCTCAACACCGCATGGAACAAAACTGATGCAAATAAACAAAGTTATGCCAGCTGTGCACTAGTTTGAAGTTCCACTCACACTGGATTAACTATGGTTGAGGCTATTAACTAAGGGCCGTTCACATGTTGCGTCTTTTGAATGCTTAAGCTCGTTATATCCAGAGGCATGTGGCTTGCGCGCATATTGGGAGTGACGCACTCATGCGGCGCAACACCCTCACGCTTTTCAGGTGTACCTATTGAAAGAATGCAGCAAGTGCGTGAGAACTGGACCCATCAGTTTCCATTTGTATGGAATATACACATTTCTACTCCAAAGAGAAAAAAAATATTACATGAAAAATACCCCAAACATTTGTAGTATAGTTGACAAAAGTGTCTTTCAGACAGAGGTTCAGCAGCCTTTGACTACATTTATTCTCTTTAAAAGGGAAATGCTAATATGTAGATTTACATGAGACAAAAGCATTTTTTTTATTCATTCTTATTTTTATTTATTTATTTATTCATTGCTTTGTCATTTATTTTCAGTGTAAAAAATATTATTTATGTTTAAATAGCAAAAGCTTTTTTCCATTTATTTTTAAGTCCGAAGAGAAATAGACTATTGTTTGTTTTTATTATTATTTTGTACTGTATTAACTGGTTACTGAGCAGCAATAAATAACACTTTAAAATATAAGGAGTTTTTATGTGATTTTCTAAACTAGTTGTGTTTTGAAATTAATGAATACATAATAATTGTGATAATCGTGAAACCCTGATTATTCCTCAGACTATAATCGTGCAACCAAAATCTATAATCGTTGCATCCATATTTGGAATAAGGCTATAACATTAGAAAATGTCGAAAAAAATTGCCACACCATTGTACATTTTTGTATGCTATTTTTTATGCTATGTTGCAGGTTGACACATGTAGGCATATTCCTGAACAGGGCAGGGTGATTAATAAAGGAAATAAGTTATTTTATTTACTTACCTTTTACATTAAATCTGAAATGTAAACTTTTTTACTCATATTTCAAAATGTTTTATGAATTTTGGCATTGACGTGATGTTTTTTTATAATGCTATATCCCAAAATGCATCAGAAAGCAGATTGATGGAGGCAATTTCTTAAATGATTGATTGTTAATATAAAATTTATAATTATTTTTTTTTTTTAAGATTAGTGGAATAATCAACAAATTATTAAAAAAAAAAATTTATATAAAGAGTCCTAGAGTTTACTTTTTTAATGGATGTCAACAAGGAGAGGAAATGAGAGGCTTCAATATGCTGAGTAGAGTACAGTACGTTGACTTTTGTTCAGAAACAGCTGATCACTTTTCAGATTGACATACTGTTCACTAGTGAACCATACTTAGAATTTACTTTGAAATAAATGCTTAAGAGAAATCATAGAGAATTATGTATAAGCAAATGATCTTTGACTGTTATAATTCTGATGGTGATTCTGGGATTCAGAATCATATTTAATAATAAATATTTAAAGATAAGCTGTGACTTTGGTTATCTGGTTAATTCTGATATTTTTGCTTTGTCTATAAAAAGTTCTGAATGAACCATCAACCAGAATCTCACCTTCACATGTTGGTGTTTCTTCCCATTTTCCATTGCTGCAGAAAACTGTACTTTTCCCAATCATTAAAAATGGGCTTCGGCATGCGTATGTTACACTTGATCCATGTATATAAAAAGCTTTAGGTTTAGATATAATGCCTGAATTATCCACATATGGAGGAATGCCACATTTCACACCCTCTGAAAAATAGAAATGTATGGAAAATACAAACTCACCATTAGACAAAAAAACTCTAAGGGTAATATTACTAAGTACTAAATGTTAAGATATTAATAAGAGCAAATTGTACAAATGTAAAATGTATGCTATAAATGTTAATAATGTAATAACTATTTGCTAAACATGCCTAACAACCTTCTAAGAAAACATTTAAAGAGCGACAATTAGAGATAGAAATTTATTCATAAGTTTTGTATGTAAATAAATGTATGAAATTTCACAAACTCCAAAAAGACTGAGCTTAAGCTTGAACATAAATTCTGTTGTTCCTCACAAACATGTAATAACAGTTTAATAAGCTCACCGTTACAGGTTGGTGTTTCCCATGTACCACTGATGCATTTTATAGAAGGTGGATTTGATATGAATCCTGGATCACAATCAACTTCAGCGGTTTCTTGGTGTTTAAGTTTTAGTTTTCCATTCTGAACACTGGGCAAAGCACCACATTCTTCCTCCCCTGTAAAGACAGATGACAGAAAACACCTTTGAGTACATTATGAACTGCTTCAAACCTGAGACTGAGAATAATCAAACTCACGGATGCACAGAGGAACATCAGACCAAGAGCCTTTAACACACATTGCTGAACTCCACCATTCCCCAGTGAACGGTTTGTAACCCTTGTTGCAGGAGTAAAAGATTTCTTGCTTGTTTAAGGATTGACTGTATACAAACCCATTTTTCACAGATAGATCACGACAATCTTCTTGCTTTGCTGCAAGGAAACCGTTTCAAGACAGTTCACATCTCTTATTTCATATGTTTTTGAGCAATATACAATTATTTGATTGAATAATGAAAAAATGATATTGACTTTCAGTGGAATTAACGGCAGTAATCATACAAACCAGTGCATTGCTGTAAACCTGTCCATTGAGCCTGTTGATCACAAGTGATTTCAACAGTTTCTTCAGGTTCAAATCCTGCATTACATTTATATCGTATTGTTGATGTAGTGCTGTAACTTTGTCTTAGAACTCCTTCAATTTTTGCATTTGGGATATTAGGTCTTCCACACATTCCTGTAAAACAAATATCCATCATACTAATCTCTGCAAATGAAAAACAAAAAAGTTGAAAACACCACAACATACCAGTGCATTGCTGTATGCCTGTCCATTGACCCGGGGATATACAGTTGATTTGTACAGTGCCCTGTGGTTCAAATCCAGGTTGACATTTATAATCTATTGCTGCATTGAGATTGTACTTTGTTTTCTGACCTCTTGTGATTTTTGCATTTGGCAGATCAGGCGCTGCACAGACGATTTCTGTAAAACAAATCATAGTAAGTCAAATTTGAGGAATCATTTGCACATATTGTGAGATTTAACAGAAATGTTCAAAATTGAAATAATATTATTACATTTTATCAACTTATTCAAATATTGGTGTACTGACTGCATTCATCAAGCTCTGCCGTAAAGTTAAAAGTCAGACTAAAATCAAACAAATATTTAGTTTTCAATAAATATAAACCAATGGTTCAGATTCAGTGTTATTTTAACTTCGTTTTTCATAACAGTGGTGAATTACCATCACATTCAGGATTCAGAGTCCAGCCATGTGAGGCACATCTGGGAAATGCATCTCTAGCCTTGAACCCTTTGAAGCATCTGTATTTTAATGTGGCGTCTTTCTGGTATTCTGGCATCAGATCAACAACTTCTCCATTGGGTATAATAGGTGCTGTGCAAGTTATCTCTGGGTTCAAAGAAAAAATAATGGAACAAAATAATTAAAGTTGTTAATTGAATAAAGCACAAAAACAAAAAAAAAATCTAATCAAATAAAACAAAAGTGAGTGAACCTATGCACTTTGGAACCGGGGCACTCCAGTCACCCGTCTCTGTGCAGTGAATGTCTCTACTTCCATCTATCTTTTTTTCAGAAGATTCACACTCAAAATTAATAACTTCGCCATAATTCCCCTCCTCCGTGTTGCCCGATGCAATCACATCTTTGTCTGTGCGAATGGCTGGACATTTCACCGCTAGACAAGAAAATAAAATAGAAATCAATCGCTCAACACAAAAAAATCAGTAAATTCTCTTTAGTAGTTTATGAGAAAAATCTAAATAAAATAGTGAGAAAAAAGCATACCTTCACACTCAGGTACGGCATTGTCCCATCCTTGAGATCTGCAGGTACGCTGATTTATTCTGCTTGTCATTTCATACCTGTCAACATGTTTTTAACTCTTTACAAGTTCAAGGAATGTTAAACCGAGGATGACGGTGATGTCATACATTAGAAATAAAAGCATAAGACAAGTTTACCCTTTCTTGCAAGTATACTCCACCGTTGTTCCAAATACAAACTCCGTTCCGTTTAAAAGTTTAAAATCAGCATTTGCTGCGTCCCCTGGATGACTGCACTTTTTTTCTATTCAAATCAAACAAGTTTTACTCAGCATAATGACATTCGTTTAATAACCCACAAAAATCATTTGATCACATTGATTTTTTTTTCCTTACTTGCACATGGGCGCACAATGTTTTCACTCCATTTTCCATCTTCACACTTTAATCTGTACATGCCAGTAAAACCTATCTGGCAAGTCACTTTCACTGTTTTTCCATCATCATATGTAGCATCTGAAACTGGTTCTACATTTTCATATTTAATGTTGTCTCGATGACAAACTGAAGAGCACAAATAAACACTACACTTTACACAAAGATTTAACTGTCATATGCATGCGCACACAAAATGTTTTGGAAAGTGCATACAATATAACAATTATATTTAAATCAATAGAATTCTAATTAAATGGACTAAAAGTTATACTTGCCTTTACACTGGCCACAACTTAAGGACAACAACCAACAAACGAAGCCCAGGATTTTTACAGGAACTCTCATTTTGAGCTCAATTCACAAGTAGCTTTTTTGTTGGTCTGTTTCTGAACCTCTTGCCGTTCTGGGGATCAGCAAGTTAATCATTTACCAAAGTCAAATGGAGTTCATTTCCTGTTAAAAAATTGTTGTAGCAATTCATATTACTATAGAAAAGTCAAGTCTCTTGAGTCATATTTAAGTAACATATGAACAGGAAACCATGGGCAGTTGACAAAATAATTGCGGTGTTCACCTTCATTCTAAAATGTCAGCTTCATTCTGTTATACAGTTTTTTTTTCATTGATTCAAGTTCTTCTTGAATCACATCAATCAAATACTTTATACATTATACTGAATTAGATATTAGCGAGAATGAAGATTTGCAACTCCTTCAAGCTTCTAGATACTGCAATAGTAGATGTTGCAAAATAGATCTGTAACTATTATTGCAAAATGTCTATTAGGATTGAGAAATCTGACAAAACAGATACTGATAAAAAAAGACAGAAAAGGAATTTAGCTGTGTATTTGCTCTGCTTAACTTTGTTGTTGTCTACTAGATGGCCTTATGATCCTTCTTATCTCACATTAAAAAAAAATTGTTTATCTTTTCTTGTTTTACCGTAAAAGCTGGATGTAATTTACTGGATCTTACAATGTGGACTTGTGGTAAACATTGAAATGCAAAACTCAAAGGTCTTCAGCTTTATTTGCAAATGGTTGCTGTGTGAGGTTTGGCACATTCAGCGAATGGGTGTATTTTGGTGTGTGTGCGTGATTTTTTTATTTACAGTAGTCTGCAAAAACATCTTCAGAAAATGCTGGTTAAATTAAAGCCAAATATTATGGGTTTCATAAGGTTTGCATTTATTTTTGCTTTTACTTCAAATTAATTTACCTTAACTACTATGTACTTAATCAAAAAATAAATACAAGGTATGCAGGTATTTAATCAATCATTAGTACAATGTAAAAACACGTATTTACACAATAAGTACATTGTAACAAATGATTAATGTTGGTGTAAGTATTTATTAGTTAAGGCCAAGTGGGACCTGTTTTTGTTTTGGTATAAATACTAAACACACTCATTGGAATAGGTTTTCAATGTGGACCCCCAGGGGGCTGCAAGGGAGCTCTAGAAAGTCAGCAAAAATGTCAGGCAGAAAAAAATATATATATATAATAATAATAATAATAATGATAATAATAATAATGCTTAATAAGAAATAATTTAATGAATAAATAAAACATTACAATAAATTTCCATTAATAATGATTAATAATAATAATTATAAACAATAAAATAATTACAAAATAATGGAAATAATCCAGAATAGTTTAAAAATAAACAATTTCAAATATATAAAAAATATTTTAAATAATCTAAATGCAAATACAAAATATATAATAATAAATGAGATAAATAAAACAATATTTAAAATGTATAAAGAAGTGATGCAATCTAAGTATTTTACAGATAGTACAGATAGTTTTTATAAAATAAAAAATTTAACAATACAAATAGTCTTAACACAGTAAACCATGAGTGGGGGTGCTCACATAAGAGATGACTAAAAGACTGAAAGACCCTGGCTTAGATTATTTTATTGCCTTAAGTTCTATAAACATCAAAATTAAACAGACAAAATTAATAGGTTTTAAAAAGCTAGGTTTAAATCAAACGTTGTTTTCCAACAACTGATCCAACGATTTTTTTAATTTTATAGGCAATATTGGAAACACTATTTTTAGGTGTCCTTGTTACAGTGAACCAATTAATTTACTATAAAGTAAAATTAATTAACTGCATGCACTTAGTATATGATTAAGAATAACCTAAGAATACAGGTTCGGTTTAGGGTTAGCTGCATGTAATTATGCACATGGAACGTGTAACAAGGGCACCTTAAAGTGTTACAGAAATATTTATTGAAAATGTTTTTCTAAGAATAATGTGAAGCGGAAAACAAGGAAGAATATATGCCTTCTCAGAACTACATGGTAGAGTGACAGAACCTCTGGATCATGTGCACTGTTGTTTACTTTGCTCTCTCTAGTTATTAGGCGCCGGCGCTCACCTGTTAGTCATTCTGATGTTCATTCTGATCCATTGCACCTGTACCCACTTGGCTTAATTGATGTGCTATTTATGTCGTCCCATGTTTGTGTGTAGCTTGATTTTTCTCGTTTGCTGCATGTTGCAAGTCAATAGATGTGCTTCACTTTCCTCTTGTGCTGCGTCTAGTCCTTGTCTGCGCTGCGTCTGTGCCTTCGTACCAGTTGTGCCATCCTGTGGGAGCTCCGTCTCAAATCCATCGAGTCCCGCTCTCGGTCCTCTGTTGGCGTCCTTGGGTGCTATGTTTGGAACAAGTGAAGGGTAAAGGACTATAATGTCCCTTTAAGCCCCATTTTGTGATATTTAGTGGTTTTCAGTGCATATCTGCACTCCTACCCACTTATTAAACAAATACATAGACATCAAATATTTTAATTGGAGTTAAAATTAGTTTACTTGCATTTATATTATCTTAACGCTTCAATAGAAACACTGGTGAAGAAAAATGATATAAGTAGATTTAGTAGACTACTAAAGGGTAATTCACAATGACAGGCAGGAGTGAACACAAACACACACATCAAAACAAACAATAACTGGCAACTGAATGTGAACCGAGGGGATCTTAAATACACAGAGTGATGATTAACTAAATAGGGAACAGCTGGTGGGAAGTCAGTGAAAACGGATGAGTGGCGGGGAAACTGAACAAAGCCAATGTGTATTAACATCTCATGTGACGTGAGATATGTGAGGCACAATCTCAGGAGTCTGAGCCGAAAGAAACTCGATTTAACTACAGCATTTTCCTAGTGGTGTAAAGTAACACATTACAAATGCTCAAATTACTGTAATTGTGTAGTTTTCTCCTAGGAATTGTACGTTACCAAGTAATTTTAAAAATGTGTACTTTTATTTTTACTTGAGTATATTTTTAGTACTGTGTCTGTACTTTTACTCCACTATTGTCCTTCAAATCTCAGTCATTAATTTTTGTCTCATCTATTGTTTTTGTCTGATTGGCTAAGTAGAATAATCAGTCCCATGATTCCTGTCCAATCAAATCATGATTTCAAGACTTCAAGACACGCTTTATAAACATGTACAGTGTGGAAGCATTAAAAGTTACACGCAATGACTGAGAGACTGTTTAGACTCCATGTCACTGATGAGAAGATGAAGGATTCCAACTGTACGATGAATGAAACCACCAAGTGATATCAAACAATGACTAAATGCACTACAGAATGTTACGTTTTCAAACATATACACAAATTGCATGTATCATGCTGGACAAGTTTGGTTTGCAGCACCAACTGCTGGACATTTGTAGCTTGTTAGTCAAGGTTTCAATGTGCAAAACCTCAGTGTTAACTTAGTGTCACAGCAAATTTTTTGCCCCATAGGTTACACAAATTTCTCATTAAACTAAGCTCACATTTTATATGTATAGTCCATGAATGGCAAATAATATGACTTACACTTAGAAACACACTTAAAAAATTGATACTGATCTAGGCTACATTTTTAATTTGCAGGGTATAAGGTGACATTCTCGCTACTCTTCAGTGAGTACCTTTAAAGGGCTACTTTTTACTCATACTTTGAGTAGTATTTAGAACACTCTACTTGTACTTACATCTTTTGGCAAGTTATGGTACTTTTGCCTAAGTATGAATTTTTTTAGTACTCTTTCCACCACTGCATTTTCCTGTTTATCAAATGTCAAATTAGAATCAAACACAACACCCCAAAAGTAACAATTGAGGCAAAATTTCCCAAAATTTGATTGTCTGATTTATGCTGCCTGAAAAAGTCAAAGCAGTCCACAGTTTTAATCTCACTGACATTTTTGAAATACCAAAAAAAAAATTAAGAAAATTTCATGGAGGATCGCTGACCTGAAGAGTTTAGCTCCAACTTCAGCTAAACCCACCTGAATCAGCTAATTAAAGGGATAGTTCACCTAAAGTTAACATTCTGGCATCATTTACTCACACTTCAAAACCAATTTGAGTTTACTTTTTCTGTTGAACACAAAAAGAAGAAATTCTGAAGAATGCTGGTTGCTGGCATCCATTGACTTCCATAGTAATTTTTATTTCTTACTATGGAAA
>CAIGQV010007757.1:8165689-8212653 GCA_903798115.1 Danio jaintianensis | reverse complement strand
GCACATCAACAAGGACACTAAAGAACGCTGCCTCTGTTGTCTGTCAAAAATACACATTTGAGGCCAGGGAAGTGAGGTTTACCTGAACAGATCCTACTAATTGGCCTCTGTTACTCTTACCCCTTCTAAACCTCACTTCCATCCACATCACGGCACCAATATAACCTTCATGGCACTAAAGGACACTAAAGACTGCAGCCTCCGTTGTCTGTCACTAATACACATTTGAGGTCAGGAGAGTGATGTTTACCTGCACAGAACCTACTAATTGACCTGTTACATTCACCATATGTTGGCAATATTTACGTCAAGCTAAACAGGAGCAAATTAAGCTCTGCATCTGGTTCCAAACCCTTTGGAACATTCATGCCTGTTGTTGACGTGAACAATTTTGCATCCAAACTCGTTGCAAGTTGATCTATCACGCTCTCGTCATTCAATTTCCCATAGGATATAAAGTGCCTGCTGTGAATGTGTGCAATGATTGACAGCCAGAAAATGCCTCAGAAAGCCTTGTGGTTGACTAGACAACAATTCTGGCAGCGGCCTGTGGACAGTTTACATAGTCTAGGTCTGTCACAGAGATCATGTAGTTTCTCAGAACAGTTACTTCAGTGATACCTTACAGAGAGTAAAGTTGTTTTATTGTGTACCACAGCATAAAAATCGCTTACAGCACCTTTAGGAATCAAATGGAAACAGTGCAAACAGACTTTCAAGAAGCTTACCCTCACAGACAGGGATGGAATTATCCCATCCTTTAATTCTACAGTGACGACGATTGTTTCTGCTTGCCATTTCATACCTATGAACACAGAGAATTAAAAAAAAACTTTAAGTAGAGTACAAGTAGGATCAACTCGATTAGGATAAGTTTGTACTTTAATAATTAGCAAAGACACTGTTGTTCATTTACCCTTTCTTGCAAGTATACTCCACTGTTGCTCCGTAAGCATAATCTCTTCCCTCTATTAGTTTAAAATAACCATTTGGTGTTTCTCCAGGGTGACCACATTTTTTCTCTGCAGCAATCAAACAAGTTTCACACTCATAGTAAAAAAAAATATATATATAAAAAATGAACTCCAATGAATGTGGAAATTTTTCTTACTTGAGCAATTTTGTGCAATAAAGGTCTGCCATTGTCCATTGTTACACTTCAACTTATAAAAGCCAAAATAACCTGTCATGCAGTTCAATTTCACTGTTTCGCCATCAGCGTATGATGCCTTCTCAACTGGTTTTATGTTTTCATATATAATTTCCTCTCGACGACATTCTGAGTCGCACACACACAAATGTGCTAGTCAACACTCTTTAAAACCACTTCATATTTTTAAAAGTACATTTTATACTTTCAATACTCAGTATGTGCAAATTTATTAACTCACCTTGACATTGTACGAAGGTAACAGAAAACAGGAAACAGAAAAAAATGTGGATTTGTACAGGAGCTTGCATTTTGATCTCATTTCACAAATGACGGTGGGTTTTGCTTTCTTGTGCTTGTTGATCAAATGGTTAAACATTAACAAATGTCAAAAAAGGTCTATTTTGTATCGGATCACTCTGCATGAGGATATTTACTGAAAATAAATTTTATTTGATGTCACATTTGTTATACATCCCTAGACCCCTAAGGAAAAGACAAAGCTCTAGATTTAACTTTATTACACAACAAGGGGCAAATTTCCCTTTTTTGATATAACAATTTGGTACAGGCACCAAAATGTATTGCAAGGGGTATTGCAAATGTATTGCAATTGTACACAATTATCCCTCCTTGCAAAAAAATAAAAAAAAATAAATAAGTAAATACATGTAAAAAAACCAAAAAAAATAATAATAATCTGTTTTGATAAATGGGTAATCCTGCTTATCTTACACTGAATAAACACCACACTTGTTGCATCACTGGCTGGCACAAGAAAAGCATTCAGTTATCATTCAGTTAAATCATCCAAACAGCACCAGCATGTGGTCATATGTATGTATGTATGTATGTATGTATGTATGTATGTATGTATGTATTTATGTATGTATGTATGTATGTATGTATTATTTTTAGTAGTATTAGTGTTATTATAAAAATGTAAAAAAAAAAAAAGAAAAGTGTCCTAGATTTATGCAAACGGTATATGCTTGTGTGTAAAATTTACATTAGTGTGACGAATATGAATAAAAATGTGCATTGAGTATATAAAACAGTATTACCCACCATTTAGTCATAATTAAGAATACTTTCTTTTCATAATGCCTGAGATCATAATTTGTAGCATGACTATCAAATCACAAAAATAAAAATGACTGTAATAATATTCATATGTATCTGCTGCACACAAATGCACAAAATATCTGCTTTTAAGCATTTCAAAAGATAAGTTTCACCTTTGGTTTTCTGCCACAATAAAAACTATAGTTAAATGTTTGAAAAGCAAAAATATAAAAAAAGGCTTAAATATAAGTTTTGAATTGTTGTTGTAATAATTAATTAAATATATACATTCATACATAATCAAAATGTTAGTTTTAGGCCCTTGCTACATGTATTTAATGATAAACACAAAGTCTCACACTGTTATTGTACTACTTTATATTTGCCACTAGAAGGCAGAAATGGCCCTTGGAATCAGTTTTCAAGATGCCACAACATTATCTCTGCCACAGGAAGTAGCATGCCACAAAATGTTTCACAGTTTATTCAAATTCATTGTGAATGTGTTTGTATTGTGTAGTAGATGTGCCAATGGCCTGAAATATCTCACCAAAAAATATGTCACACACAAACTAACTAAAGACTTGATATTGTGTTTACTTTGAAAGTTTTTCTACTAAGTCTGATGGCACATGTCACAGTTTCTGGATCAGATACCAAAAGCGAACATCATTTACTGTATATGCTCACAGTCTGCTGTAGTACTATTGAAAATCAGAATAGTAATGTTTATATATGCCTAATTACAGTTGGTCCGTCTTTTATGTAGGATTACAATATTCATGCCAGGGATTCAGCAGAGCCTGTAGTGACACCTTGATTGTGTAAAAGATTCACTTTAATGTGTGAATTGACCATTGTTGGGTAAAAAACAGCTTAAAGTAACCATTTTAGGCGTACTCCTAAAAAACAAACACACAGAAGAACATAACACATACTTTCACATTGCTTACCTTTAAAAGTAATTTTTTTATTTTATACATTGTACAAATGTACAAATTTTATAATACAAATTTTAATATTATACACATTACAACTCCCCCCCTGCTTAGTTTTATTCTAAAATATATGTAAAACAAATCATATTGTACAAACATTTACAGACTTTTTTTTTACTTAACCAAAAGAAGCAATGCGTGGCAAGATTAATGACTCCATCAATGTCCAGACAAGCGTGGACGTGGGAGGTTTTTGCGCACTGTTTGGGCTACAGTGGTCCTCGGAGTCAGGCCCGGTCTAAAGGTTTCTTTTGGCCGGAGGCGAACTGAAAACTCCCACTTCACTCTCTGCCGTAAAGGTAACAGAGAATAATGGGTGGGTGGTTGACAGATGACCTACATTAGATGGCAGAGAGGAGAAGGAGAGAGAAAATGAAAGCCAGAAAGTGTTCACTAAAGGACTTTAACAAAGCTTTTTGGTACACAGCTGCATTCATCAGCTGTTAATGAACAGCATGAGAGAGGCAGGAATGCAAATTCAGAGAGAGCGCGACGCATCCCCCATTCATTTAGATAAATGAATAACACAGGCCTGGAGGCCATCTCTTAGTCACCCTCGCAGTCAAGAGCTCTCCAGCACTGTTGACATGGAAGCTTGTCATTAAAGTGATATCAGAGCCCACTATGGGTCAGTGGTCTCTCTGTGCTGAGAGGCGCCTCGTTGCCGTCTGATTTTGCACATGGGATGAGCCCGTCAACTTCCACAGGAGTTATTTTTACATTCTGCGATTACTGCACGGGCTTGGAGCAGAATGTTTTGGGTTAATAAGAGGAGATTTGAGGATGCGAGTCCATTGAGATACTGATGTTTATTAATGGTTTACATTTTATTCATCTTTATTTAGTCAAAGGTTTAATAATTTGGTGCTTTTTGTTGTTTTAATGCCGAACGTTTTACATATTTGGGTCGCACTTTACGATAATTTCCTTTATTAAATGTTAGTTAATGTGTTTACTAACGTGAACTAAGAATAAACAATACTTGTAGAATATTTATTAATCATAGTTCAACATTTGCTAACGCATTATTCAAATCCAAATTCATGCTTGTTAGTATTAGATAATGTACTGTGAGTTAACATGAACAACTTTATTTACATTAACTAACAAATCTGAATAAATACTGTAATAAATGTATTGTTCATTGTTTGTTCATGTTAGTAAATTCATTCATTTGTTTACATTATTACATTTATGTAAAGTGATACCAGTTATTTGTAAAATGTCTGTTTAGATTTTAACTAACTAGCATAAATAAGTGAATAGAAAAGTCTTATAATTAAAATTTTAGTTAAATTATTTGCAGGAATGATCTCTAGGTGTGTTTTTGTTTATTCTTTTTTTGTGGTTTGATATTGGAAAAACAATTTTTTTGTTGTTTTGAAAGTAGCAACATTTCAACTTTGGAAGCAGTATCAGTATACCTCTGAAATCAGTAAGTTTAGATTAAAACCTGTTTAATCTAAATATAAAAACCTACAGAAAGCTTTAATTAAATTAAAATTTTCTTGAATTTAATTAAAAATAAATTATACATGAGTTAAATACACGAAAATTATACACGAGTGTTTTTTTTAAAGTATTAGTTTCAACTACTTATTTAAAATGTTACAAGTATTTATTTTTATTCATGTTTCATGTTTTTTTAAGAAGATTTTTAATTAAACTCTACTGTGGCCATTCAAAGCATAAGGCAAGTATAAAAAAGTAGTAGCCTACTAGCATAAATTACAGAAGAACACTTAAAAAATTACTTTTGCTGCTTGTTCAAACTATTTATGTAAAATGAGTTAAAAACACTTCTTATTTTTTTGGGGGGACAACTTAATTGTTTTATGTTTATTCCACTTACATTTGAAAAAACCATTAACTTGTAAATTGATTTGTGTTGGGACAACTTGAAGGAATTGTGTGGAACCCAGCATTTTTTACAATGTATATGCATGAAAAAAATTATTATTTTTATATCATATTAAATGCATGTAAAACATCTACTTGTGGAAAACGTCAAATTATAAGGAAAGTAATGTTGCATCACAAATGAACGGAACACATTCCAATGAAGAGGGGAAAAAAAATAAAGCTGTCTTACTTTGATCAGGTTAATGGCATAGCCTAAAACTGATTGGGCTATCTTTAATTTTAAGTAGCCAAACAGCATTAAATTGAAAGCAATTATTTTGAACCTTTCTTACATTTCAAACAGTCTTGGCCTGTTTTTTTCCCATATAATTTGAATCATGATGGTTTCTATGCTCTTCATCATTAACTCAATCTAAGTTTATGATGAAGTCATATGAATCATGCGAAGCTAACCCCACTTAGATCTAACAAGGCGTTTTGCATCCACTGCTGGAAATCATTGATTCTCCATGTCTCTTCCTCACCAAGAGCAATTAGTTCCAGATCGTTTTCTGATTGCCGGCCGTTTGATTTATCGAAGTGTCATCCGCGTGTTGGCTAACTGTCTTCCTCCCCGCCAATACACCCTGATTGGGTCTAGTGCTAACTACCCGCTACCTACCCAATCACAATCACCATGGAAACAGCAGGTGCATGAGGAAAGCTGCTCGTAACCAGGCTGTTTTGCGTATCCTGATAGCTTTCTTATTGTTCTTTTTCTTCTTCTTTTTTTTATTTTATTCTCAAAATCCCGACCCAAACATAAAACATACAAATTGGGAATTCTATAAAATATTACACATATCAGCGTCTTCCCATGCCCTGTAAATTAGGATTCAAGGTGAATAAACTGAAGAAATTAAATATTCATATGCTGATTAGCTATTCTCCTCATTCAGAATGAGGACGTGCATTAAATATGCAGCAAATGTCTTGGAAATAGAGATGAATCAAAATGAAAGATTGCTTCAAACTCGCGAGCGTGGCTTCTTTCAAATTCATATTTGATTGCTGATGCATAAGGTAATAATAAAATGTTTTTTTTTTTTATATTTCTGTGCTATTAAACTCAATTATTGGGTCGCATTAAAAGGAAATTGTATTCATTTGGGTTTACTAAAACCTCCTCAGTCAACCTACTGAGCTTGATGTGATCAAATTGTTCTCACGAATGTGGAGTAATAAAGCAGCCTGTCCTCTTATTTTTCCCTTTGCTGTGTGTCTAAAGCTTCGCCACATTTTTTTTTGCTATTTTTTTAAAGCTCTAACTAACCATTAAAACAGCAGTTCAATTTGAAGTTCAATTCAGTCCTTTTGCATTCCACAATTTTCCCATCACTTCCTGCCACTGGGTTAAAAGTGCTTGACGGGTAAAAGAAAAGAGAAATACTGTGGAAATAGTCCAGTTTGATCCAGTTTGTGGGCATTGAAAGTCAGCTGTTCTGAATGTATGTATTGCATTTGCGACTTTGTATTCCAGTAGTTATTCATTGGGAACTAGCACTTATTTTGTGGATACTGATAACCATAGATACTAGTACTAATTTATTAGATACCCTTACCTATTCAATAGTTTTAGTTCTTATTTATTACATACTAGGTCTCACAGTATTAGTGACAACTACTGTACTTGTGTCTAATAAATAAGTACTGGTTTATAATGCTTAAGTGCTATCTATAGGTACTGTTAAATAAGTTCCTAATTTGTAAAAATAGTACCTTTTCGAAAACTACAGGTATAAAAATGTATAAAAATATGTTCTAGTCATAACTGCTTACACACTTGTCAAGTGATTGTATATTTTAATAACAGATTCCCATAGAAGCCAACTGCAAAACATTTCAATTGGTCATTAATAACAATTTAATAGTTACTAGTCACTATGGAAATAATAACTAGTTTTTAAAGAGTAAAAACTTAAATAAGTACTAGTATCTAATGAGGTGGTATCTGTAGGATCTTAGCAGAAAGTGTCTATTTAATTGGTGTTAGTATCTAACAAAGTACCTGCATATAATAATACGAACTAATATCTAATGGATGAGTAGTAGTTTCTTGAAAAACTAAAGAATAGTCCCTAATATCTAAGGAGTAAGTACTAGTAGGCTATATAATGAATAAGTACTACTAGTTAAAAAATACTAATAGAAAAGTTACCGATGTCTAAAAACAAAAGTGCTAGTAGCATAAAAATAAATACTATTGTGTTTTATAGATTAAATGCATACATTTTTCAAACTATTACCAGCACTGTATATCAGTTTATACAAAAGTTCTTTCTGGTTCTCGAAACTGATATATTCTGCCAGTATCAGAACTCTTCCAGCCTCTTCACCCATGTGTATCACTCCATCCGCATCGAGTGCCAAGCAGAAAACTAAACTCACTATAGTTTGACAAATACTACGACTGTTGGATCACATAATGTATTTTAAGACTGCATGTTTTAGGCAATGATGTAGTTGTTAGCGCCTCTATGAAAATATGATAGGATGATTTCAGTTATGGGACTTCCAGCATGTCGGTGACCATTCAGCCTCCCTCATTTCTTGTTAGAGCACTCCTCTAACGCAGTGGTCCTCAACCCCTGGGCTGCTTACTCATTAATTATTTTTCATTTTATTTATTATCTGAGCCTGAACGAGCTTTTAATTTGAAAAATCTTTTACTTTGAAAATGACCGTATTCTCTCTGTTAAATCTCGGTCACTTGAGCGCTGAAAATTTAACCCACAAGCTAGCAAAGTGAGTAAGAAACAGACGTCTTTGGAAAGTTTCTTTGCGAAGGGGAAAAGGCCAGTTAAGAACCAATGGACTGCCAAGGAATAGATCTGCAACCCATTTGTCAACAAATCGGGTGAATCCAGCATGTCTGTGCAAGAAGATGATCAACTGCTGGAGATTGCAATGACGGTGGCCTTTTTAGGGGCCGTTCATATATTGCATCTTTTCTGTGCGCAAGTTCATTATTTCCAATGGAGGAAAATATTGGAAGCGACGCGCTGGCGCTTTCCAGACACACAAACATCTCTTTTCAGAATGCCGCGAGCGCACCACGAGTCACATGACAAGAACTGATAATCAGCTTTATGCTTTGTGTGAAATATACACCTCACGCCCTTCACGTGAACGGGTGTCCCAATTCTCTTTAGTTTAGGGCTAAGGGTAAGGGCTAGATAGAAACAGAAAACATTTTCCAGGACCACACTCGAAACCAAGGGGTATGAAAATTTCCCTGAATGCACCAGCTACAACGGCAACATGGCTGCACAATCGAGTCAGGAGATGCACAAATTTAAGTATTTTTTGTTACTATTAAGAATTTTTTATAACCAACAAGCATATGTTTTGTTACATTCATAATGGCCTTTGTGTTTTACAATCATGCTTTAAAAATGAAAAGATAAAAAAACACTAAATTTCGCTATCTATAATCCATAATAATAACTCCTGTATAGTAGTCCCACACATCTGTCTCTCGATGACACTGGAATACCCTGTCAAAAAGTCTAGTGGCTGGGAATGACCTTTTTGCAGTGTCTCTGGTATAGCTTTAATGTGCATAGATGAATATGGCCACGGTGTAAATGCACAGTACAGTTACAAAAATAGAATTGGGATTGGGCCTTATTCAGGAGTATGGTAGATGGCTGTATAGTAGTCTATTGTGAAATTTAATTCTTTTAGGCTAGATCTAACAACAATATTTGGTCACAGTCATCTGTTATTTCCTATAGAGCTAATATATTTGACTGCAGTGTTAGCTTAATAAATATTATGCTGAATGCAAACTGTTGTTTTGAGACTCCCGTGGTTGATTTAATTTTTTTATTGAACGATTATTTATTCGAACTGTTGTATCATTTTAAGTATCATATCATATAATTTTCCTCATATATATTCCCAGTATATTGGCTAACTTTTCCAATAGCATATAATGTATGCTATATATCAACATACATGCTCTTAAACAGTTTTGGATCTATATATTGTTTGAGATAACGGCAGAATAAAAAATGCTGTTTTAGTCAGACAATTTTGCGACAGGTAGGATACAGCAAACAGCACTTGTCCTTTTGTTTCCATGGTCTCCACAAACAGTGACTGACTGTTGCACAACTCTGACAGAAAGTCAATGGACATCAAGCCTGCACTGTGATTGGTTATAAAAGCCACTCTTGATCCAAGAAGAGGCTGTTACACTTTCTCCAATGATAGAGCCTCAGACTCTTCCATCTGCTAAATTCAGACCATTTCTGACAGATTTTATAGACAGCCATTTGACACGCCACAGATCTGGAGTCTGAAAACAACACCTTCCATCCTCTTGTTGCGTCCCGCGGTGTTGAATTGGCCTCTGCTGATGTTTTAACCTTTGATTCTAGATGCAGGAAAAATGACACACCAGTTGCAACTAAACATGGCTGAACTTTACACTGATAACAGGGGAAAAGCAGTGAGTGTAAAAAAAAATGCTATAAACAATGCACGGAGATCTTCGGTAATTCTAAGTACTGTAAACACTGCTTTTTATAAAAGTCCTATGAAGCCTGTGCAAATTAACAAAGCATACATTTTAATATATCATAGATGTAGACACCACAATCTATCTACTGTTACTTTTCCTCTCTGGGATTTCCATTTCTCACGAAGCATCTCCTGATTACATGGCCCTAATGTTTTCATGAGATGTGTGCAATGCAACAAAAGACAAAAGAGCCCATTATAACGATACTCCACTGGTTGTGACGCAATGACCCAGTGTTACAGTAGCTCTACATTAATTTTACATTGCAGTAAACTCTTCTTGATGAGGTTTTTATTGATTTTGTTTGTAGTGTTTTATTCTACTTAATTAATTGTCAGTTCTATATTATATACATAACAAGGTCATGTTTACATCCTTTCACAGTTTTTTCTTGAGAATGATAATAATTATAATCAACATCTGATTATTGGCGTGTCAGCAAGCAAAAAAAAGGAAAAATATGTTTAATGTATTTGTTGTTATTTTTTCAGTATGAGTGATAGGTCTTTAGATGATAATTGTTTTTTGCAGCTCAAAAATCTGGAGTGAAATAATCACACAGTGTGCATAAATGTCTTAAATATTGTTTGTGTAAAGTCAATGATACTCAATCTGAAACTAAACTGTTTTATATTCTAAATATAATAAGAAATAATAGCCAGTAAACACAGAACATCCTTCTATTAGTATTTAGCAATCCCACTTTTCTTATTTTTGAGAACCATGTAATTGTCTTGGAACATTCATTCATTCATTCATTTTCCTTTGGCTTAGTCCCTTTATTTTATCAGGGGTTTATCCACAGCGGAATGAACGGCCAACTATTCCAGCATACAGTGCATCCAGAAAGTATTCATAGCGCTTCACTTTTTCCAAATTTTTTTATGTTACAGCCTTATTCCAAAATGGATTAAATTCATTTATTTATACACACAATACCCCATAATGACAATGTGAAAAAAATATTTTTTGAAATTGTTGCAAATTTATTAAAAATAAAAAACCTGAAACATCACATGTACATAAGTATTCACAGCCTTTGCCGTGAAGCTCTAAATTGAGCTCAGGTACATTCTGTTTCCACTGATCATTCTTGAGATGTTTTAGCAGCTTAATTGGAGTTCACCTGTGGTAAATTCAGTTGATTGGACATGATTTGAAAAGGCATACACCTGTCTATATAAGGTCCCAGGGTTGACAGTGCATGTCAAAGCACAAACCAAGCATGAAGACAAAGGAATTGTCTGTAGACCTCCGAGACAGGATTGTCTCAAGGAAAAAGGCTGGGGAAGGTTACAGAAACATTTCTGCTGCTCTTAAAGTTCCAATGAGCACAGTGGCCTCCATCATCCGTAAGTGGAAGATGTGTGGAACCACCACGACTCTTCCTAGAGCTGGCATGCCATCTAAGCTGAGTGATCGGGGGAGAAGGGCCTTAGTCAGGGAGGTGATCAATAACCCGATGGTCACTCTGTCTGAGCTCCAGCGTTCTTCTGTGGAGAGAAGAGAACCTTATAGAAGGACAACTATCTGTGCAGCAGATCCACCAATCAGGCCTGTATGGTAGAGTGGCCAGACGGAAGCCACTCCTTAGTAAAGAGCACATAGCAGCCCGCCTGGAATTTGCTAAAAGGCATCTGAAGGACTCTCAGACCATAAGAAACAAAATTTTCTGGTCTGATGAGACTAAAATTGAACTCTTTTGAGTGAATGCCAGGCGTTACGTTTGGAGAAAACCAGGCACCGCTCATCACCAGGCTAATGCCATCCCTACAGTGAAGCATGGTGGTGGCAGCATCATGCTGTGGGTATGTTTTTCAGCAGCAGGAACTGGAAGACTAGTCAGGATAGAGGGAAATGTGAATGCAGCAATGTACAGAAACATCCTGAATGGTGGTGGTTCATCTTCCAGCAGGACAATGACCCAAAGTACACCACCAAAATATCAATGGAGTGGCTTCACAACAACTCTGTGAATGTCCTTGAGTGGCCCAGCCAGAGCCCAGTGCTAAATCCTATTGAACATCTCTGGAGAGATCTGAAAATGGCTGTACACTGTCGCTTCCCATCCAACCTGATAGAGCTTGAGAGGTACTGCAAAGAGGAATGGGCAAAAATTCCCAAAGACAGGTGTGCCAGGCTTGATCATATTCAAAAAGACTTGAGGCTGTAGTTGCTGCCAAAGGTGCATTAACAAAGTATTGAGCAAAGACTGTGAATACTTATGTAATTTTTCAGGTTTTTTATTTGTAATAAATTTGCAACAATGTCAAAAACTCTTTTTTTCACATTGTCATTATGGGGTATTGTGTGTAGAGTTTTGAGCAAATAAATGAATTTAATCCATTTTGGAATAAGGCTGTAACATAAAAAATGTGGAAAAAGTGAAGCGCTATGAATACTTTCCGGATGCACTGTATGTTTTACATACCGGATGCCCTTCCAGCTCATTCACACTCATACACTACGGCCAATTTAGTTTATTTAATTCACCTATAGCGCATGTCTTTAGACTGTGGGGGAAACCGGAGCACCCGGAAACTCCACACAGAAATGCCAACTGACCCAGCCGGGACTCAAACCAGCGACCTTCTTGCTGTGAGGCGACAGTGCTAACCACTGAGCCACCGTGTTACCTGTCTTGGAACATTTTATTTATTTATTTTCTGCAACCAAGACATTTATTTAAAATAATCATTTTATTTAAAGATTTATAGTCATACTAAATAGTCCTTAGTATTTTTAGGTTATAATAAAATAAAGTTGATTTCACACTTGCCTCATTTAGTTCACATCATTTCCTGTTTGGTGTGGTTTGTTTGGGTAGGTGTAAATGCATATTTTTGTATTAAACCAGCTGCCATGTTCAGCTGCACTCTGTATTTATCATAGGATGAGGGCAAGTATTTGTTTACAGTGCTTTAGCAACAGCTTGCGAACAAATATCTGAAGTGACTTGTGATGCTTCTTGTCCATTTGCAGTGCATTATTTCACGCTGCATCCGCACTTCATTCTCAAAATGTATAGTTTGTCTGAAATGATGCGTACAATCTGTATAATATACAATGATATACAATATACAATTAAGACAGTAAATGCAGTCATCTCTTCATTATAACAAGCATCGTGTTGTCTGCCACCGTTTCATTCTCTCTTTTTTTACTTTGTTTCATCTGGTTCAGACCAGAGCAAACAGTGTGGTGTGAAAAGAAAATAAGACCGCAGAAAATGCTACAATGTATAATTAGACCAAACCAAATGAACCAAACCACAGGTGTGAAAACACCCTTACATATTATTTATTTTTAAAAGGATTTCTACAGAATGTAATGATTATTTATAGATTATTATAAACCTATGCAGCTGTTAGTTCCCCTAACATTCGTCTTTGGTTCCTGTTTGATTTTTGATTTATTTATGTTTTTGAGAACCAAATTAAAAAACGCTCTAGATATTTTGTTTTTAGGGTGTTCTTTTTCATAACCACAAAATAACATTCCCAGAACATAGCAGTGACAGAACATTGTCCAGCGGTTATTTTTAAACTATTAGCACATCACATCTATAAATGCATGGATAAGCACTCAAGACCTTTCACTTCTGTGGTGTCTGTCAGTAATACACAAACATGAGCTGCATTCTCCATCAACATCAATAAGTAGCTCGACTCTGAACAAATCAGTCTGCAGGTGTAATATTTGTCAACTCAAATCTAGTATAAGACCTCCTGTCATTAAAATAGTTTGTTGGTTTAATTCTTCAAATGATGGTGAAGTCCACAATCTGCAACCGCGTAAACACATGCAGTGGGAGTTTGTACTATTTGACACATGTAGCTCCTGATACACACGCACGTAGTGGCTCTTATAAGGGATTACTGTCAGAGCAGATGACAGCTGTGTGTCCGCTTACAGCATGTTTCAGAGCACTAGTGAGATAACTACTCTTTGAACGTGATGCTGGCCTGCTGAGCAGTTCATTGGGCTTCCCATCTCTGGAGCTTTATAGTCTGTGGCATGACAAAAACTTCATCTCGAGATGTACCTACTCAGAGCTGTCAGCCACGGCCTCACTTTTTTTTGTTTATGGCTCTCTTTAAAGCCAAGCTCTTCTCCTGGATCTGCCATCCGGAGGTCTGTTCGCATTTTTATCAGCTCAACCTGAATCTCTCTAAAACTTTTTTATGCTTGATGTAGTGCTGAAATGTAGTGCTGAAATGATCTAACTTAGAAATTGAGCACATATAAAGCTGCATCTGACATTTTGAGTACTGTTGAAGCTCATAAAGCTTGTTAAAATAATCAACGTTTATGTGCTGACTTTCCAAACAAATCATTTTCCATTTTTTTGGGGTGCACACAAAGACTATGATACACATATACAATAATTGAACACCTAGTGGGGATTTTTTTTTTTTTTTTAAATAAACCTGAAATTTACAAATACTAATTAATAGATTTCATTTACTTTTTTAAATATTTGATTTGCATATTGTTTGTTTGTTTGCTTTTTTATTTTCTTATGTTTGTTTTATTACAACATAGCCCGACGCCCCGGGGCTATTGTTTTTTCAGCCGGGCTACCAAAATCTATCTACACCGTGCCTGGTTCTGCTCATAGATATCCCGCTGGGCACTGTGTAGATAGATTTTGGTAGCCCGACTGAAAAAACAATAGACCCGGGCTACCAGAAGTTGCGAGCCCTTATGTATAAATTTGAGTTATTGTGTGTCTGTTTTATTTTCATATTTGTTTATGCGGATTTGTGTTAATTGCATATTGATTTAGTTTCATTTGTATTATTTGCTTATTTGTCTTGTGCATTTATCCCACTCTAATGCTGCGTTCACACCAGACGCGGATGAAGCGTCAAGCACAAGTTATTTATATGTTAAGTCAATGCAAAGACGCGAATAGACATCCTGGGGCACGAGTTAAGCGCTTTGCGTGTTTAACGCGTGAATCGCTCAAGTTGAAAAATCTGAACTTTAGCTGACATTTGTGCCACGTTAACCAATCAGGAGCTTGCTCTTGTAGGGGAGTGATTATGATGTAGTGTCTGTTGTTGGTGTCCCGAGGGGAAATCCTCTTGCCGACACCGGACAGTTCATCAAACTGGGCTGGGCTCAGTCGGAAGCACCGCTGAAAGCTTCCATCATCCAAGTATAGTGTCTGGAGGTGTTGATAAACTGGTGTTGATGAGCTGGGTGCACCTCTGAAATCAGGATCTAGTGGACTCAGACACGACACCGAACGAATCTACGCTGTTTTTCAGCCTTCCTAAAGCACATAAAGCACAGCTATTATCTCAATAAAATCCATGTTAGCCATTTAGCAACGAAACTAGAGTCACCAGGCAGACAGAAGCCCTGCCCATGACGCGAATCTGCATCTATTGTGAAGTGAATTTTACGCACGAATGAAGTGAGTAAACTCAAAATGTTCACGGGACTATTTACTGATTTATCCGTGTCTGGTGTGAACACAGCATAAGAAATGCTGTTTTTTTAAACCCAAATTGGGCAAAATATGGAGTAACCCAAACATTGGGTTAAATTTAAGTCCATTAATTAATTCAGCGGTTGGTTTAGTCTGTATTACACCCAGAATTGGGTTGAAATAACCCAACATTTTTATTTATTTATTTTCTTACAGTATTGTGTTTGTTTGCAAATTTTTGCTAAATATATTAATAATGGTATTTACTAATTTGTAATAATTACGATAAAAATATGAATGCAAAATGCACTTAATAATCATAAACAATTAAAAACTTTTTTTATTTTTAAAAAATAACCCTTTATGCCGTGTGTGGATGTACTGTGTTCAGAATCATAGTAAAATAACTGATAGACACTCTAAGCTCAGCTGACATCTATATTAATGTACCAAGATAATACGTTGCTTAGCAACTGAAAGCAGCCTAGTTGCGACAACAAATGATCAGGCCAAACCTTCTTTACTGGCATTATTAGTTCTTTTAATGGTTTATTGAACATCGCTGTCTTTTATCATGCTGCCGTTGCTTCTGTTTAATGAAAGCCATAAGGCACTTGAACCCGTATGTTACATTGATTTTTACCATGATTAAGGGGGTTTTCAACAACCCTAAACTGTGGTAAAATTCATTGTAATGCACAGCCTTGAGTGGCTCATTGCTTATTAAAACCATCTATCAAAGTTCATCCGTGTGGAGTGCATTTCTAATGACATGTTGGCTGGCATAAATACCTCAGCACGGGCTTCTCACAGATGACCTCCAGCAGCACTCTGCACACTAAAAGCCAATGTACCATAAGTTCTTAAACTATGAAAGAAACCTTAAATCACTCTATGACCTGGCCCACAGCTCAGCTATCAAGAGCCCACCAGACTGACGCGTTAGGTGAATGACAATGTGCAAAAAGTTACATCCCTGGCAAACGAAACTATCAATGATAAGTCCATTTGAAAATGACTATATCCGATCCCATTATCGCCACTGCAATTTAGAAAGCGATGGCTTGAGATGAAAAGGCCCAGTAGAGCCAGCGCTAAAGCACCGGCGCAGATGCCCGACCGCTCTTCTATCTCCTGCAGAAAAAAAAGAGATTCATGAGGTCAGGAGCTTTGCAGCATATTGATGCACTTTTATTTACAGCGGGTCTAGAAGTCAAGCGAAAGTGCTGCTGCTTTGCATTCTTTTTTAATTTGATACAAATGATTTCATGCAAATCGCTGGAATTTTACATGCGTTTCAGAATGTGTTTGTTTCATCTCCATATTTTTTTGTTTAACAATAGTGCATGAAAGCTCATGATCATCATCATTTAAGAATCCTCCAAAGAGCTTCTTGCACTTCACTGAAAGCTAAAGCTGATGTTTTTGAATGTTTTCTGTTGTTTTTCTCCACATGGCATATGAAGAAACATATGTTAATAAGTTTTAATTCTTCAAAGCAGAATTAGAATAAAAGTAAAAACACTTGCAAAACAGTTATAACAATTAAGTTTAATAGTTCTAAAAAATGGGGTATAAACCTAAAAAAAAACATTTATGTATTTAATCACTGCATTTATTTTAAGTTAAAACTATCTCTAGAATGATAAAATACATTTCATATCATATGTTTGTTGTTATGAATTTCTAGAGATTAAGAGATCAAGCACATACTGTTAAATTCTACCATTATTTAAAATGGTAGAATAAATAAAAAAAAAAGCATTTTTAACTATTATCAAGGTTGTTTTTTTGGTTTTATGAAAAACCTTTAACAATGATAGAAACATTCCATTGCACAAAATGTTCTTTATAGTGAAAAAAACATTATTTAGATGATTACATTTTCTGTTTAACATTTTTAATAAGTTAAGGGATAATCAGTACTTCGCATCGGATGGTTCTTTGCTTCTGTTCAGTGCTATTTTTGACAGATTGTTTGTTGCAACACAATAGATTTGCTTGCTATGTCAGTCACAGGCAGGCAGACAGAGAGAGAGTGCATGCCTGTGAAAGAGATTGTGTGTGTGTGTAAATGACATGGACATATCTAATAGCTCATATAACATATTAGCTACCTTAATTAAAAAAAAAAAAAGCAATTGGTAGTTAATCTGCTATCTGCTCCTGGTGAAGCATACTGTCAGTAGCTACGTTTCCATCCACCTATTTTTATGCGCATTTTGGATATGCGCATAAAAAATCGGTTGATGGAAACGCTAAGATGCGCATAAATTTTGAAAATGTGCATAAAAAATGTATGCGCATAACTGAGTAATATAAACTTTTTATTCGATAAGAAAAAAGATGCGCATGAACTGCGATGGAAACACTTTTACCGAACAAATTCCAGTATACGCATTAAAAAAAGGTCATGTGATTTGGTTATAAGAGATCATGTGATGATAAAAATGTTTGTAAATGAACAAACCAGCAGGCTGACCACATTGTAAAACATCTGAAATGTTGTTTTGGTCATTCTAAAATGCCTTAAGCATTTCAGTATTAGTGTTATTATATTATTAATGACCTCCAGAATTGTTTAGAGCGTCTGTGCTCCGCCTCTCATGCCTTCAAACGCCACCTCGCGTTCACTGCGCGTCAGCATTGCCTTCTGAGGCGCAAGTCATTTATTAAATGAAGAAAAGATTCATGCAGCTTCTCCTACCTCAGCAAATTCCGTTTTTACTGTTAATATTTGGCGCCATTTAATCAGGAAGTGACGATTTTGTTCTCTTTGACTCGTTGGATGGAAACGCTGCTTTATTCGCACATCTTTTATGCGATATTCCAGTTTTGCTCATTAAGTTAATTCGCATTTTTGGATGGAAACATAGCTAGTGTGATCGAGATTACACAGAGGAATAAAGGCTCCGGCAATGGTCACAGTTACAGTGTGTTACAGTTTCTATTAATGTTTGAGAGCAGCGCATTTAATTAGAACTCTGATCAAAAATATACTGGAACTACCTGTGCATTAAACTATTTTATTGCACACCTTCCAGCCAATCAGAATCAAAAATTTCAACAGACCACGAAGTAATCAAAATATAATAATCAGATTGAAAACCTCATATTGGAAGCTTTTATGAACTCAAAAATATATCTGCGTTCATACAAAACTATTGAAACTGTGGAAAAATGATATGCCAGACAAGTATGTGCCATTGTAATTCTCCCACAGAGATACACAAAAAGGGAGTAGTCTCTGAGCATGCACATAAACTTTGCACGCTGTATACAAACAACACATAAGATGACCGTTGTGAATGCTTTTTATTAAACCTGTTAAACTCAGTAGTTATTTCAACATGAATACACACATATAGAACGACACTGTTGTTGTTGTCGATGTTACATAATGTTGCGTTGTTGTGAGATGCCTAGACTGCAGCTCTGCACAAGAAGTTTGGCCAGAGGACAAATGGTCATGCCTAACTGAGCCTTGTTTCTCTTGAGTTTTTCCTTCACTTTCGACAATTGGTGAAGTTTGTTCCTCGCCACTGGCTTGCTTGGTTTGGGACTTCGATAGATTTGCTCTTCAGTGTGTGGACTTTCAGCAGTGAAATTTAAATCACATTGAACTGAACTAAACTGAACTTCAACTCTGAAAACTGGACTGACACAGTTTCTATTTACTAGAACTTCTATGTTAAGCTGCTTTGACACAATCTATATTGTAAAAGCACTATAGAAATAAATATGAATTGAATTAGATGTAACAATAGCAGACCTCCATACACACATCTTGGCCTACATGCTCTGATCTGCAAATACCAAAGGAAAAAACAGAGACATTGGTTTGCAATAAAAGCAAATGTCTTTGATAATTTTCAGCCTTTGATCATTTTCAGCCTGAATTACCCAAATGATAACTAACCAATCAATGAAACATAAAATATTGATTTGGGCTTACACTGTAAAAAGCAATTAGTTACTGTACGTAAAAAACTGAGTAAACTCGTATTAAAAGTTGAATTTAATAAAAAAGTGAGTAAAGCCATTGTAACTTGAAACTGTTCATTGAATTTTTTGAATAATGCACATAGTTCATTTACTTAATAAATTTAAGGCAATGGGTTTATTCATTCATAAATTTTTCTTCAGCTTAGTCTCTATTTCAGAGGTTGCCACTGCGGAACAATTCCAGCAAATGTTTTGCACAGCGAATGCCCTTCCAGCCGCAACCCAGTATTGGGAAACACCCATACACGCTCAGTCACATACACACTCATACACTATGGACAATTTTCATTCATTTATTCATTTTCTTTTTCGGCTTAGTCCCTTTATTAATCTGGGGTCGCCACAGTGGAATGAACCGCCAACTTATCCAGCATATGTTTTACGCAGCTGATGCCCTTCCAGCTGCAACCCATCACTAGGAAACATCCATACACACTCATTCACACTCATACACTACGGACAATTTAGCTTATTCATTCACCTATAGCGCATGTCTTTGGACTGGGAGCACCCGGAGGAAACCCACGCGAACACGGGGAGAACTCAAACTCCACACAGAAATTCCAACTAACCCAGCTGGGAACCTGAACCAGCGACCTTGCTAACCACTGAGCCACCGTGCTGCCCACAATGGGTTTACCAACTTTTTAAAGTAAAGTCAACTAATTGCTTTAAAAGCAATGGGTTTAATCACTTTTGTTAAGTAAAGGCAACTAATCTTGTTTTTTTTTTTTTGAAATTTCAAACACACCCCCTCATCGCATTCCCTCATATTATATTACATTTCCACTATGAGCATGTCTGAGTTGTTTTCTTAAGTATACTCTTTATATTTGACATTTATTTCTCATGTAAGTAAATGGTTACCGTAGGCTTTGTAAATCCCCTCCTAACCACTCTGACAGAGTAAAAGATTGGATTATTCCTAATACATTCTTCCAAAGCCTCAGCTACAGGTTACATATATTGTGTTCAACAATGTTTAAATCTTTTGAATGAAACATTGTGCTCCATATAGATGTTGTAGCAAATACCGCCGTGTCCAGATGTCCTTGAAATGTTTCGCCGAGCTCAGTTTTGACTGGCATCTGTTGGTTCTCCACTGCTCTCTCTGGGTAAGATTTGCGGAAATAACTTCAATTCATTCATGTCACAGAGGAGTTTTCCTCAGGTTCAAGGGTGTGCAGCTAATTATTGAGCTTACAGAGGATTTCTAATTTGCTGGCCGCCTACAGCCTGTTCCACACTTACCAATAGAACAAGCAAAAACAAGCGTGTGAAATCAACAGCGTACATCTGTACATCTCTGGAGGGCTGCGTGTAGCTGTTAATTATCACAGGTCACGCGCGGGGAAACTAGGAATGAAGGTCAGGAGGGAAAAAAAATCATATCGTTCTCCAGAAAGAAGAAATATATATTTCTACAAGATACAATTGGTGCTAAATGTGTTATTTGTCAATTTTATATATATTGATTTGTGCACATTCTGTAATTTTGACAAAAACTGCTTAGATGATTAATTGCTTTTGGGTTTTTTTGTTCAGTTTGAAATTAAAAGCAATTTGTAGGTTAAAGTTGTGATAGCAGTGCTCGGTTTACAAGGAGCAACTCAATACAGTGGTGTTGAATCAGCCTATTGTTTATCTGACCAATAGATGACATTTTGTGGAGGTTTTGTGTTCAGTCTGGATTATAATTTATCATTCCGCAAGTGTTTTTTGAGGCCTGTGACTGTGTGAGAGTTTTAAAAGCATTCAGGCCTAAGAAACTTTGACAAATGAGTAATGATAAATTCTATTGAACTGTTTATAAAATGTTTATAAAATGAATTTGATTATTCAATTACTGTATACCTCAATCCAGTTCGACTCCTCGGAAAACAATAAAACGCTGTTTATTTAATTTGTATCTTTTTCTCTACTGAATTTATCTATGCTTGTAGATTGTTTCTTATATTTTATGCATATACACTCCCCTACAGAATCATCCCAACCAATCTAAAATGATAAATTCTTTCCAAATAGTTATTCAACACATCTAGTGAAATTGTATTCATATCGTAATATATATCGCAGAATATAAAATATCGCAACGTTAGATCAAATTCAAATATCAAGTTCAAATATCGTGCAGCCCTATTTCAGACGCAGTCGAAAATTCATTTATTGGATTTTATTGAATTGCTTTTCCTTGAATGCAATTAAACACTTCAGTACAAAAGATCACCTACTCATCATCATAATCACCTAAACGAACGTGTTCTTTATGGGACACAAAAACAAAGTATTCATACTTTACCGCATTATACCAAAACACAGACTAAATTGAAATCATATTTTCCATCCACATTCTTTTTCATTCACTTGCTTTACCGATTACTCATGATGTGCATAACATTAGTTGGCTTACCTAGTACTTGAATCTAGTAAATGAAAGAAGAGGAATGAGTCTCAAGGAAATCTGGTCACAGAGATGGATTTAAATGCGTGTTAATACCAACTGGAAACAGAAACTATGTGCACATCCAATACCACACTGCTGTAAGAGCAGTGCAGTCAACAATCATCACTTTTGTTTTGTTGCCATTATAGCAAGAGTTGTTGTTGCACTAGGCCATCTCATTCTAGGCGATGAGTCCAATAACTCTGCTAAGGAAAAGTTAATGATGTTATGCTTTAATGTTGAGCAATGCAGTCTAGGGTCGGAAGGTGAACAGCAGCGGACTCAGTACAAAGCCCTGGGGAACTCATCACAAAGAATGGTGGAACATGAGGTCCTAATATGAACCATGATGCTCTCCTGCGCATGGGAAGAGTAGCACTCTGCTGCAGAAGAGTTTAGACCTGGATATTTGCTTTTGCTTGAGCGTGCGGTATGTGTTAAATGGCAAACTGAAATCAATGGAAATCAATAAGACACACAGTGGTAAATAAGTGTGGCACTTTTGCATGTAGTTTTATAGATTGCGTTCCATTCGTCGAAGCCACTGCTATTTGGATCACACTTTTTTAAGGCTGTGCTATTTAGTGATACTTTGCTTTTTGTGCAGTTCCTTTGTAAATAGTCTGATTATGATTTTGTTATAAACAACTGCAGTGACTCAAGATTTAGTCGTGATTTAATGCTCCCTTCCTAAAACAATCTATAATGAAAGCAGCATGGAAATTAAAAGCTAAGAGATATGCCTGCAGAAAGAGATTTGCCTGCAGAAAGAGATTTAGTTACTTCAAAACAGGAGCTTTAAACCACATTAAATATTTTATTATGACGTTAAACCATTTAAATGTATTGCTAATCGACAGAGGAAGAAAAGATTTAGTTTCCAAATCAAAAACCTTTATTTATTTTTTTTGTTCTTGTTGTGTTGTTATATTGTTTTTGTTTTTTTCAAATAATTCCACCTAATGTTTAAAATAATTCTAAAATAATCTAATGCCTTTAGAAAATATTGCATTGTGGTCCTACAAGAAATACGCCATGACAACAACAGATGAATTAATGAACAAAGGTGTCTTATTCAGTGAATTATTAATAATCTGCTGTCAAACACTGGCGATGTGGCCTACAGCAGTATATGCCATTTCGAGACACAAAAAATGCTCTGTGTGGTTATTTTTTAAACTTATACTTTAAGATTTAAGGATCTATTTTTAAAATAAATTCTTTATGTATGTATATGTCTACTATTTGCCTGACACTGATGGCTGATTTAAAAATATTAAGCTATTTAGAAAAAATCATCAGTATTAGGCTGTCATGGCAGTTTCAAATAAAGACTCTTACTGATCAAGAGACAAAGTCTTAAAAGGTTTACTTCCAAAAAGATTTTATTCTTTGCAAAGAATCGGTCCGACAGTCATACAGGAACACCGGTTGCTGCAGAGTGTGACACACAGGCTATCCAGACACCAGGTTTTATCTTCTTTCCGCTGCTTCAAGGCCCACTTCGTCACAGTTGACACCCAGTTCTCTTTAGAGCATTAGAGTTTAGAGTCAGGATTTACACTTATTGAATGCTTATGTTTAAAAGCAGATGACCACCTTCTGAATGACCCTTCTTGTAATATTTGTTTTTGTATCATCTTTTCTTAGGATGGCATATGTTTCTTAATATATGGTGTTTATAGTAAGAAAGAGAAGTTTTATATAAATCAATGTTTTAGTAATAATAAAAAATGAATTTTCCACCACAATGCTTACATAAGTGTTATATTCAGGTAGTTTAAATTTGTCTGGTGTTTTTCTGCATTTTGCTGCAATTAGCTAATGCAGTTACAGATGTATTATTGCAAATACAAGAGAAAAGAGAATTTCATTTCATTTCGGGTTTAATGAGATATGTTGACTGTTATGCCGTGGTCACACTAGAGTTTGAGCATGCGAAATTCTGTTGTTTGGCGCTGCGAAAAGGGGCGGGATTAAACACGATGATTAGAGATTTTAAAAAGTGAGCGATTGCTCCATATTTTAAATTTCTGTCCATTTCATGTCATGTTTTGGACTTTGATTGGTCTCACGCAGTCACGTAATGTGATTTCGCAGGTCAGAGTTCACCAAGCTTGAACTTTGCAATGCAGCGAGCTGCGAAACTTGTCTGACGCATTTGCGTGTGTATGAATGGAAGTCTATGAGGAGAAAAGTCCAGTGTGACCGCGGCTTTAATGAGCGAAACTGGTACTGTGCAAAATGCAGGTCCATTTTTACATATATATATATATTTTTTGTCCATTTCAACAGCGTTGATATTGGATGATATTGCCAATCTGGACTGCCTTTTTCTTTTTTTTTCTGTTACTGCCTCCATTAAACTACAAGACAAACAAGCAATCAAACAAACAAACAATATTGCCAATCTGGACTGCCTTTTTCTTTTTTTTTTTGTTACTGCCTCCATTAAACTACAAGACAAACAAGCAATCAAACAAACAAACATTAAATTGACCAATCGTCCAACCAATTGTCTAATCTATAGGCCTACTCAGGTAGTTATCAACCAAAACAACTGTTACGGTCCCTACTTAAACAAACCTTGTGATCCTAAGACAACGTAACATAAACTGAATTATTTATTAACATAACGTAATCAGCAAAACAAACAAAAATGACATGAGATGGGGAGCCCAACAACATAATAAATATCAACCAAACAAACCTAAAGCAGGTTGGAACTTCCCACTCCAAACAAATGTCAAAAGGAAAGTATAAAGGAGAACACAACAATAAAGCCGTCAGAAACTGTGGTGGTGTGGAGGAATGAGCGAGAAGTCTGCTTCCTTCCATTTTAAAAGCCAAATCAACCAATAGAAAACTGAAAAGGGAAAAAGACAAACAAGATCAATTGAAAGGAATAATTACGGGCAGAAGTGAACGCCACACGTAACAACACAGTCAGACTACAAGTGACATCACAACCTACTGGCCCGGAATAAATAATACAGCATTTAATTTTTAAATGTATTTTCCTTACATAGAGTGATATTAGAACAGTTTGTTTTGATTGTTAATGTCTACTGTGATGCTGAGGGATTCGCTGAGGTCTACTACCAATTGTCATTCAGCCAACGAAGACCTTGTTTTCTCATTACAGGGCAATCCAAAGGTAAATCATTGTGGGTGTCCCGCATTTACCAGAGGAAATGATTCCAAACTAATCATATTGACGTAACGTGGCTGAGCTTTCCAGTTGACGAGTGCTGTGCTGCAGCCTCTGCATTTTGAATGTTTCCGTGCTGCTGACTCAACAGATGGCACCATTCAAGCATCCAGACGTCTGCCTGGAGTGAGTGCATTCGAAATGAACAAACACTCAGCTGAGAAACGCTACAATGAACTCGGGCAGAATTCAAAAGCAGAGATGTGAAGCCGCAAATTGATGAAACATGTCCTCGGCTCTATTCTTGGCGTCGTAAAAGGCGTGAAATTAAATATTTTTCAACTTATCTTAGGAGTGAATGAAGACACGACTTGTGACTGCTGGAGAGAAATGCAAATTAAATTTAGCTTACAACATAGCCTCGGAATGAGAGAATAAATAGCCTTCCTTTGAAGACATCAATGACAATACTGTGAGGTGAATTCACGCAAGGGTTGCGTCATTTGAATCATTATTTTTTAGCTCACAGTTTTTGCGATTTCTACACACCAAATACCGCTTGTGTTGTTCTGCAGCATTGAAAATAAGTTTTAATTCCTTCATGATTTAAATTGATGTAAATTAAACAATACTGTTTTATTTTAAATTCACAACAACAACAAAAATTAAATGTACATTTGTGTTGATACAAGAAATATTATCTAATATTAATGGGTGCAGAATTTTTTGGGATGTTTTTGCAATGAATATACACATAATTATTTGCAAATCTACACCTGATAGGCGTCACGGTGGCTCAGTGGTTAGCACTGCTGCCTCACAGCAAGAAGGTTGCTGGTTCTCAGCCTCGGCTGGGTCAGTTGGCATTTCTGTGTGTTTGCATGTTCTCCCTGTGATGACATGGGTTTCCTCCAGGTGCTTTGGTTTTCCCCACAGTCTAAAGACATGTGGTACAGGTGAATGGAATTAGCTAAATTGGCCGAAGTGTATGTGTGTGAATGTGAGAGTGTATGGGTGTTTCCCAGTACTGGGTTGCTGCTGGAATACAACCGCTGCATAAAACATATGCAGGATAAGTTGGCGGTTCATTTCGCTGTGGCGACCCCTGATGAATAAAGGGACTATAAGATGAAGGAAAATGAATGAACCTGATATCATGACGTTTTTCCACAGTTAGATTAATGTTTTACGCAGTGCACATATGACATCTAATATGAAATGCATGCTGTTGTTTTCTGCTTATTTAGCTTTAATACCTTGAAAAAGTATGTTTATTTATTTACTTTTGGTGGCATGCATGCGACATAATCTTGTGATTAGTCCATAAATATGCAATGTTGCCCCTGGCAGAATTCTTGTGGTACACGAAAGCGTATCTGCCTGCCAGCAGCCGTTGATTGTTGAATGAATAATTTGATTATTCAGCATAATCAATGCATTATTGCCTTTCGTGGCAGAAAGGGTGACTGGTCCATCAGTCATAACTTCAGGCATTCGAATGCATTACCGCAGGACAAACGACATATTTCAAACAGTTCACTGGTGCAAAAACCAACTCTTTAATACAGGCAATTTTGGGGCTGTTCTCTTGCATTTTATTTGTTTTTCTTCATTAAAGGGGACCTATTATGCAAAAATCACTTATATAAGAGGTTTAAACACAGTTGTGTGGCAACAGTGTGTGAATATAGCCAGTCTCTTATGGTAAGAATTCATTAATTCTATTTTGTATAATCACACATCATTAAAGCAGTTGGCAGAAACACTTTGACTGACATTCTCCCGTGTACATCAGAGGGGGAAAGTCCCGTCCATTAGTGACTATCTCTCCCTCATTAGCATAAACAGCCCTGAGTGAGAAGCAGACATTTGTGAATCTGCTGCTATGGTGATGCATAGGCATTTTTAGCTCCACCCTCTTTTCAAAATAGGGCTGGCAGCACAATCTCATTTGAATTTAAAGCAACAGTCACCAAAATGGCACAATTTGGATCAAAGCCTAAAAGGGACAGTTTCAAAGAGTAAAACATTTTGAGCTAAAACTTCTGATACACACTCTAGGGTCATCAGAGATTTATTTTACATCTTGTAAAAAGGGGCCTCAATAACGGCCAGTCATATCTAACCATTATAAAATTATTTAAAATCATTTTTCTAAATCAATAATTTTTTTATTTAGTATTTTTAATAAATATTAATTATAATATCAGCTGCATGCATCACAACCCATGAAATTGCAAGCACAATATCTTGAATATAGAAGATTGTTTACTATTAAGGTAACTTGTATTTTCTTTTCAAAAGGGACATTAACTAAGCAAACTAAAGCATACTGTGTATCACAAACTGCAACACTTAGAAGTAAACAACAAAATTTATATCAAAAGATTTGCGTGAGTAATGCAATTAATGCAAATTAGTTGATGTTAGTTAATGCACTGTATTGACTGACAAACATATTTATTGCAATATTTATTAATCTTTGTTAACATTAATGAAAATACAATCACAAAATACAATTGTGCTTAGAAGCACAATTTTAGATTTTAATAATGCATTTGTAAATAATGAACTACAGTTAACAAATGCTAAACAAGTACTGATTATTTTTAATTCATGCTAGTACATTAACATCAACATACATTAACATAGTTAATACATCAACATTAACTAATTGAGCTTTATTGCAAAACAAAACAGCATATGTAAAATGTCCTATGCATAAAAAGGGGTGGTTTTCACCTTTAATTGGTAGGACAATGTATGAACAGAAAAGCATGGGCAGCAGACAGAGGAAGGATCGACAAAGGACCTTGAGCCAGGAATCAAACTTGTGAGCACCATAGTGCTGTGTGTTGATGCATTAACCTCAAGGCTATCAGCACCGATGCTTATGTTCATTTTTAGTCAACACAATACCAATGTTTTTAATTCAAAAATTTAGGAAATCTCTTAAAAATATAATAAATGTCTATAGTTTAATTTTATTAAATACATTTAGGAATTTTCATAATAATGTTGTTTGTATATATACACTACATTGAATTATTTTTGTGTGTGTGTGTGTGTGTGTGTGTGTGTGTGTGTGTGCGTGCGTGTGTGCGTGTGTGTGTGTGTGCGTGTGCGTGTGTGTGTGTGTGTGTGTGTTTACCTGTATTGTATAAAATACAGTTTATTCCCAGTAATTGGTAAGGACATGACCTTAATGAAATCTGCATTTGTGCTTTGAGAACCTCAGGGCGACACTATCCACATGTACACAAGAGCTGTAAAAAGTTTAGAAGCAGAGAGGTCGATTTGAAAAGCAATACAGCAAGTTTTCAGCTTTCCTGCGGCTCTTGAAATATGGATTTCTGGCTAGAATTCTGCGAAAGACATCTGAGATGTCTCTTTTTGCACCTTAAAAAATCAATTAGCCTGCTTTGAAATATGAAACAATATTTGAAAAGGACAGAGGTCACCTTGTGATGATGTCGAAACCTTTGACTGTCCTGTTATGTTAGGGTAATTAACCATCAGCGTTTGTGTAGTGACTACAGCTTTGAGATCTATGTAAACAGCCTGTGAGTCACTCTGAGAGATGCCGTTATAAATGCATGTCAATAAGTGTGTTTTGAGTGTGTGTTTGTGTTTAGAAATGCCTGTGTATGTCCGTGTGTCATATCCTCCAAAAATAACCATGAAAACGTGTGACGGTGAGGCTGAGCTCACCTGTGACTCATTAGCAATAGACCTCCAGTGTTACACAAAAACACGCACAACATCCCATCGCTGAACTCAAAATATGCCATCGCGGGGTTTGGTTCTCCCCCGAGGTCGCACATCAAAGAGAATATATGAATATCCACTTGCTTATTTTCACAATGCTTATCTGAACATTCTCAGGAACTGACCTAATTGAGATCCGACCCTGTCCCTTCATGTCTGCATGTTTCCTCCGGTTTTGGGTTTCAAGAAGGTTCCGAAATAAAAGATTTCCAAGATGCATAATGCATGTGTCAGAAATTTGTCAAAGAGGTCAAATTAGAGAGTGGCTGATGTTGGGCAATGACTGGGGCAAAACCAATTGTCAGTTTGCTTGTATGTTTGTTTTTATTTGCACTTTTATGTTTGTTTTATTTGCATTTTTAAAAAAAAAGGCAATTATTTGCCTGCTTCTTTTTTTGTTTATTTGCTTTTTTATATACTCGTGATTGATATTTATTTATTGCTTAGCATAATAAGCATATCTTTATTTTATTTGCTGTTTTTATATTTTACTTGTTTATTTATTTGCTTATGTTTGCTTTATTTGCATATTTATTTATTTTGACAGTAATACCTTATATTAATTTATTTGGTTTTTATTTCTATTTTTGTTTTATTTTATTTTATTTTTTGTTTTGTTTTGTTTTTAATTTGTTAACTGATATTTCATAATATTTTTATTTACTGTTTTATTTGTATGTTTATTATTTATACAAACTATTTGCATTTGTTTGTTTTTACCATATCTATTAGTTTTATTTGCTTTTTGTTCATTTATTTCCTTTGTGTCAGTACAAACTAATACTAAATAATATTTAATTGTTTATTTGTATGTGTATTTATTGTTTGTTATTTTATATTTATTTGTATTTGTTTAGCACATGTATTTGCTTTTATAATGGATTGTTTTATTTACTTATTGATTTTTTTGTATTGTGTGAAATTCATTTTGCATTTGTTTTTGTTTTGCTTGATTTGTACAATTTTTTTAAGAGGTTAAAAATAATATCAAGAAGAATAATAGTTTTTTAGGTAATCGAGTAGGTGTATATATCAAAAACAATATGGCTGCTGCATTTAATAATTTAGTTTTATTTGAAAGAATAGTGATGTTTTTAACACAGTGTTAATGATACATTTGTGCATGGTGCTATTATGTGAATACAAGAGTGTTTCTCTGTGTCTCTGGGTATTGGCTTGGATCCCTCTATCAGTGTAGGTATATGAGATTTTGTTGGCATTTTAATGAACAGCATGCAAAAAGTCTGATTGCTTATAAAGTACTAGATTAAGTCGTAAAATTTGAGGAATTGCCCAGATGCTGTGTTTAATATTTAAAGGATCAAGAGTAACTCTAAGTCTAAGAACAGTAATCCTGACGTTACTAAAAATGGTGCCAAATAAAGCAATCAACCCATTCGGATCATCTAGTGAATTACAATTTTCTGCTTTAGGTACAAAATTCATCTTGATAAGTTGTTTGGTCTCACTGTGATCCATCAAGTTTTCAGCTCTGTACACACATACACAAAAAACCCTCTGTCATGAGGCCTTTCGAGTTGCTTTTTCTGAATTATGTAGACAGGCCTGACTGTGCTGTCCCAGGAGGTCAAGAGGAGTAATACAGAGAAAAAGGCATCAATAAAACACAAATATCATGTTCTGATATCAAAGCAGGAAAACAACGAAAGAGGAAAAGTGTTTGTATTTCAGCTTTGGGATCAAATGCCTTCAGCAACGACACACACACACAAACAAAGCCAATTTGTAACCTTTAGCCCTTCCCAGCCCCATTGTTTTCCTGACACACTTACAGTCTTACTTCACTTCTCCTGCTCACAATTTCATCAAACCGAGTTGTCTGTTTCACCGTCCTCAATATGCATCCTGCAGTTCTGCGGTGACCATTAGATCAAATGTAATATCACAGTGGGGGAATGGGTGTGAGTATGTAGGTGAATAATCCAATTATGGAAATGCTCAGGCACATTTTGGCTCCATAAGTGTGGGGGCGAAAAAAAAAAAAAAAAGAGCCAGAGCGGGTGCTGGGCTTCTGTAATTTCATTTCTAAATGAATGACTGTACTCGGTCTTTCCACATGGCTCATCAGCCTCTCCACCTCAGATGGGTTTTGGAAGCATATGCCCCATAAGTGGAGAGATGAGCCAGTCGGAGAGCGGAGGGAAGGATGGCATTGGCTCTTGACTGAATTTGATGGGGCCCAGAAACAGCATAATTACCTTCCCCAATGAGGCGACTGATATTTGGCCTTGGAACATTAAAGGAGCCATTGCCAGTCACTGATGGCACTATGCTTAGAAGCATTTCTGTAGATTTCACAAAAGTAAACAAGAGTAAATTAATATTGTTCAGCTAGATTTGTATTGCATATGTGGTATCAAGGTAACTTTGGTAAGCCACCTTATTTGACAGACTTTGTAGCGTGCACCGGATTTTATTTGTAGGCTTGTGATTGAGCGTGTGATGTAAATTTTGTTGTCAGTATTTTTCTACCTGTACGTATAATGTACGCAGTTTGCAAATGTGGTTTGAATTGTTTTTGTACATCTTAGTTTGCCCACAATTTGTCAAAACTGAATTTTAAAGGCCAAAATCTGAAGAGATAGAACAAGAAAACTATTTTATATTTTATAAACAATTATTTGAAGCATTAAAATATTCCCACTATTTTAATTTAAATGAGTAACATGACAATTTTGGCGCTCATAACTTCTGGAGAGAAAAGGCGCAGATACTGAACAAGGATGAATCTTTCTAGTATAAAAGTTGTTTAATGCCTATGATTGTGTATCCTATATTAACGCCGATTAAACATGTTCAGTCAGGTGAAAGCAAACTCTGACCAACAGCATCAGAAGGAGACCTGGGTAACTGATCCAACAAAATCTGACAGACTTGTTTGTTGGTGTTCGACTGTTTAGTGTGAATTGGCCTTAAAATGCAGTACATATTTTGGCATTATTAATTCCGCAAAACCTTTTTAGTAGATCTTAACATGTAATACTTTTGTAAAACTTACTGTAATTCTAAGTTGGTCTGATCATTTCCTTCATCTATGCATCAGTCTGTCTGACTTGGCCATCAGAGTGATAATAGACAAAAGATAACCCCTAGTGTTCACCCATAATGGCACCAGCATATCGGATTCGGGATCTATCTATCTATCATAAAACCACAGTCAGCGAGTGACCTTTCTTTGGCAACACCTTAGTGTGAAGTCATCTGTGAGAAGGGTGCAAATTTATGAGCTGACTCAAGGCTGAGGCCAGCCACAGCTGACTGGGAAGCCTTCACCTTTGGAGTGCTACTGCTGCAAGCTTGAAGATGGAGGGCAGTGACGAAGTCTTTTTTCTTTCTTTCTTTCCTGGTCTGATTTCACCTTCAGGAGCTGATCTATCGCATGCATGCAGGCAGCAGTAATGCATGTCATTACTCTGTGTGTAGTTTTATTGGACTTTCGGCTTCCTGGGAAGGATGATTCCTGGGGCCTTCGAGAGAGGAATACATGCATTTTAAATCCCAGCTTGAAACCAAGCACCATTCTGCACCTACTTGAATGATTAGCGGAAGGGTATTATCAGGAGGAGGTGATAAGAAGACACATCAAAGAGGTAAGCGAAGTCCCTTTAAAAGCCCAGGTATCTTCGTTTTTTGTGTTCCACTCCATCTTGCACACAGCTGTTTCTGTGGTGCTCGACCGTGGATGATCATGAACAGACAAGTTTGACAAATGCGCACTACTACAGTACCAAATGGAGCCATTTTGTTTAAACGAGCACCCTCCATGCCAGGGGTTTCTCAATTTTTGGAGGGCCTCAGGGTTGGATATATACTGTGCAGGGTCGTTGCTCTCCAGTTTGACACCCATGCTCCATGCAGACAGAAAAGATGTGGCCAGTGTACGCCTGAAAAACAGCTGAAGAATATTTTGCGATGTAAGTGTTTCAGGTGTTTAGTGGTGGACTGAAATCACAATAGAGATCCTCATTTAACTTATTCCCCTTGTCCACTGATCAGGCACTGGTGCCATGAGTTCCATGTGTCTCCACCGATAGCTCTAAGCTGGACATATTTGTTCCTCTGTACTGCTGGTCTTAAACAAGGAACCACTAACATCACATAACTGGGGGAAGGATAAGGTCCTCTTCAAATATGGTTTTCAAACCATCAAGGCAGACACTAATATTTGCTCTTATATTGCAGTTTACACTCCTGGTGATTTTTCCAGAGTGGTTAACAGAGTGATTCCCCAAGTTTTATACTTGCTTTGATATAAAAACAAACAATATTTTGGTGAAAAATGTTTTTTCTGTGGATCTTGAAAGATCAAATAAGGTATTTTGTAACCAAATGTGCTTTGCATAATTGATAAGCAAGGTAGCTTCACAAATCTCCTTTGTGAGTTGTTGGGACCCGAAGCAAGCATTTTGGGTGAATCAGTCTTGTAGCACCAATTCACAGAGGAACAATAGGTCCATTTAGCAAAATGCTGAGATGACTTTAGTGTCTCGTCTCCACTCCATAGGTTTTGCCCTCTCTGTGTTTTTTCCTCATCAATGCACATTTGATCAAGTTACGTTTGCCCCTGCTAGTCGATTAATCTTTGCCACCTTTCCAAGTTTTCGCCTGCTGCCCACTACTGTCTGGGAATCCCTCTGCGGCAGCGCGCTCTGACAGCAACATAAGTCACAGGCTACATTAAAAACACATTAGACTAGCGGATGGAATTAGGGAGGCCTCTCTCCTTATCTGACGGCAAACCGCAGCACACACCCCCTGCCTGGAGCACCTTGCATCCCACCCCCACTGCATGTATCACCATCTGCCTCTGACAGTTGCATGACTTATGGGTCTTGCACTCCCATGCACTTTGCCCATGCGAATATTATGAATTTATGATATCTCAAAATTATCCCAGTGACGTTCCCACAACTCCTATTTCTCCAGGGGCCTGCAGTGTCACTTTCCCCCAGTAGAGAATGGGAGAAGTTTTGCTTGCAGTAATTTAATTCACCGTGACTCGTAATGCTGCAATGCCCAGATGACTGCACTGAGAGAAATCAGTCAGAGCAGTCCATTAGTGGAGCAAACTGTGTCTCTCTTGATTGATAGTCAGAAATGAAACAGCAATTGCAATATTTTATGATTGAAGAAGGGCTGTGTATAAGCCAGACAGATAGATAATGAAGCACTACCCCACTCGTGCCCCTGCCTCCTGCATATTTACACTGGAGCTCGGCGGTAATAATCTTCGCTGTTGCATTTATTTTGACTCTGGGAGTGGGGGGTTTTGTGCACTTCATAAACAGCCATTTAAATAAAGAATTGCCATGCTAGCTCAGAAGCAGTGCAAATGATGCATAGTCACAATCAATAGCTTTGAAACATTTCGATTTTTTGCACAATTTTGGGAAGCTATGTCAAAACATTATCCGCATGGATGTTGATATAATTCAGCAGGATTTATGCACAATTCTGTTGTCAGTGTCGGCAAGCCAATTAAATTCAAGACCAATTAAACTGGTTAAATGGCACAAAGGTGGAAAGTTCTGTCGCTATATCATTAGGAGTTCTCTTTAACTGCAGATTTTCCTGTCGCTAACTCACAAATCCCTTAAGTAATACTTTCTGGGATATTAATCTCAGAGGTTCTTATTATTTGAGACATCATATCTGAGAGAAATTACAGATAACACTAATTAGGTCCATTGACTTTCTGTCAGTGAGGCTTAAGGCTTGTCAGACCTGCTAAAGCCACTGATAAATTGCTTTCTGAGATATCTTAAGGGTAAAGCAATATCTAGATCAATGACTAAATTAACTACCCTGTTTTCTTTCTGGGAATCTGAAGCCTTCAAATGTGTATGACTAGAGGAGTGTTGGCACTTGCTAAATCACAGTCTGAGGGATGTTTGCATGACAAAGATGTACCAAAAATTTAAAATGCGGTCAAAACGATGCCGATCACTAGAAGTGGTGTATCATGCATGCCAGACCAGTAGGTGGCGATGTCAATGTGTAAAGAAACACAAAAAGCGTGCCACTGCTGTTTTGGCTGTACTAGTGCATGTGTATGGATTGAATACATAATACTAGGGCAGCTGCGTTTTGTCAGTAAAACCAACTGAGCCAATGCTGATAATTAGTCGACATCAATATTTTTGATAATCAATATCTCAAGCTAAGGTCATCGCTTTGTAAATTTTTGTATGCTTTTCTTATCACTACAGACTTTTGTTCTATATCAGCATCAAGTGCTCTGCGAAGTCACCTCGGGAGGGAACATATGTTTCAATCAAACTGCATTTTAGTGTGCAATATATGAATTTAAATCTCATTAATTTATTTACTTCTCTAGTGAGTTTTGCCTGTTTGTGAAGACGCTGCAAACTGTAGCATAGTCCAAGTCTCTGAATGTGTGTTCCGAGGTGAAGTAAAGATTACCCATGCTGAGGGAGCAACAAACGGGACCCTGTCAATCAGAACACAGTTCATGCGTGGAGCTCTCACCTAATGAGCTGGTAATCTCAATCGGGTGTGTTAAATACGAGAAATATCAAAATATTCATTCTGGAATTGAGAACCACTGTTAGTTAGATTTGTATCTGCCTTTGTTATTGTGCAGGCATGATGTAGCCTACTGTAATTAAAACATAATTTACCTCAGCCCATTTCATTGCGTGGCTAGCGGCATAAATGACCTAATGACTGTATAGAGAGTACTGCCATTCAGATTAAAAACATGCTTACTCTTTTATTTTATTTTTATTAGGTATGCTTTACTTTTTCTTATTTAAAAATGTTTACTGTTTTAGTTTTGCATTTTGTCAAACTACTACTGAATGTCAAAATTTTTCACTTAGATTAGTCGAATAATCGATAAATTAGTAGATAGATTAATCGACACAAACATAATCATTAGTGGCAGCATCTGTCTTCACATTTTTGTAGTTTATTTGATGACGATAATAGTATAATTTTTTTTAAAAAAGTGCACTTTGAAACTCATTATCAAAGCTTTTGTTTTCAGCAGTGTTGGGCACGTTCCTTTAAAATAGTAATTAGTTATAGTTACTAGTTACTTCTCACAAATAGTAACAGAGTTAGTAACATAATTATAAAAGTAACTAATTACCATGAAAAGTAACTATTGTGTTACTTAAAAAAAATGTAAATAAATATAAAACATTGTACACATTTCTACACTATTGTAAGGTTGTTGTGGGTCAATGTAAGAGACAACCATCAAATTCAACATATCATTATAAATATTGTCATTACTATAGTTGCACAATAAAACACAATAGATGGTTTAAAACTTATAGATATTAGATATTATTTTGTTTAATTCTGTCTGAGTAGCAAGTGTTTGCGGTGGAGAAAAATCAAGTTTTAGTTGCTTTGACATCGTGGCTTCGTCTCCTCCTTTGGTAGCAGAGCTCACGTTATCACCTGCATAGCCACTAATTTTGTGGCGGCATGTGACGATGTGAGATGCTTCATTAGATTAGAATTACTTGTCACCGACGCGGAGAGACTCTTTTTTTCCTGGACATAATTTGCACGATACATAAACATTCTTGCCTTTCACCTCAACGAGGGAAAAGTAGAGCTTATATTTCCAGTTTGCAAACACTTGTTGGATTTCCCATTGTTCTGACTCCTGGTCGTTGGTGTGTGCCACTGACTGTGCATGTGCTTGTGTGAACACCCGCCCTACTCTGCCTCTGATTGGCAGACGATGGAAATGTAGTCTATCTAAGCCAATCATCACGTTACACCACGTTCACAGACACACCAGTCATCATCACTGGTTGGTTATGTGTCCCGCCCCAGCCCCGAACAAGCACACACACACACTCCAGGAAGAGGTCCTATGGCTGGCTGAGAGAGACGCTGCTCGCATGAAAACCGCATCAGTGTTCTCAATTACTCGTTACTGAAAAAAGAATCACCGGTAGTAGCGCCGTTTATTTATAGAGTCGTTATTCCCATCACTGGTTTTCAGACCCCCAAAGTAGCATTTCTGTATATTTAGCTATTTGTATGGCTGTCATTACACCAGAATTAACATTATATAATAAAATCTGTGTGTATATAAATAGCGACAGTGTGCAGTGCGTCATATCCCAAACAAGATGATCGATTATCAATGTGCAAATCCAAGAACGCTGACAGTTTCTTCCACTGTTTTCCACAAATCATATTTATTATATTGCTCTTTGTGGACAGAGACAAATCCTACAGAACGCTGAAATCACTCACAGCAGCATTAACTTTTCCATCTTGCCTACATTCTGCTCCAGCATCTCACAGGAGCCTGAGTCACCAACTCTCATTGAAAATAAATGACTTCAGGATGCCACGTCCCTGCTGATTGCTGTCTTGTAACATCGAAAACCTTTACATTTACAAGAAAGTTTAACAGCTGTATTGCAAAAACACCTTGTGCTGGCTTCATAATTTTCAGGGAATCATCTACTGATTTGTGATTTGTTATTCAGCTGTCATTTTTATCAAATGTTCTTCTTTTGTGTTCGGAGGGGAAATAATAACAGCATATGGGTTTTGAACAACACAAGGCTGAATAAATGTTATCGCTTTAAGGCTCGCAGGCGCTGTGCATGATCAGCTACCTGTCCTGGTGCTTGGCATTTAACGTGACTTGAGCACTTTATTGTAAGTCACTTTGGTAGGAAGGCATATGCGGAGAATATAAATGTAAATACAATATGTCAGTTGCACAGATCCTTTCTGCATATGTCAGACAGGAATATACTGCAAGGTCAGTTGAACCTGCTGGCCTCTAATTGCGAACACATTGGTAGAAATGAATCTTTGCAGATGCAGATGATGCATAAGCATTACCGTTGACTCTTTGATCATTTGTCACAAACTAAATCATAAGGAGATCAGCTCTAAGTAATTTCCCATGGGAATGCTCTATGATTTTAGTCAGAAAAACCCAAAATCAGATTGAATTAATGTTCGTAGCAGGAGAATGAAGTTTATTGATAGTGTGTTTAAAGCTTGTTATATAAGCTTGTGAAAAAGCACACTTAATTGTACTACAGCTGTTTTTTATTATTATTTTTTTTTTTATTAAGTCAATATAATAAGAAAATAAAACAAAATGAAGTACTTAGGCTACGTGTACAATAATCTGGATAAATTTGATGACTGGAAATGCTTAAAATTGGAATTTCATCATCCACACTGAAATGACTGAAAACACTTTCGTTCAGTACTGCGCATGCGCACAGTTGTAAGACGCTTTTACCTTTTATCATATCCGCCTGGCGTTTATTTACTTTCCGTCTCTTTGAAACATTGCGTCAAAATGACGCAACTATCATCTGCTTTCACCACTGAACAATAGTTCCCAGTGTCCTTTGAATAGAGGCAATATGGAGCATGTATAGCTTAGCTATTGCTTGATACTAATTGCAGGTTTGGCATGCAGTCCTGGGAGAGAACTCTGAGCTCGGAGATACCTGAGCCCAGGGCTCCCGCCTGGTCATATAGCATAGAAGGGGGTCCGAGATCAGGTATGTCACGAGAGCTCCCCCTGTTAAAGGAGGAAAGGGGGAGATGGGGTGGATTCTTCAAAAACAAAGATAAGGGAGGTAAGACAAACTGGGCTATTTATTGGAGGCTTGGATTCATCTGATTAGTTTATCTGATGATTGTTGATGCGGGACCAGCCACGATCATTCATAGCACGTGATCCTCTCGAAATTAGTTTATGAAACTTCACTAAAACTGTCAAAATGGATAGCATTCAAAACATCTGCTTTACAATGTTGTCCACCATGTTAGGTGAATTGGTCGCATGACTTAAATATGTCATTGTTTTTGAAAGTCTACGTTTTTACAGAAAAACGCAGTTTTCAAATTGATCCACTTTTGACAGCCTTTTAAAAAAGAAACGTTTTTGTTTCCTAAAAACACCTTCTCAGTGTGGACGGAAGGCCAAAACAGCAAGAAAAATATGCATTTTTAAATGAAAACATTAGTGTGGACATGGTCTTGAGCATATTCTTAAAGGGATAGTTCACCAAAAATGAAAATATACTCACTATTTTCTGTACCCTCATGTAATTCCAAACCTTTATCAGTTTCTTTATTCTGTTGAACTCAAACAAAATAAAGATATTTTAAAGATAGCTGAAAACCTATAACCATTGACTTCCATAGTAGTTAAAACAATATGCAGGCAAGCGATAGATGACAGAATTTTAATTTTGTGGTTAACTGTCCCTTGTACATTTAAAAAAGTACGCTTTGTATTGATGTAAAACAAAAGACTTTCTTTAAAGTACATTTTATCCATCTAGCGCTGTTTGCTTGGTGGTTAAAAATTACCAATATATAATCTGTATTCATTGATTCATTTATTTATTTGTTTGTTTGTTTGACGTGGACATCGTAATTACACTGGACAATCCATATGCATTTCTTTAAGTGTTATAGCACACTTGCTAATTTTCAACACCTGTCCTTGTTTCATTAAAAGACATAAGAACACAAATACATAAATATAATAATAAAAATATCCATACATACATATATAATATACATACAGTTATAATTCTTTACATAGAAAATCTATAAGGCGAAAGGCATCATGATCTATTTAGATTTATTTAAAAATGTTATTTTGTATGTTTTTATATATCTATATCTATCTATATCTATCTATCTATCTATCTATCTATCTATATATATATATATATATATATATATATATATATATATATATATATAGATAGATAGATAGATAGATAATAAATATATATCTGTAAAATTTTGAGATATATATTTGCAGTATGTTGCTTGATTAAGAGAATACATATTTGCTTTGGAGAATACATATTTCATTAAATAAAAGTAATACCAATGCACATATTAAACTTTTAAATGTCACTACTTTTGTCACTTTAGCAACTGTTCTGCCAAGGTTCTTTTTCCCATACCATTCAGGATTTATGGAAATTTCATTTTCAAGTCTATGCTCAAAAAGTGGTGAACAGTTCATAAATTTATTATATACAAACATAATTTAGTGCCAGAAAAAAATAAATCCACAATGAATACAAAACATTAGATAAAAAAAAAGAAACTAAAATATAGTACATTAATTAATTGAAATGAAACAGGTCATTTTTCACTGTCATGCGAGGAACACCAGAAGATTGAACTCTAATATATTTTCATTTAATGGCAATGAAGCTATCCAAAAAATGGTCAGAAATCATTACACTCAGTTTGCACACTTTGCTTTTAACAAGAGAACTAATGAAGTACATATTATGTACAGTTACAAAATAACATTGACATTAAATCTAATTTGTATGCTCCTGGAGGGGTTTATTCTGCAATAATGACTTGTTTATTGTAAATGATCCTGCTTAAAGCACAGCTAAGTGAATAAATGCTGATTTGAGTTGTGATTACTTCATTATTTTATAAGGAAATACACAAAGTGCCAGAAACGACATGAAGCAAGTGCGGTGTTGCAGACTGGTTACCAAGGTGACGGCCAAATGTACAGGTTAGTGAGCCTTGTTAAATATTTGATAGCAGAATGAAGAGAGCCGTGTAATAAATGAATAAATATGCTCAGATGTTTCTTACAATATATCTTAAGTATAAATATCATTTTCTACTTCATTTAGCTCATGAATGTACTTTATTTTACGCAGTAAAGGCTAACAGGAAAAAGACACTCTATTTACATTAGTGCAGACTGGAAAATATTGGTATTAAACACTTATAGTGTATTTTATGAGGGTAAATTGATGCGTATAATTTAATCATGTTCTTGGGCAGCTTGTTTTGCATAATTTCTGTAATCCTTAGAGTCATTTATTACAGCTGATAATTTAATGTCTGCAGATGCTAATGTATGTTATGCACTTTTCTTTGACTGTACTTATGAATAGTTGTGTCTGTAGGAACGGTTAATGCTTCTAGAAGCAGAATTTGAACATGACAAATACTACCAATATTAAAATGAGCCACTGAATCATATTTGGCTTTGAACGCATTAATCCAGCAGAAAATGTTTGGGCACAAATGCAATTTCAGAACAGCAGTAATTGCCTAAATGTGAGTTTAAAAAAAAAAAAAAACATTCCAGTAATTTACATTTAAACAGGGAGTCAAATTGAACAAAGTTGTGAAGAAAATGTTTGTTTTATTTTAATGCCCTTCCTTTCAATAGAAAGTCTGGTATTAGACCATTCATGTCAATGGCAGTTGCTTCAATCTGTGCTATCAAAAATGCAGATATGAAACATACAATGCAATCTAAAGGTCATTTTTGCTCATTTAAAAAGTTCTACATAAAGAATTGAATTGTGATTTGGGGAAAAACAGAACCAGATTTACTAAACGGGACAAATGAGCATAAAAGCACCTCTAGGAGTGGAAGAGATTTCTACTGACAATACACAAACTAAACACAGAGCAGCTAATTTTCATAATGTCTTACTCAGTCAGTGCAAATTAGTTGCAAACAAGTAGAGCCAGTAATCATATGCGCTCTATGGTTGACCGGGCTTTCTCTTCACTGGCTCAGAGGCTCTGGAACTCTCTGCCCTATAACATTAGACACGCTGAATCTTTTAGATAAATCATGTTTAAATCATCCTTGAAAACACATTACTTTACACTCGCCTATTCATGAGGTGTGTATTGTTGTATGATTCTAGATATTTGAATGCTTTATCTATTTTGAATATTTTATTTTGAATGTTTAAATTTTATTGTTACTCTAAACTGTGCTTTGAGAATTAAGTTTTAAAGGTGCTATATAAAAATAAATTATTATTATTATTATTTCATGATGTGTGTGCAAATTCCCAATAGCACAGGGGCAAAATGGGTTAAGACATATTTATTTGGCCAAAGTCACTGAATCCACGCATTTTTCCACTAACGTTTCTCTGCATGTCTTTAGTAAATGAATATTTTTAACACAGAAAGAGGGTTTGCATTGGAGCAAGCTGTTAATAAATCTAGCCCATAGTGTCTATGTCTAAAGTTTTATTATATGACAGGGTTTTAATTTTTTTTGTTTCTGATTGGTTAATTTGGGGTTACCACCAATTCTCCAATACATAAAATAGTAAAATCTTTCTTTGCAATCGGGTTGTAAGTGCACATTACACGATGTTCCAGCCTAGGATGAATTTATTTTTTGTACAACCACCACTTCCGGTTGTTCTGATCGGGATCACGTAGAGAAACGGTAGCGCTGTTTTATCATACTAAATATATTTTATGGTTCTGTTATAATGCTGCTCTGTGCAGTTTAATAAAACTCACGCGTGTGCGTGTGTTCGTGCTGTTTATAGTCTGGGTAATCAGTCCTCACAAGCTTCAGCTGTGTGTTTGCAATCAAGGAGAATCTGGACCAGGTGTGTGAGTGAATGGAATGATGGGAGTTGTAGTTCATTTCAGTGGCAGAATTGTAGTCTGGGTGATAGTGCATGTTTTTCAGTGATCTGCAAGGCCTAGATCGCTGGTAATCGTGACAACAGTACTTTTTTTCATGGAAACACAACTAAACTACTTCCAGACAAGTTTTTGACTGCAGTACAGCTTCATATCACTACGCCAAATGATTTAATTTATTTCAAAGGTCCTATCACCTGACAACAGCAAAATAACCCAAACCCACAAAGACACTGAGCAAGCAAATAAAGATAAGAAACAATAGCAACAAAAGTTTTTGTCCCTCAAAATGGACAACTATGGGAAGCACGTGCTCTTTTTCGCTCTTTCTCTCTCATCCAAATCCACACACATTCAAGGACGCATGCATGCAAAGATAAAAAACATGTTGTCAGCACTGCTCTTTGACTCTGTTGATAAAAGTTTTGCAATTAAAAAGCTACAGGCAATTTGTCAGTAGCAAGGTAACACTGCTTTACTGTCACAGTTAGACTAAATAAGTTAATCAACCGTACTCTCTGTAATAACCGCAGGTCTGAAATCATGTTTTGCAAATTAGCAAAAGAGGTCTGGGATGGCATCTTTTATAAATTTAGGTAATTTCTATAAAAATGTCTGTCTTTTTCTTTTGTTGACAACCTGACAGATGTCTTGACATTAAATAAAACAACAACAGCCCATCATACTGTATGTAACATTTGTCAAAACGTTTGTGCGTAAACCCAGCTTGTTTTTTCTGAAATCTTGCTAATTATTTATACGCAAGCAATTCTGCATATATGTGTCAAATGAAACAATGTGGAAAAAGTATGGGGGTTAGAATCAAGGAACGCCCGTTTAATTGAACTGTCTCATGATGAACAAAAAAAGACAAAAAGGTGAACCGCTCTAGTGTAAGATGGCAACAGTTAATAAAGTTTGTGCTTCCATTGCAGTACATGTCAGTATAACGTCTTGAGTCCACTGAGATGGAGAAGAGCCAGTGAAACAAACAAAACCCTACTGAGTGTTTTCCCTGAGCAGATTTTATTGTGGACAACTCTTGTTTTCTGAGACGAGCTTTATTTGATTTGAGCAAACAAGAAAAGCAGGCCTGTGTTTGGAGAGCACTAGAGTCTCCTCCAATATTTCAAGTGCTGCGGATGCATTATATGTTGATCTTGACCACATTTCGTTATTATTAACAGTTTTCAAATGGCATTTTCTGATTCAGGCAATCATCAGAACCATCCAGAGTTGCCATCTACCTTTTCATGATCCCTGACATTCACATACAGTTGAAGCCATACAACACTCTGCAAAATTACCAAAATAGAAAGCATCACATAAAATGCAGGTTATTTTTATTTAGTGCTGACTCCAAAGACTATAGAATACTTAAGACATGTCACTCGTATAGTTTTGAATGGGAAAAAGTATAAAGGTCAAACGGCTGCTATAGTGAAGGAAGCCAATCCAAAGCCTGTTGAAGGCAAGCCTGAAATGATTAGCCAAACACACATAACGGCTAATGTTAAGGCTGTCTCTATGGCAGTCTGCGGGGAAGGAGACTAAAAGCCACTATGCAATTGGCAATTGGCTGACATGCTTTACGAGACCAAGTTAGCCTTACGGGTTTTCCAATGGTAGGTCAGTCTATAGCAATCAATTATTGGCCAGAGATTTTCATCTCCCCTATTGAAATAAAATTTCTGGCCAATCATTGGTAGCTATCCGCTTGTTAAGTTGTGACGTATCGGTGATGCATGAAATACTTTTTTCCGGGTCCAAGCCGCTACTCATTTGAATTGAGAAACTATTCGTTTATGACCACTTTTTAGTCATATCACACATTAAAGTGAATTTTATATAAAATCATAGTGTACTCATCATCCTCTGGGCTTGCAGCATCACAAATACCAAAATTTTAACAATTTATAAAAAATGAATCCCTTTCTGGCCATCTGATATTAGGCATGGACATATATTACGATCGCGATTTTCGAAAGCATTACATCACTTTGTAAACATTTATTATTACCATTTGATAGAGCGCTTGGACCCGGAGCCGCTTCACGTGACGTCACACTTAACAAGCGGATAGACTGATGATTCTTAGGGGGAGAGGCTCGGTCCAGACATGTGTTCTTAAGACAGTTTCTGCAGTTTCATTTGCATTTCTTTCGTGCTGCAATCTCATCGAATACAATCTATTGATATATTCATGAGTCCTTTGTTTCATTGCCTGCTGTTCCTCAGAACACAAATTGTTTTTTTTTTTTTTAACAGGGGTGTGAAAACTTTTGGAAATGAACATTTTTAACGTACATTAACAAGATAAACACGCACACACAAATAGGCAAAATAAGATTTTAGAACCAAAATAACACTAGAACAATGGTGCATTAGTTAATGTTAGTTAATGTATTTACTACATTAAGTGTGAATAATCTTGTAAAGCATTTATTAATCTTAGTTCAACATTATCTAATGCATTATTAATATCCAAAATTGTGCTTCTTAACATTAGTTAAATCATCGTAAGTTAACATGAACTAACGTCATTTAACTTAAATAACATAATCGTTAACAAAAGTGAATAAAAACAGGAATGAATGTATTATTAATTCTTTATTCATGTTAATAAATACATTAACTAATGGACCATTATTTTAAAGTGTTACCCATTTTTTATTTGAAGTCGCTTCATTATAATATATCATTATTTTTACAAGCAATTTTTTTGTAAGCCACTTCGTTATTGATTTTCTCCAGCTCAACAATCCAGCACACATTGTCCACACATGGTTAACATGACACAGTAATGTTTAGGCATCGTGTTTAATTAATTATTATTTTTTTTAAATGTGACATTTCATGTAAAATATTTACAGTAGCCATAATTTTATGTTTTCTCATTAGATCCAGTTGTTATATTTCTAACTCCCTCACCTCATCAGCCATCTTAAAGTTTTCAACTGAAAAGCATGAGATGAGGTCTGCCTTATTATTTGGTGTGCACTTATGACCGCTACGAGTCTTCTCACTAGTTTTTACAACAGAAAACCGGGCCTGCATTATGATAGGCAGGATGATGCACTGTCTGTACATATATATTTTTTGGTGAATGAAGGCCAAAGATGATCAGTCAGCCCAGCCCACAGCTTCACTGAGCTCCAAAAGAAGAAAGAGAGTTGCCTTGAGGTAGCCATCTTGAGATGTACTTTTGTGCCTGCTTCAAAAGATGAAGAAAGTAGCACTCAGCAAAATCCATCTTAAAGGGATGAAAGCTGTAAATATATATAGGCAAACTTGTTGTGCAAGACACCATATTTCAGTTACTGTGTTATTTATTTTATTCCCATTGGCTAACAAACCACTGTTATCAATATATAACTTGCCTATAACATAAATATAACTTGACCTATTAACCTAGTTAAGCCTTTAAATGGCCATTTTAAGCAGAATACTATCTTTTAAAATAATACATTTTAAATACTGTCATCATGGCAAAGACAAAGAAAATTAGTTCAATTCATCTTTATGAATTGAACTATGCAGCTTAACATGGATGAAGAAAAGAGAATAAAAGCCATAACCATAGTTATTAGAAATAAGTTATTAAAACTATTATGTTTAACAAATTGTAGGGAAAAAATCTCTTTGTTAAACAGCACTTATTTTTTTAATAATTAACATTTCACAGGAGGGCCAATCATTTTGCCTTCAACTGTGTGTTTGGAGAGAAAGCATTACAAATATGAAATTAAAATAATGAATATATCATTGACTAATAACAATACATATTTTAAATATTTACCAGTTTATTTAGATAAGTTGAAAGCGGTCAACATTTGAAGTGGATCAAAAATAGTGTTATTGTATAGTCAATAAATGATAAATAATAAATAAATAATTTAATACAATAATAACAAATGAATAAATGTTGATATTGTGTGTTATTGTAAAAACATTAGTGTTACAAAAGGACCCTGTCACGTGTAGGTATTGGAGACGGGACAAAGATAGGATCCAAGTGCAATTTAATGGTGGATAATCGTGCATATAACAAAAAAATAACAGGACATCCGAGAGAACAAAGTATCAAAATAACAATAAACAAAACAACGAACTATGACCGGGTACTGTGACATAACATAAGCAAAACATACCATACAATACCAACTAAACAAGACAACTGAAAACAACAAACGACTGAGCCATGACAAAACGGGTGCGGGGTGTATAAATAGTCCAAACAATGATTCGTTATCGGATGCAGCTGCGTGTGTGATGAGTGGAAGTGAAAACCGGTGTATGTGTGGAGGAATGAAGGGAATTGTAGTTCGTGATGATTAGTAGTTCACCAGCGATCTCTGAAGTCCAGGATCGCTGGTGAACATGACAGTACCCCTCTCCTAAGGAGCGGATTCCAGACGCGACAAGACAATCCCGGAGGGGGGTGAAGCGGAGGCGGAACAGGGGGAGGGCATGGAGGGTCCGAAACAAAAATTATAAAGAAACTGGAACATAACCTTGTGAGTGAGCAGGAACAGGAGTTGCAGAAACCCTGGAACATGGATCTGCGGCGGACCTGGAGCGTGGAACTCAGGCGGATCTGCAGCATGAAGCTGCGGAGGACCTGGAGCGTGGAACTCAGGTGGATCTGGAGCATGAAGCTGTGGAGGACCTGGAGCATGAAACTCAGGTGGATTTGGAGCATGAAGCTGCGGAGGACCTGGAGCGTGGAACTCAGGCGGATCTGGAGCATGAAGCTGTGGAGGACCTGGAGCATGAAACTCAGGTGGATCTGGAGCATGAAGCTGCGGAGGACATGGAGCGTGGAACTCAGGCGGATCTGCAGCATGAAGCTGTGGAGGACCTGGAGCATGAAGGTGAAGTATGTCTGGAGGTTTAGGTTCAGTAGGCAGAGGTGGGTTATACGCCCACCGTGGGTCTGGAGGCATTGGTTCAGGGCGCACTGGCAGTTTATCGAACCCCAGTAGGTCAGGGGGTTTAGGTTCTAGAGGCACTGGCAGTTCTTTCAACCCCAGTGGGTCAGGAGGCTTTGGTT
>CAIGQV010007757.1:8139723-8154351 GCA_903798115.1 Danio jaintianensis | reverse complement strand
GGTGAAATATCTAAAAATTATTGAAATAAGATACAATTACTTAAAAAGCTCCAGCTTATAGCAGATGTGATATAGCAGAAATGTTATATTTTATGAATGTTTCCATTTTAAATAATCTTGAAACAAACTATATGTACTTGAAAATCAACACAATTTTCACAAATGTTAAGTATAAACATTAATATTAAAAATAAAAACGAAAAAAATGTATATCTGGAATGATGGAGTTGAGGATGTTGAGGATCCAAATGCAGCTTTATTTGAGAATTGTTAGGCAAAGGTCAAAACAGGGACAGACAGGAGCACGTAGGTTATCCACAGCATAGTCTAAGTCACAGGTGAATGGTCGGGACAGGCAGAAAAACAACATAATGAAACAAACAATGATCAAAACAGGCTAGACAAGGCAGGGAAAATGCTTACAATTGCTCACTTACAGCTAACAAGACTCAATGCAATGATGTGTGTGTTTGGTCCATCTGATTAGTCCATCATGAGCTTCCAGCTGTGTGTGTAATCAGGAGGAATCAGGAACTGGTATGTGAGGTGCATGATGGGAGTTGTAGTTCATGAAATTGGCAGATGTGCAGTTCTCCAGTGATCTGCACAGGCTACTATATCTATCTGTTGTTGCTTTAATGGAGGAATCTCACTTTTACTGGAAAACAACATTTTAAAGCTGTTACCTTTTAATTTTAATGGTCAAGTTTAATAAGCTGGCACTTTTCTGAAAGTTTGCAACACATGCTGTAATTACAAGTTTGACAAGTATGTGAACAATTTGAAGCCCATAATTATGGTAATTGTGACAAGATGTGAACACACCAGTATTCACCACACTATTACCTGCTAATAACTCAGCTTAACAGCCAGTACTGAGGCTCAGGTGTCAATGGAGGCTGTTTCTCCTCGTCTCTCGTTCCTCACCATCATTTACTCCTGAACGTTCCAGTTGCCTGATCTGTACCTGCCTCGTCCCCCTTCCACTGGAGCGGTGCTATATCATCTGTCGTTTCAATAAATAAATTAGTTCCAGCCAAATTATTCTCTAACTTAACCACATAAGAGCTTTTGTACTCTGCAGGTGCTTCAGTACATCACTGAAAACTGGATAATAATTCAAGAGCACTGTACCCGATCTAATGACGTCGCTTTCCTTTCTTCTGTCTGTGAAAAATGATGTAAATAAAGGCTTTAGGCAATCTGCTATTACAATATACATCACAGCATGAATATATAACTGGCACAAGCAACTTTATTGTCCCATATGCACTCATATCATTTATATAAAAGAATGTACACTTGCAGTCAATAGATGCTAGCAACTTAAGTTATGTTGACACGTTAAAATATGCTAGTAACTCGCTAAAACGATGGTGGAATATGCTAGGAATAAGCTGATGGATGTTAAAATCTTGGTCAAACATGCAAGAAATATGACAGAAACATACTAATTCATGACAGTAATGTTACCAGCTTGGTAAAAATGCTATTGATGTGCTACAACATGTTAACAACATGCTAAAACATTCAATGGCAATGGTTTGGAATGGTTTGAAAAACAAAAGCACAGCATAAAGCATGAGGGTATGCGGACGCAACCACAGAGCGCCTGTAAACGGTTGCCCTGCAAACGAGTTCCTCAGATTTGCTGTGGAACTGACAGTGATGAGCAGATCTGTGTGTAAAAGTTAAAGTTCTTTCAGCTTGACACAGTGTCTAAGATACAAGGTGCGAGCTCGACGAGCCCAGCTGTCAAGCAGGAGCGAGCGCAGCCGAAACCACACTCATTACAAAGACAAAGTCAGGAGTCAAAAGTGCACGACCTGAGAAAACTCAAGCCGAGTACATCATACAAGACAGGACTAACGTTTGGACTCTGCCACCAAAGCAAGAATTAACAAGACCGAAGTGGTAGAGTCCTGACAATAAGTACATTATCGCAGAATAAATCCCGACAACCACCTGGATGTACTTTATCCCACTTATTCCATGGATACTTGCCAAAAAACATAAAAATCAGACACAAAACATGTTTCTGAGCCATAATAGTTAATTAATTCTTTAAACGAAAAACAGGCGTAAACAAAAATGACTGAAAGCAACCTATACTAACCTGCTTATTGTTCAGCAAAATGGTGGCAAACAGTCAGTAACAACAGCGTGACAGAGAAGCATATATATATATATGTGGATCGAAGTACTCAGATGAGCTTGTGAAAAATGCTGACATGCTATCAACATGCAAAATTGTATTAGCTAAGATGTTCACCGAATACCTTCTGACATTCTCTTGAACAATGGAGTAATGGCTGATGAAACACTTTAAAAAAGTGTAGCCTTGGCGAAACTCATGTATGACATATATATATTATTCTAAAATTTGGACTGCCGTATGTATATATTAAGAAGTTTTCCATGCGAACACATACAGTGGAAACTACATGGACAACAATGGCTTGTTGCAGAAAACCAACTCTATTCTGAAAATGGCCAAGCTTCTGTCTTTTGACGGACAAAATATTAAGTAGTTTTGTTTTATTATTATGTTTCAAAGGCTGCTATTTATTGCTAGCTGGATTTCTTGAGATTAATACCAAACAAAACCAGCTAATCACTGGTTATCGCTGTTGTCAGTGGTAAAATACTACCTAATTTCTTTCATAAAAGAAAAGTAAGCCATTTTATGGTCTAAAGCTTATGCCGACTGAGCACACATGAGTGATCAAAGTGTTTTAGTTTCAAATTAAGCTCTGCTCCTATCAGGACCAAACAGAGTGTCTTCTCACAAGAAGAAATGCTCCATTCAAAGCCTCTTTGAAAGTAATTACATTTTTTGATTTGCAAATGAGCCTATTTTCTTCCTTTAAACAAAATACGGTTAGTTTTAATTATGAATAAACTTTTCAAAAAGGGTTTCGGGAATACTGAGTGAATTGCGACTGGAATAACCTGTGAACATGCTGTACAAGTAGAGCTATTGCTAAAGTTTATCCATGAATATATACTGTATAGCTTTAGTACTATATTTAGCTCATCAAGTGAATTCTTCACAGTTCTTAAGCTTTGGCTCTCTTCAATCGATTGCTCTGACCTTTATGTCAAAGGATGGATCTATTGTGCTGTTACTCCTTCAGTTGCTTTTGTTAGCTTGTGGGAGGTAATAATGAATCCCTTAAAGAATTGTAAAACCTTAAAAACACACAGGAGTAACCTATTTATTTGTTTGTATGTATGTATGTATGTATGCATGTATAATTATACTTTTATATATATATTTTTTTATAAATTACTGCCTATGTTTATTTAAAAATGAGAATTAACTATTTATTTTAGAATTAAATTAATTACTAGTGCATTTTGACTGTATATTTATCATTTTTACTTATTTAATTTATTAATATTTATGTATATATATATATATACATAAAAATAATGATAATATGGCAAAAGTATATAAAATTAAAACTGTTTGTTTATTTAAAATAATATTTTAATATAATAATATTTATATTATATTTTAAAATATAATTAAACAAAATATAGAAGAAAAAATCTCTAAAAAATGTAGAAACAGTACAAATAAATGTGTTATTGTAAAACATTTAAATATATTATATTTTATATTATATATTATATTTTTTGTATTAATTTGTGTTTCTGTATTTATTTTAAGTTATAATGTATTTGTACATTATAACTATTTACTCATAGATGAGTATCTTTTAAAACATTGTATTTAAATATATTTATTTTTATGTTATTTTATTACATTTTTCATTTTAATTATGTATTTTCTTCATTTAAATGTTTTACAATAACACAGTTATTTGTACTGTTTCTACGTTTTTAATAGATTTTGTTCTTCTATATTTTATGTTTAATTATATTTTATAGGAACAGCAATATAATGTCAAAGTCAAAAGGGCCACCACTGAAACTGGTATTATTTACATAGTCTCTGTGAAGGTTTTTCTCTTCTGCTGATAAACTATTTGCAATAACTTCTTCTGTGCAACAAGCAGATTTCACCAGCTCAGGTACAACATCCCACAATGCAATTCCTTTATCACTTCCATTGCAGCTTGCAGTCAATGGCAGTCGTCCAGAAGAGCTAGCAGGTGATTTACTACACCAGAATTCAGCATGTGTTACAGCCAGTTGCCTGAGGGGGAGGGAGGTGGGGGATAAATGTTGTAAGTAAAGAGAATAACAAATGATTTTTTATGTTTTAATGTGTTGTTTTCAATATATAAAACAATTAACCCCAAGTTGGAGCGTTGCCTTCGGCTTGAGGCAGTTTCAGGAAAACAAAATTCAGTGACTGTACAAAACACACATTGTCAGTGAAGCAGAAGCTAATGATCTGCAGTGCTTTTGAAGAGATTACACTCCGTCTGAGAAAAAAAACAATTACACATTCTTATTCATAGAGTCTGTGGTAATTGTGCTCTTAATAAGCAGATCAGAGAAAGTTAGACGGTGAAATATTGAAGATGGTTAGCGTTCATATTCCAGCTCGTTTCCTTCATTTCCTCGACGCTTTCTGAAAGAAGATGCCTTGATTCAGAGTCTCATTAAAGCAGCGGCAGAACAGGTTGTCATCTTTCCACTCATAGAGATGTCTTTTTCATAAATAAACAACTTTTAGGAGTCTGCCGGAACTTTCTGCATTCACATTACGCTGCCACCGTGTTGTTCGACCTCTTTGTGGAGAAAGCGAAGTTTAACAAGCCTTTAAATAAAGGAGATTGCTCCGCAGATCAAACGCGTTCGAGGCTACTTCAAAGACTTGTTTCAGATGATTATTGTAAATGCGGCATGGAAGACATGAAAGGTTGTATATACTGTCAGACTTATTTAAGCTTTCATCAGCCATGTTCATGACCCTTGGACGGTACCTGGCAGTCTATATTTCTAGAACAGATTTAACATTTAACGTTTTCTTTTATAAACGAAAACATTGACGTTGCTATGAGACCAACTGTGAATTTGTGTTTCTGGAACTTGGTATTTTCAATCAAGCCCTATAGAGTGTTTGTGTGTAATGTTAAGCTATGCATTAGCATTGTCATTCATCTCACTGGCTGTTTCCATCTACCTGTTTTAATACGCATTTTGGAATATAGCATAGAAAAATGCTCAATGGAAATGACAAGATTTGCGTATATTTGGAAAATGCGCATAAAAAACTGAGTCGGATAAACTTTTTATCCAATAGGAAAAAATAGAAACACATTTACCGAATAAATTCCAGTATGGGCATCAACAAATTCATGTGATTTTGTTTTAACAGATCATGTGCTAACAATGGGCGTGATGGGACGGCATTAATGGACAAACCAGTGGACCGACCACATTGTAAAACATCTGAAATGTTGTTTCTAAAATCCCTCAGCCAACGTCTGTCAATAACGTGGTTCAATAATATTATCTCCAGGGGTCTCTTTTATCAAATTTGTGTAGAAACCTTCCCAAAAGTGAACATACACCAGAATATTTAAGAAAAAAATGTATTAATGATAATGGCTCATACAATGATTCAAAATGGTTTAATTAAGACAATATTTAAGTTAAATATGTTTATTTCAAGTTAGAATTACACACATTCTTCCTATTTTCCTTCTATTTTTTTATAGATCACAACTTTTCCGTGGGAAATGGTGTATGCACATTTCAGGCTCCATTTTTTACGTGCACCATGTTTATAAATGAGACCTCAGAACTATCTTGAGCAGCTGAGCTCTAAAGAGCATCTTATGCCTCCAAAAGCCACATCGCGTTCATAGCGTTTTGTCTTGTGAAGCGCAAGTATTTTATTTATTTTACAAGAAAAAAGGCCCACAGTGGCTTCTCCTGCTGCAGCAAATGTTCTTTTTCTTTTTGATATTAGACACCAGTTTATCAGGAAGTGACAATTTAGTTCTCTTTGACTCATTGGATGAAACGATGCTTTAAAAATGGCTGATAATTTAATATTAAATAGATGATGTGACTACGCTGCTGTGCCGCCAGCCAGTCACTGCATTGAAGGTCTCGACTTTGAAGATCGATGGATTGATGGAACGCGAGCACATGCAGTAATCTCAGATCAATTTGTCCAGCTGTTTTAATCTGATTTAAAAATTTGTTCGAAGAACAAAATTCACCAGAGATCAGGAATCATGATTAAAAGGTCCAAAATCATCTTAAATTGCCAGTAAAATAACGAATAAAGCACAAACTTCAGGATGGGTTGCGTTACTTTATGGTTTTGTTTTGTTTTTAGTGGTTGGTTTGGCTAGTTTTGTGTTTGCCTCGTCGGTTACACTTGCTTGTGTTATAAGTTATTATTACAACTTTATTAGTTGGGTTGCTTTTGTGATGGTTTATGATGGTTTTTGTTTCTTTATAGGTTTGGTTTAGTTATGTGTAATTGTATTGGTTAGCATTGGGTTGGATTTGGCTGCTTTTCCTTTCTGTTTTGCTGGGGTTTTTGTAAATTGTGATTTCTAATAATAAGAAGAAAAATATATTTTTTTTGCTAGTGTCCACAATCCCAGTCGAAAGTACAGGTTTTTTGAAAGATTCCCATTGTTTAATATGTTATTATAAGCAACACAGTAAGCTTGCCCTCCAGACTGGACAAAAGGTAATAACATTATAAATAAAGTTAAACTTGATTCACAAACTAATTATTTCACTTTATAATAGCTCAGTATATCGAAGGAGAGCCACAGTATTTAATTTAGTTCTGTTTATATGTTTTTGAGTGTTAAATAGCCTGTAGCAGTTGAATTTTTTATGAATCGCCAAGGACCAAGGTTTCAGCAAAAAATCCTCTTTAATGTTCTTCAGGAGAAAAAAAGGTCAGCTACATCTTGGATGGCCTGAGGGTGAGTAAACTTACAGCTCATTTTCATTTTTGAGAGAACCATCACGTTAACCTAGACTGATTTGTTCTGTTTGAGTTTATAAACCATCCTTGGCTAACCAGTGTTAGGATGTCCATTCTAGTAATAAAACCCAGCAGGCACACTGAAGTCAAAACAACATAAAACGTCAAAAATGCAAACCGATTTGATGTCAAAACCTTGATGTCAATTAGACATCCACATATTGATGCCTTTTTGACAACCAAAATAATGACCCAAAAGGTATTATTATAAAAGAAAGGTTTTATTAATCTGAAAGGTTTTAATTAATTAAGGTTTTAAATAATTCCAAATTTACACAATCAATGTAAATGACCTTGATTTAAAAAAACTACATTAAATTGACTTCTAACATTGCCATCAAAACTCAATCCTGTAATTGACTTTTGACATGTTTTTTGATGATAATGTTCGATTTCAATTTGATGTCATTTTGAAATAAAGGTAGTCAATTGACATCAAATTGATTTGCATTTTTGACATGTTTTTAGTGTTGTTTTGATGTCAAGGTGCAAGCTGATGCCTGATTCATATACAAATGCTGATAGTTTGCCCCATTCAGCATAACCCTATGAGATCCATCAAATTGAATCAAACAGAAAAGTAGTAGCACACTTCTTCTCAACAATCTACACAATCTGAAGAGTAATTTATGTCTCAGGCAAAGCGAGATGAGTAATGTGCTGAAGTTTAATACTCAGCGTCCAGGGTTAATTCAAGCGCTCTAAGTGTGAGCAATAGTAATAGTGATGCTTGCTTCAGCAGGCCGCACTAATTAAAATGTCTATGAGCTATAGTCTCACCCCCAGTGCTCTTCGCGTATATATGGAGTGTGTCTGCGAGCGTTCGAGGTTGGGGTTAGTATCTCACTGTAGAAACTTGCTGTCGGTATGAATTACGCTGGGCTCAGAGCTGCCTGTCAGTGTTAACCCATGGCTTTCTCATAATTAATCACAGAGCAGGACAGATCCATACCTCTGTTTAAATGGCAGGACTGGAGCAGATGTCAGAAGACATTATTCAAAAATAGACATTGCAATAAATCACCCTGGCACTAGATTGGGAGCATGAATGTATACCCTTGTTCTGCACCCCAGGAAGCCGGGTGTATTCTGAATATAGATCATCTGTATTGATATAGTATGTGCATGGCAAGGGCTAAGATGGCAAAAGCCATCATACTTCAGATTGTTTTGATTAGATTTTGATTCATTTCACTTGTAATTTGGTCAGTTAGAAACACATAGTTATTTTAAATTAAAAAGAGTATCTAATACACAGGTATTTAGCAGATATAATGAGAAAAGTGAGAAAGCTTTTCTGTGAAATCACTTGCAAGAAAAGCTTCAGTCAAGGATCCTTTATACTGATTAAAATGATAGATTCTGGGTTTGTGGATCTTTTTAAATTATTTGTTTGAAGAACTGACTCATAAGAGTCATTTGTTTGTGAATCTGACTATATTGATCTGGTTCAGAGTTTTCCCTTTTGAATGATACATTAGAAGAATTGACTCACTTTAAACTGAACCTTGAATTGAACATTTTAATATATTTAATATAAGAATATTTATATTTTGATTAAAACGTTAACTTTTTTAGTTTGGTTTGTTAATTTTGCTATGTTGATTTATTTATTGCAATGAAATAAAATGCATAGTATTGTCCATGTTTCAGTGTAAAAAAAGAAGTGTTTTACACCATTTCTATGCTGTTAATCTTGGTTCAGACTGCACAAGAAAATACATTTAAAAATTGGAAGAGAAGAGAAATTATGTAATCCTATCAATTTGGTAATTTAGACATGCAGACTTGGCAGATTCCAAATGTGAAGAGACACCTGGCATCCTGGGAAAAATCCTGCCACACACTTGAGTCTTTTCTCATCTCACTTAGCACTTGTTTGCTGGTGTCATCACACAGTCAAAATGCTAAATATCTGATAAGTGAGAATGATCATCCAAAAAAGAGAAACATTTCACTTCTGCAGCAGGAAGACTTACTCTCTTGCTATTAAAAAATCATGGCTCATGTCAGCGGAGACTCTTTCAAAGGCCTTATTCAGCATGGCATGAATAATTCATCACAAGACAGAGACACAGATTTCTCAAAACAGTGAAGACAGGATTTAATACCCCATGATTTTGCAAACTCAAAGCATCACTTTGACCGTGGCATAATGAGGGTAACCTCTAAAAATAACTGCTGAACTCTAACTACTGGAAGAGGAGTCCTGACGTCAAAATATGGAGATGAAATAGCACGCGTTTGCTTCAAGTCATTCGAAAGAGGCATTGACAGAATATATTAAATATAATGTGTTGTAATATTGTTAAATGGTCCTTTTTTGAGTCAGTGCCTCTTCCAACATTTTAGAAAAACGAAAACCTGCAGTATATACATACAATTTGCTGTAGTTTTCAGTTAAATCAATTGTTACTTCAGGAAATGCATTTTATTTTCTGTGTCCTTCTGTTGACAAAGTTTGGTGACTTCTGCAGGGAAAAAGGTGTTTTTTTCATTGTCTCTACAATCCGAGACAATCCAGAAAATAAATGGGTGAAACTCTAAAACATCAACAGTAAAAAACTAGACTTTGATCATCTCTGTATGTACAGTATTCAGGTAATTATGTACTCTATAACAATGAAAAAAAGTTGTGTTTTGTGATTTACAGGTTTATGCTACAGTTCAACAAAGACTGCTCCATTTCTTGTAAAGAGACAATGCAAAAACTATTGTTAATTTATTGACAGCTTTTTTCTGATTCAGAAAATCAAGGCTCTAGGTGCAGCTAGAGCACCTTAAAGACCTTAGGTTGCAGTATTTGTCTCTGAATCATTTATATGACTGATTACAGCAAAAGTTGAATCATTGACTCACTTCACTCATTTAAAAGATTCATTTATCAATGTACACAGACATTGTTTTACATCAACCTGATGTATTTTTGTAAAATGACTTTTCATTAACTTGGTTGACATTACAACCAAGAAATTGTTATTGATTAAATTTTTTCCTGATGGTGAAGGTTGATTTAATCAATAAAAATATATAATAAATAATAATAAAAAATAATATAATAAGAATAAAATGAATTCGTATACATAACATGCAACTCAAAGTGCTTTACAAGCATAAACAAATATTAAAAACAGCATCAATGTCAGGTAAAATATAAAAACCAACAAGCAAATACAGTAAACAAAAAATCTTAGCAAATAGAACAAAATAAACAACAAATATGCTAAATACATACATGTAAATGTTTATACACATGCATACATACACATATGTATAAATATATGTACATACACAGTACATACATGTATATATATATACATACTGTACACACATGCATACAAACACAGATACATACTTCACATGCTATTATATTCATACACAATTTAAAAAAGATGCGTCTTGATGGGTTTTTTAAAAACATGAGTACTAGGGGATTCTTTCACTTCATTTGGAGGACAATTCTAAATTTTTGGAGCATAGTAACTAAAAGAGCTCATGAAATCGCTTTAGAGATCGCTTTAGATGTATTCAGTTCAATTCATCTTTATTTCTATAGCGCTTTTACAATGTAGATTGTGTCAAAGCAGCTTAACATAGAAGTTCTAGTAAATTGAAACTGCTTCAGTCCAGTTTTCATAGTTGAAGTTCAGTTTAGTTCAGTTCAGTGTGGTTTAATTTTCACTGCTGAAAGTCCAAACACTGAAGAGCAAATCCATCGATGCGCAGCTCCACAAGTCTCAAACCAAGCAAGCCAGTGGCGAGGAACAAACTTCACCAATTGACGAAAGTGAAGGAAAACAACATTGAGAGAAACCAGGCTCAGTTGGGCACGACCATTTCGACATGTTTACTTCTTGTGCAGAGCTGCAGTCCAGGCACCGGAGGCTGGAGAACACTGGATGTCCATTCTGGAGAAGCTGCAGGTGTGAGTAGGTCACCGGCGGGTGTTCAGGCTGCCCACGGGATCAATGCAGAGACTCGTCTGTCACTGTGGACTTTCAGGAAACCATGACCACCACAGCATCTGCTCAGGATACAGGATTTACACTGTGAAATTCTAAAAGTCCAGCACTAGAAGATCGTAACAATTGGTTTGGATTATATCTTGACAAACAATCAGAAGTGTAAGAGGGTGTCAGGTTATGCAGCACCTTATAAACTAATATAAAAATGTTTAAATGTATCCTTTGGTGCACTGGTAACCAGTGTAATTCTATTAAAGCTGCTGTAATATGTGCCTGTTTCTGCAGCTTCATTAATACTGTAGCTGCTACGTTTTGCATCCGCTTCACTATAGAACGCTTACGTAAACCAAATAGCATAATGTTATGTTCTACATTTCATGTGAATTATTTTAAATAACATTATATCCTTTAAAAATCTTAAATTATGGGTGGCGTGGTGGCACAATGGGTAGCGCTGTCACCTCACAGCAAGAAGGTTGCTGGTTCGAGCCTCGGCTGGGTCAGTTGGCATTTCTGTGTGGAGTTTGCATGTTCTCCCCGTGTTCACGTGGGTTTCCTCCGGGTGCTCCGGTTTCCCCCACAAGTCCAAAGACGTGCTATAGGTGAATTGGGTAAGCTAAATTGTTCATAGTGTATGTGTGTGAATGGGAGTGTATGGGTGATGGGTTGCAGCCGGAAGGGCATCCGCTGCGTAAAACATATGCTGGATAAGTTGGCGGCTCATTCTGCTGTGTCGACTCCAAATTAATAAAGGGACTAAGCCAAAAAGAAAATGAATGAAATTAAATTATTCATATTATTACAGTCAGTACCTCTATCAGGTTTAGTGTTTATGGGTTCATGTTTAGTGGTATGCTATTTTCAAAGCATAAATCTCATTCATGCATCTCATTTGATTTCCAAACTGCCATGATATGTGTATAAACCAATGTTATTACGCTAGAAAACTGAACAGTTTTCTAGTGTAATTTAGTGCCACTCGCTGAACATTTCATAACTGCAGAGGAACGTGCAAAAAGCAACATGATATCATTTTTACCAAAAAAAAACACATCACCAGGCACATATTTTTCATGAGTCTGGGTCACTGAAATGATCTGAATGATCACTTTAGATCTGATTTCTGAAAAACGGTTTCCTCTCCAGTTGTCATAGCAAGGTGTAATTTTTGGGAACTCAGAAAGGAAATCAAATGGGCTTCGTTTTGATCTTTGTATCCCTGCCTGTTATTTCTCTCTGACTGTGACATCTCTTGCTAACTTTTTGCAGGCTGGAGAGCTTCAGGATTGATTTATTAGGAAACGAGGGGTTGCAGGATAAGCCATCTGCCCCGTGGAGTGAGCATTTTGGCCCTGCTGCCATTCATCACTTTCAGACAGATTACAGATGTTGAGAGCAGAGGAGGTCTAGAGCTCAATAAACCTAGAGAGTGAGGTGTGGAGCTCTGAATTTCACTTTTGTCAGAGCATAACTGTATATATACCTGCTGCCTTACAGTATCCACTGTGGCATGTATTTTCACACAAGCATTTTATGAATGAACCAAATCAAATGTAAACGTAAAATCTATTTGTTTTGTTTTCACTGAATCATGCTTCTACTCTTGATACTTTCTAGGACAGGAGCTGTTGCTCAGAAGCCCACTAGCCAATGGGATTATTTTGCTAAGACCCAACCACTTAGTTTGTGCCACAATTATGAAAAAAACTGGGTGTTTTTTTTAAATAGGCAAGGCAAGTTTATTTATACAGCACATTTCATACACAATGATAATTCAAAGTGCTTTACATAAACAAGAATAAAAGAAACTAAAAATACAAGTATAATAAAATAAAAAGGATTAAAAACTGATTAAAATGTGTTCCAACAGGTTTTAAAGGAATGAAAAAGAAAACAAAGACATAATAGTGCGATCTGTTGGAGGTAGCACAGTGCTCATTCAGTAAAGGCACAGGTAAACAGACTGGTTTTAAGTCTTGATTTAAATGTGCCTAATGTTGGAGAACATCTGATCATTTCTGGAAACTGGTTCCAGCAGTGGAGGGTGCAGTAGCTGAAGGCCAATTCACCCTGCTTTGACTGAACTCTTGGAATTTCTAATGAACTTGATCCTAATGATCTGAATGACCTGTTAGGTTTGTATTCAGTGAGCATATCTGTAATGTATTGAGGCCCTAGGCCAATTAGTGATTTATAGACAAGCAATAATAAAAAAGTAAAAAATAGTCATTTATTATGGCTTGTCAGATTGTACAAGCATGATGCAAATGTCAAACTGTAAGATCTCAGTCATCATGATGTCAGACTGTACAACTAGCAAACGGCCAAATATGGATGAACACAAGAGCTTTACATCATAAATCGAAACAAAACGTAAGTCATACTAAAAACATTAGTATTTAACCCTTTATAGGGCACTCATTGAAATACTCATCAGAAAATCCCTGGAGTGTCCCCAGTGGATTATTACATTACCTTTGAACTTTTATGACTTAAAAATATATTGTAATCAGTTAAGTTACCATTTAAAGTTATTCAACTGATAAAGGGTTAAGGTAATCAATTCTTCTTCCTCCATATATGCTATGACCATGTTTTAGAAAAAGGTATAGTATTTTTTTTTAAATGCAAGTTTTATTACGGTTACACGTGGCATTTACACTACTCTGGCGTCTTCGACCTGTGAAAACAGAGCGTATTAAACATGCCGAGGACCTTGTTTTAGTTTGAAAATGGCACTTTAGGCTATGTTTATACTTTTACATGTTTTCCACTTGCTTTTTGAAAAAAGTTTCATGTTTACATGACAATGATTTCAAAGCAATCCATCTGAGTAAATGGCCAAATGGCAGCTCAGCACTTATGTCTATGTATAATTTGCCATATGTATAAGATGTGTCTTCGCTATTGTTTTTAATGTGAAGTAAATCCACACTCCGCTGATGAAGCATTAGCAAACACTTGAGCAGCCACAACAATTCCACCTACTCCTCCATTGCTGTGTATGTTTGTGCTAGCCATTAATCTACATCTCCCTAAAGACATACTATGCATGTGCATGATGTCATAGTTTTCAAAAACTCTCATTTTTTGGTGTTTACATGAACACAATGGTAAAATTTTCAAAAACTTCTATGTTGAAACCTTCTCTCTCATCCTGGCGTTGTTCCCGCTGGTGCAGGGTCCGCTCTTCGGCAAAGTTTTCTCCATTTGGTCCTGTCCAGGACATCTTCTGTCGATGCGTTGACGATCTTCAAGTCTTCTGTCCATCCATTGTTTCTTCGGTCTACCGCGCGGCTGGCATCCGTCTGGAGCAATCCTCATGGCTGTTCTTGCTACAGAGTTCTCATCACTTCGATTCACATGTCCGTACCACCTTAAGCGAGATTCGAGCATCTTCTCCTTGATGGTGGCTACTCCCAGTTGCTTCTGTATGTTGTCGTTCATAATATGGTCCCATCTTGTGATTCCTAGGCTCCAGCGGAGCACCTGCATCTCTATGGTGTTTAGGGTCTGTTCATTCAGAGCCATACAGGCTACTGGGTGGACGACTGTTTTGTAAATTTTTCTCTTGAGCCTGTCCGGCATTCTTTTGTCGCAAAGGATGCCAGTAACCTGTTGCCATTTCAGCCAAGCTACATTTATTCTTGCTCGGACATCAAAGGTGATGCTCCCATCGCTGCTGATGACTGAGCCCAGGTATATTTGGGGGCCACCTTCCAGATA
>CAIGQV010007757.1:8122515-8137109 GCA_903798115.1 Danio jaintianensis | reverse complement strand
AGATAGATAGATAGATAGATAGATAGATAGATAGATAGATAGATAGAACCATAGATAGAACCATAGATAGACTGATAGATAGATAGAACAATTGAACAATAGACAGACAGACAGACAGACAGACAGACAGTAAGTTAGTTAGTTAGTTAGTTAGTTAGTTAGTTAGTTAGTTAGTAAGTATCTGCAGTATTGAAGGTCTCCAGCTTTTGTTTGCCATTTCCCCCCCCGCTCTGGCAGATGTCTGTCTGTGATTACAGATGCCTGCTGCCTTGATTTACTGGCAAGCAAACACTGCAGAAATATCAAATGATAATGATTCATTAAGCTAACATTTGTGCAACTTTCAAAGCCTGGAATCCAGCCAAGTTCCAGGAAATCCAGCAAATTCCAAGCAAGATTTCCCACATAGCAATCGGCCTAAGAAATGTAACAGAACAATGGCCAAGTTGTCTGTCTTTAGAGGACTGTTACCTGGCAACAAAAATAAACTTTAATAAGAATTATTTAACATCACCTTGAATGCGTGAAAATAAATATTTCTAAAGCATAAAAGCAACAGTTTCATAAGGAGATTTCGAACTGAAAGGTAAATGATTGGTTTCTTTTTTCCTTTTTATTCGATGTTATTTTCTGGCTGAATTATGTATTATATAATTCATCCTTTGAAGTCGTTTACATATGCGCGCACATCCTTACCAGCTAATTGCACAAAATAATTTGTTGTCCTCATTAATTTAAGCCATGTTTCTCATAAGCATGGATTCCCTCCACGTGTAGATGGCCATTCATACATTATTAAATGCTGTTGATATTATATGAATGATAACAGAGAGCATTTTTACAGCCATGGCAGTTTGAACCTGTGATCGGTCGGTGTACATCGCTCTTCCAGGTTATTTTTTTTACAGTGAACTCTCCATAAGAGGTTGGTGATATTTCGCATCATTACTGGGGTCCCCTAGGACATGCTGTTTAATTTTTTATGCCAGACTGAATGCTGGATGCACATTATTAAAATATGGATCACCGTTCTGTTCCCAGCATGCAACACTGAAGCTGCTTGCTTGAAAATAGTGGTAAAAAGTGCTCTTCCATGTTGCATTAAAGTTAACAGGAAAAATGCAGCCTGTGCTGCCGCTAATGACTGTGTCATAAAGTGTCAAGATAAGTGCTAACTGTATTTGAACAAGTGTGGATGATGTCCACATAATTAGGTGTTTTTCAAAGGGGACTTACAGGACCAAGCCAGACTCATTCTGAATACGTCCCCCTATATACATTTCTGGAAGGCGCCAAATACATCTCAGGAGTTACGTTTTTTTGCAGTTTTTTTTTTTGCAAATACACCTGTGGCTGCTGTGTACGCTTTTCGAGATCTCAGATTTCTCTCGCAAGTGCCATTTGTGCCTGCTCTTCTCACGTAAATCCACCAGAGGCCGCTGCCGACTGACTGACTGACTGACTGACTAATCAACTGACCCACCCTCCTCCTTCCCTAAACCCAACCGACAATGTTTTCAAAAGCAATCCAGAAAAAGAAAAGCCCTCGCCTGATTTTTTAACCACGTTTTTAGATTTTACCACATTCTCACCCTGTTATTTACTTGTTTATTTTATTTTTTTGCCTTTTGTTTTTGTCTTACCTGCTTTCTGGAACCGTTCATCGCCAGACTGGAACCCCATCATCACGGTCAACTCCGCTCCACGTCACAAGTCCGCCGTCGTACGCGGCAAGCCACTGGGCAAACTTGTAACAGCAGAAAAGCTGTCCACACGTAGGTAAGTGGTCAGCTGGTAAGCACCAAAAGGAACAGCGTCATGCCTCCCTGTGGCGTTTGTTTTAAAGACGAAATGCAGCCATACGTACCTCCAGAAATGTATATAGGGGTATGTTTTCAGAATGAGCCTATGTTGGACAGGACACCTGAACAGGAGAATTAATTTCTTTGAACATTTTGTCAACTTTGACTCCATTTATGTCAAGAAATAAAAGAATATACAGTATTATTTTTGTTATATGAAGATCACTGTCAGTCTTGGATTTTCTTTTTTAGATTTACGTCTTTATTGTTTGCTTCTTTTCAGCTGCTAATTGAATTTTACAGAAATATTGACACGTATTTTGATCTTACTTTCACAGAAACGTGGTTTGTGAAGTTTAATAAAAATAATAATAATAAACAGGTATTATAAAAGGCATTTTTTGGGTTAGATTTAAATCTCTGTTTACATTATATTATTTCATTAGATGTAATTGCTTTGTTATGCTTAGACTCACAAAATCGTTATGATTAATAAACAGACAAAGCATTTTAATTATGGCATTTCTAATTAAGGGATGAAAGGCAGTAGCAAATGTTTTGCAAACAACAGATTTCAGCAGTCTGGTCAAATGGTGTGCAAGATGTTTTATTTTAAAATGACACATAATTATCATTAATATCTAACGTACAACGACATCTCGCAAGATCTACACAAAGAGTCTCACAATTTATTTTGAGAACATGACGCATATTCATGATAGATTGACTTAAAGCGACAAAGGTTGCAGACAAGATTCTGAGGTTAAATGAGAAAGCAAAATTAAATATAAGAAAAATTACATTAAGTAAACATCACTTGTGAAATCAATTGTTTATTATTGTGTGTTGCTTACAGCTAATAACTACATGTAATGTGTAATATGCAGAGAATGTAAAAAATGTGTTCCCTAGTGATTGTCTATTAAATATGGACCACTTTTTTATGGTAGCTGTGCAGCTTTTTGAATCTTGAAAGTTCTAGTCTTTATTTTAATTATGTGGACAATAACTGCTTGCTAATTATTTGGAATATCACCATTTGTAATCCACAGAAAAAAATAAATAAAAATTGAGTAAAGGTCATATGATTTTGAAGATGACAACGCAATGACAACACTAAATATACACTTTTTCGAAGACTCCAAGCTCCCTGTAATTTGCACTCTGTAATTAGTATCACTAGTTAAGAAAGAAGACTGAAGCTCTGGCCTGATTTGATGATCCCATCAGGAGGTTTCTACTTTTAATGCTGTTTGACATTTGTGAAAAGCACAATTAGCTATGCGTGGTCATAATACTGGAAGGATGGAGGAGGAAAGGTAATAATGAAAGAGTCTAACGGCTCAACTGTGGCTTAGACCTTTTGCTGGAACTGCTATAGGAATATATCCAGATCTTTCATTCTTTTGGAGGAGGAATTCTTAATGTCAGATGAACCTGTAAGCTCTGGAAATTTCATCACAGATCTGCTGGCATGATCAGCACTATGTGAATTGGAAACATTTTGAGAGTCAGTTATTTTTAACATGGGAGTGTGTAAGATGGTCACAACTAAGCACAACTCTTTACTATATTGTTGATGGTTGCCAGGGCATTGTTGTGCAGTTGCTATAGTGTTTTACTTGGACGTGCAATCAAAGTCCCTTTAAGGCAAGTAATTTCACTTGGCGGCCGTCTCTGAAACACCTCTTGGGAAGTATGCTCGGGCATTCTGTCTGAATGGAGAAACATCAAATTCTCCAAAATTGCTTGCTAAGCTTATGATTACATTTCATATTAGGATTCATCAGTAAAATTAAACAACAACTGTCTCTTTAGTTTCATTTCTAAAAGTTTGAATCACACAAAATCTGCAGAAACTCACGTCTGGTCCGAGTCCCTCCCCTGGAGAATCGTCAGTCTATAGCAATCGATGATTGGCTCCTGTACTAGAAGGCAAGGTTTCATTCGCCATATTGACCGTTACACTTTTCCCAATTCAAAACTATATGAGTGACACGTCTCGTGTATTATATAGTCTCTGGTGTAATGACCCAAAAGTGATTGAGATTTAGTTATCCAGTCACTTACTCCCTCACTTCCTCTCACTCACTGACTCACTTGCTGTTTCACCTATTTACTCACTTACTGACTCACCTATTAACTTACTATTCACTCACTCACGACTTATCTTTTCACTTGTTCACTCACTCACTCACTCACTGACTCACCTATTGATTTACAGATTCACTGACTGTGTCACCCATTTACTCACTGACTCACCTATTCACTCACTCACCTATTTACTTACTGATTCACTTTATTCCCTCATTGACTCATCTATTCACTCGCTGACTCACTCACATATTCACTCACTCACTGTCTCACCTATTGATTCACATTCCAAATTACTGACTTATCTATTTATTCACTCACTCACTGATTTACCTATTCACTCACTCTCAGACTCACTTACTAACTCACATATTCACATACTCACTGATTTACTTTATTTTCTCACTGACTCGTCTATTCACTCACTCACTCACTGATTCATCTATTCACTCACTTACAGACTCATCTATTTACTCACTCAGTCACTCATCTATTCACTCAATCACTGACTCACCTATTCACTTGCTCACTAGCTTATTGACAGACTAGCTGCGTCCGAAATCGCATACTTCCATACTATATCGTACGCTAAAAACAGTATGCGAGCCGAGTAGTATGTCCGAATTCATAGAATTTGAAAAACAGTATGTGAGAAGTACCTGGATGACCTACTACTTCCGGCAAGATTCTGAAGTGCACATCAGATGGATGCTACGCTATCCCATGATTCACCAGGAGAGAACTCATGAATGGGAGTGAAACGACGCAACTGACGTGGGGAGGTCACATGATGATGACAAGGGCAAATGTAGTACGTCCGAGTTCCATTCATACTACTGACATTCATACTGTATAGAACTTACTTTTCTATTGGCCAAGTAGTACGTTTAAATTTAAATGCAGTACCTACTGAGTCTGACTTTTTTATTATATCTATTCACTCACTTACTCACTGGTTCACTGGCTGACTCACATATTCACTCACCCACTCACTCACTCACTTATTAGCTGATTCACCTATTCACTCACTGACTCACCCTTTGACTCACTGACTCACCTGTTCTCTCACTAACTCATCTATTCACTCATTCATGCACTCACTCACTCACTCACACACACACACACGCACGCACGCACACACACACACACTGATTCACATATTCACTCACTGACTCACCTATTGACTCACTCCTTTATTCACTATCTCACCTATCCACTCACTCACTCACTCACCTATTCACTCTCACTAATTCACCTATTCACTCACTCACTCTGGAGCTTAGATCAGGCCCAAAAATGAAACCCGACCCTACCCGAGCCCGTGCACCTTGTGTCCGAGCCCGACCCTGTCTGACACATTAACTGTAATTATGAGCCCGAGGCTGATTTAAACCAGACTATTTTTTAATACGTGGGCCGTTAAAACAGACGCTTTTAACTTCAATTCTGAGTTGTTTGAACTACAGAAATTAGTTTAGATTAATCTTAATAAATAATGCAACAAGGACGAAGAATGTAAACGGCATTGTTTGTTTATTCAGAATGGATCGTAACAAAAGAGGACATTGAAGGCGGACTATCATACTTTCTGCCATGGCAAACCTGCTTCATGTGTCTGTTCATCGTGGACCTCTTTCAAATCGCACGTGCAAGCAGAGCGTGAGCAGCACGTTTTTCGGCGTCCATGCTTACAGATTAGAACTTTCATATCGCACACAGAAGCAGCGCGTCAGTGTGGAGCGTGAACAGAGCTGAAGCAGCAGATCATTTCGGCGATGGGTCTATTTTTGCCGCTGCTCATGCTCAATTAAAGTGACAGTGTATTGATAATGACCAAAAACACATTGAATGACAGTAAAAAGTAGCAATTTTACCCAATAAATGCATCGATAAGATCCACTGATTTTTATGCACTGTTTCTGAGCTACATACGTGCTACACACGCGCTGCTTCACCTCTGCTTGCGCGTGCGGTGTAAATATGTGCCTGTACACTGCCAGTAGAGGAGATACTGTTGCAGGAGCTAGAGTGTTGCTGCGCATGACACGCGTTGCGAATTGTACAACTTTGTAGACCCACACTTGTTGCTTAGGCCGACTTTGCTAAAATATTTGTATAATATTTCTAAATATGGCATAGTTTTCCACCCGATTAGGCTAATTAAGTAATGACCAAAAAAAAAAAACACACAAATGCTTGATCACGGCCTGTTCCGGCCCGGCCCAAAGATAAGGGAAAGAAATATCGGCTCGGGCAGAGAATAAACTCTAACTCACTCACATTTTCACTCACTGACTCACTCACCTATTCACTCACTCACTGACCCACCTAATTGCTTTATTACTTACTCACAAAATTAATTCACTGACTCATCTATTGACTATTGAAATAAAAGTTGTAATTGTCCTTTTGATCAATTTAGTGCATTCATGATGCACAAAAGTATATGAATTCTATCTGGTAGTGTTTTTTTTATTGATTAAATTTTGTCCTAAGAAGGGACACTCTTTATAAGTGTAAGGTTGATTTTTAAGAAAAAAATGATTACAAGCCTCCCTTTGACAACCAAACATAATTGCAGCAGCACATGCATAAAAAACAACCATTACTTATGCCAATTTATACTAATCAAAAAATGCTCACAATGCTCATTTCATTCATCCATAACAGCATTTCAGCTAAATTATCATTCATCAACCAATCTTCAAGTTCTAAAATCTGACCATCCATGTTTGATGAGACTTCTGTGGATTCACTAATTGCCTCTGAAGCTCTTCCTGCCAATCAATTTGAGGTCCAGCATGGCTATAGTTTCGGTTTGTTCACACTAGCCCAGCAGACCATTTTTTTGACAAGTTAGTAAGCATTCTCTCCTCCAGCACTCCTTCTCCTGTCTCTCCATCTCCGAAAACAACAGCAGGGAGTTGAACCACGGGGTCAGACCTCCTCCAATCATCTAAAACATGGCCGAGTCCACCTGCCACTCATCTCTGCGAATCTACAGCCTGCCAGCCAGTTGAAGGATGGAAAGCGAGATCCTCCAGGAATAGCAGCACGTTGAAGCTCGACCCTCCCATGTCTGAAGCACTGACGCAGGACTGTCAGATCCTCATGGCTGGTCTTCCTCTGTGGGGTCTGTGCTTGGAGATACAAGATGACAGAGCGCATCACGTCTCGCTTCCAGTTAATGTTGACGAGGTGGACGGCCAATGCTGGGCTGCTTCACAGATGCACAAGCTTTCTTTGTTGCCCCAGGCTGCATTTCTTTCTCTTTTTTATGCAATCACTTGTTTTGGACATGAAAGTCATCTTTAGATGGAGACTTCATGGGGGGAAATGCAATCGAAGCTTAATAAGATTCTCAGTATATGAATGGTCATTTCATCAAAGGGAAGAGTATTGATTTAGCGGACTGCTGGTAGAAACTGTGTTAGAGGAGTAGGTACATTCATGGGAAAGTTGCTGCATTTGATTGCAGATTATTATTAATATTAAAGGGTTTCTTTTCAGTCTTTTTTATGAAAAATAAGTCACAATTGGTCAAAATTTAATTGTTACGAGGACACAAATAAGGATGTCACATTTAAAGCTGTTCTGAAATGCTATTCAAGTACATTGGTGCTTATTTGTATGTAGTATACGTTCATTTAGCGCAAATCACAGTGGATGTTTTGCATGCATGAAATGAACTGTGTAGTTTTGGAACAGAAGTCACAGCATGTTTCAGATAAGAAAAAAATAATGAGATTCAGTAAAATAAAGAAATTGGTACATAATAAAATAAAATGTGAAAAATATCATAGTTAACTAAATTCTATGGCACCCCTAAGGGGACATGGTAATGGAAAAAAATATATTTCAATGCTGTTGTGTTAACTTGTTAGCTCTCCCCTGAGAAACAGGGAAGTGCATTCCCTTGCAAAGTCTTGCTTTCCCCTGAGAAACTATATTTTAATACTTTGCTTTTGAAAGCACTAAAATGTTTTTTTTTTTCTACTTTAGGCTCGAGTCTGCTTGGGTGCACAATGTGTGCCATGTAGATGATAAATTTACTGTGACATTTTTCAATGTAAGTGAACACATGGATTAGCATTAACTAGCAGTGTTGGGCACGTTTCTTTAAAAGAGTAATTAGTTATAGTTACTAGTTACTTCTCACAAATAGTAACTGAGTTAGTAACAGAGTAACATAATTATAAAAGTAACTTATTACCAGGGAAAGTAACTATTGCATTACTTAAAAAAAAAATCTAATTTGTCAAATGACTATACAATAAATATAAAACTTTGTACACTAATCTACACGATTTTAATGTTGTTGTGGGACAATGTGAGAGACAACAGCAGCATGTGCTCAACTATATATCTAGATATTATTTTGTTTAATTCTGTCTGAGTAATAGGTGTTTGTGTTGGAGATAAATCAAGTTTTAGTTGCTTTGATGTCGTGGCTTCGTCTCCTTCTTTGGTAGCAGAGCTCACGTTATCACATGTGTAGCCACTAATTTTGTGGCGGCATGTGATGACGTGAGGTGCTTCATTAGATTAGAATTACTTGTCACCGACACAGAGAGACTCCTGGGCATAAATTACACGATACATAAACATTCTTGCCTTTCACCTCAATGAGGGAAAAGTAGTGCTTATATTTACAGTTTGCACACGCTACCTTTGAACTTGTTGGATTTGCCATCGTTCTGTCTCCTGGTCGCTCGTCCACTGACTGTGTGTGTGCTTGTGTGAACACCCACCCTACTCTGCCTCTGAGTACATTTTCCAACGATGGAAATGTAGTCTATCAAAGCCAATCATCACGTTCTCAGTTACACCACGTTCACAGACACACCAATCATAATCATAGTTGGTTATGTTACAAACACACACACACACCCACCCCAGAGAAAGAGAGGTCCTATGACTGAGAGAGACGCTGCTCTCATGAAAACCGCTTCAGCGTTCTCAATTATAGTAACGCGCATTTTATTGTCAGTAGCGGTAACGGCGTTGTAACGGGGGAAACATTAATTCAATTGATTACTCGTTACTGATAAAAGTATCACCGTTAGTAACGATGTTTGTTTATCGCACCGTTATTCCCATCACTGTTAAATACCATGCTAACGATTAGCATTTTATGCTACATTTGTAATTTTGTTTGTTTACCCTGATTGTTAAAGAACTGTATTATAAATAATAGCATCTGATTGGCATGCTTACCAATTATCACGCTAAGCTAACATACCATAGAATAGCACATGTAATTCTCATTAACTGATGGAAATATCCAAAATGCTATATACCTTGATACATGCATAATGTTTTAGAGCAGTTTTACAGAAAATACATTTTTCCACAATATATCAACATAATGTAAGATCTTAACTGTGATCACATCCTTAAGGAACAGTGCAAAATGAACTAAATCAATTGCGCAGCCAATGTTCATAATCAAATCTAAATTACATTTTGAAGTGGTTCTTTGATACAATCTCGATTTTACCCTTCGGTAGTTTTCAGTATGTGGCGTTGGCGCACATGTTTGTTTGTTTTGCTTAGTATGAGAATTTTGATCTCTCCTTCCCCAATGAGTTCTTCATAATTTATGGTCATAAATTATTACGTACACTGGCCGGTAGATTGTGTCAAGTTTATGCACATAACACAAACAAATATGAACAGATCCATAGTATAGATCACTGCAAAAGCAGACCACTGGAGAAAAAAAATCTCAAAACCACCATTTCTCAAAACACTATACATATTTCTGCGACGCTTCATGACATCATCACAGAAAGTCCAGCAGAAGGTCTGGCCAGTATCAATATCAACCACCATCCATAATCTCTTCCATACACAGCTTTTAAAAAGGAAAGAAAGTGGACTGTGCTGCTAGGTGAACATGAAATGGAAGAAAGCTTTGATTTGTATGATGCGGAATCAGGGGACTACCATGGCAGAATAAAGATAAATATTGGTGATAGATAGCTGAGGTAAATATATCTTTGAATTTAACCAGCGGTACTGAAAGTGTTGTTGTCATTTTAATTGCAAGTAACATTAGTGTTTGTCAGTGCAGGGCTGCTTTGTTTACAGCCATTGATGGTGTATAGACTATTTTGAGGGATGTAAACAAGAACAATGGTCCTGACCTATTTCCTGTTTTACATTTTTAATTTCTATAGCTTCAGAGAATCCAAAAAGGTCCACATAGTGATAAATAAGGTTATGGCAGCTGTTTTAACATTAAGATATGATTGAATTGCCTCTTGTTAGAGTTATGAAATAGTTTGACAACAACCAGGAAATATTCATAGGCCAGTGACATTGCCACATTGAAATGGTCTATATATGGGGGAAACTTCTTGACTAGTCACTCAATACTGATCGCAAAGCAATGTATAGTCTGGCATATCTGGTACCCATGACACATCAAGATTTTATCTAGACAAAATTGTATAATCTGACAAAGTGACCATACAAAAAAAAGTTGTGTAGTCTAAATGGTTTAAAGGATCAACAGTATGTGACACAAATGTATCTGGGTTTTAAGTGGTATGTCTGATGTAGGGAACTGTGTTTTGAGTTTTGCAAAAAGTTACAATGGCAAACTGAGTTTAAAGCATGTAATGTGTTTGTAGTTGTGCTGACTGGTCCAAAGCTGAGGTAGATGTATACTTTTTTTGTGTCTAAGAAAAAAAAATCCAGCATCAGATGATTAAAGAACTCAATATCTGGTGGAATAGCCCTGAAAATGAAAACATTTGTTATTCTTCTGACCATTTATCATTTTCAAGGAAAAATTCTCTAAATGACAATATTTTGGAACTTTATACTATAAAACATATTAACATTTTACACAAACACACAATCAATTCTGAGAGAGAGAGAGAGAGAGAGATAACAGAACTGAATTAGCTTGAACTGCAATTTATTGTTATTATCATTATTATTATTTTTTTTTTTATCTTGCACTGTTTTTTCCCCCAGCTGGCTATAAATATCCCTGGAGTCTAGCACGACAGTGATGGTGACGCACACTGTGTATCATCAAATTTCTCCCTCACACACCACTGCCAGCTCGCATTTTGTCAAGGTGTTCATGAGCCTTCGGCCAGCATTGCCTCTTGCTCTAGTTTACTCTGAGCTACACCACACATCAAAAGCCCTTCTCGTCCTCCTCCTCACTCAATATCTGGATTCTGTGGACGGCTCGGCTTGTGTTTGCATGACTAGCTGCATGGATCAGTTTACTCCTGCTGGTAGATGTCGCAGAGGCATCGTTTGGCTTGTTTGCTGAGCTTTCCCACAAAATCAAATGTTTGAAAACAAGCCATAAATTGAGTGTTTTTCATTATATTGTAGGTATAAGATTTGGTTTTGTTTTGTTTTTTACTTTGAAATATTACCATTTGAAAGCTTAGCTTTTGATTATTATGTTGCCTACCGAAGCATTTTGGAGCTATTTTGTACATTTTTAGAATCAGACAAGAGTCCAGATTCTACTGTAGTGTAGACTTGCTTATGAATATTAATTATACAGTGACTGAGGTGCTTTGGTTTCCTCCACAGTCCAAAGACATGTGCTATAGGTGAATTGGGTAAGCAAAATTGGCGGTAGTGTATGAGTGCGTGTGTGAATGTGAGAGTGTATGGGTGTTTTCCAGTACTGGATTGCGGCTGGAAGGGCACCCGCTGCGTAATCTGCTGGAATAGTTGGCGGTTCATTCCGCTGTGGCGACCCCTGATAAATAAGGGACTAAGCCGAAGGAAAATGAATGAATGAATGAATGTTTTCTTAGTTTGTAAGTGTTTTTCTATTTGTATGTTTCTTAACTTGCTTGTTTGAACTCTATTGGCCAACGCATATTGTAATTAGATAATTTCTTTAACTTCTGTATCCTTTCTGCAACCATGTTCCTATTACAGCATTTACTTATGAATATTATTAAGGTAATTATTCGACATTTTGTAAACTACATTGAACTTTCTGCAGAATTTTTGCATCCCCTTTCCATGTAACAATTTGGGCAAATTCTAAATCCTACCAAATACTAATCCAGCAAAATTCTCTAGGCTTTGCTTCTGAATATTAATTAGGTAATTTCTGCAACATTTTCCAAATGCAAAAATTCTGGCAAATTCTGAATCCTACTATAGTCCTTTTTGGTGCATTAATATTAATTAAGTTAATGAAGCTTTGCAACTTTGTATAAATATGTTAACGTATACTTCATTCATTAAGTAAACAAGACCAGCTACTTCTAAATATGTATGCTAGTTTGCTATTTTCTATGCCATATGCTTAGTAAGTAAATATTAATCAGATTTTCCTTCCATCTATATGTAACCTTAGCGGAGCATACAGTTCAAGCTAAATCCTGGGCTTTGCTTTTGAATAATAATTAGGTCATATTTGCAACCATTTTTCAGATGCAGAAATTCCAGCAAGTTCTTAATCCAACTATAGTGTAGATTTGACTCATGAATATTAAGTTGTGCTGACATAGCTCTGCAGCCTCCCGAAGCATCCAGTGATGGAAGCTCATTTCTGACTGTAAAGATCAGCTACTTTTTGAATAAACTACGTTATTCTGAGAAAATTCTGAATCTTACTATGGCGTAGGGTTAGCTACTGAATACTAATTAGGTTGCACTTACATTTTTTATAACCTCACAGAAGCTTCTAGTTCCAGCGAAATATTGTAGGCTTTGCTCATAAATATTAATGAGGCCATTTTTGACGTTGGTTGTGCATGTTCCTTTAGAACCTTACAGGAGCATTCAGTCACATAAATTCAGAATTCCACATTATGTGAACATTATTTACCACCAGAAAACATTAATAAATATTATTCTAAACAAATGATAATACCTATAATGGTGAAGTGAATATTAATATTCACTTCACTATATATTAATATTAAATATATTAATATTAAAATCATGAATATTAATAAGATCATGGTCTGCTCAGTAACATTCCTGAAGTTTTCGGTCATGTAGGATAATTTCTGTACAGTATGCGCTTTGCATACAGTACTATTGTTTTTTCAAAACTGAATTTTACAAACACATACACACTGAATACACTTCAAACATAATTTGCTGTTTTGTAATTATGTGGTGTTTACGTATATTATGTGTCACTTGCATAACTAGAATATGTTGTGTATATATTCATGCTGTAAACCATAGTAATAAAAACCGCTATACGCTGCTTACATCTTCCACAAATTCTTAATTTATTCAGATTCTTTATGAACAAAAATGCTAACTACATGCTCTTCAAATGAAGATATGAAGCATTAAGATATGAAGACTTGTTTTTTAAAAGCACTGGTCTAAAATTTCAAAATAGTCTTGTATATTCTTCTATTCTGCAGCTAAAAAGCAAATCTTTAACTAGGCCATCTGATAGATATTACACAAAAATTAACTGTAATATCAATCAGATGGCCTAGTCAAAGATTTGTGTTTTGGCTACAGAAAAGAAGAATATACAAGACTATTTTGAAATTTCAGACCTGTGCTTTTAAAAAAAGCCATGTTACTATTATGATTAGTTTTCTTAATGAATGTTATTCTGCTCTCTAGGGTTCTGTACAGGGACTTGCATATCTGATATAAATTAGAAAAAAACTGCTTTCCACTTCTGTCCACATCCACATCAGCTAAACAATGGTGACACATCTAATGAGGAGAGACAAGGCAGTGCAATAGAGCAAATGAATCCTCTGAGCTTTAACCAGTGTCCCGAGGGAAACTAGAGTTTACTTATCAACGCTTTATTATTCTCACCGCCAGAGAAAACCGCTTATAAACCACCACAGGGTGACTGAAAGGGCATGTGCTGGACGGTTCGCTGACGTAAAGAGCAGAGATGTGGGAAAAGGTCAACTGAATGAGGTAGCAATGCACATTCTGACAGCTTTATTAAAGTGTGTAAATTTGATCTGTAAAGCATTATATATTTGACGGCAACCAGTACTTGAGTAATTGAAAAGTTGTCACACTAAAGACCTACTCTGGGTTTATTTATTTATTTTTATTCTATTTATATATGTTGTGTGTGTGTATATATATATATATATACACACACACAACATATATAAATAGAATAAAAATAAATAAATAAACCCATTTATATAAAACAATCAAACATGCCAACATTTATTTTATTAAATATGTTCAGAAATGAAGTAATTTGAGGGCTTGTAAAAACAAATATGCCAAATAAAAATTCTAAAATTCTGAATTTTATTTAATTACACATTATAGTAAAGTATATTATTATATTATTTATTAAACATAATTTTTTTTTACAAAGTCAGTATGACTGTATAAAATTAAAGATTTTTAAAATAACTTAATGCATTTAAAAATGCCAACAAATGAAGTAAAAATGTTTTAAAAATGAAATAAATGTAAAATAAAAATATAATATAAAAATTAAAAAATATTAAAAAAAAAAAAAATATATATATATATATATATATAATATAATTTTTATAATTTATTTAAAAAAAAACATGTATTAGTAGTAATACTATGTAATATAAATATTTTAATTAAATGATGTATATAAATTGGCTAATATTCATTAATTGTATAATTATTTTCAATCTTATTATAAACACATTTACTTTAATTTATATTTCATTTTTGTTTGTATTATTATTATTATTATTGTATTAAAAT